>CM053029.1:67968689-68346189 GCA_028564925.1 Lithobates sylvaticus
GAGTTTTTACAAGGGGTTAAAACAATACAGGGTTACAATTTGTTACTTTTTTAACTGAACAGGGAAGTTGGCAGCTGTGTCTGTGTCTCTCCCTGCAGCAGCTGCTAGTCGGCGGGAGGGAGAGAAACCAGTTTTCAGCTGCTGCAGAGAGCCGCACAGGCCATCCTGTAATTGCCCCTCCGTCCAACCGCACTGATTCCCTCTGCTGTTTGGGCCCCCCTGTGTTGCCGGGCCCCCTACAAGAGGACTGGTGGTCCCCCCCTATCAGCAGCCCTGCCTCTGAAGCATGGTGGAGAAGACACATTGGGGGGACCAGTCCAGCAGCTTGGAGGAGCAGAGGACCACTAGAGGTCCACTAGACCTAAATGAGCAATTAACCCTTGCAGTGCTGGTGTATCCCCACAGCAAGGGATTATTTTCAAGTCTCCTGGAGCTGGTCTTTAATCTTGTAGTAATAAAAATGATTTAATAAAACTCCATTTCACACCACAATCCACATGTACCTGTCTGTAAAGTATCTTGTAACACAAGACTTGAGGCTCTTACCAAAATCCACGCTGGAAAGGCATGCAGCGTCTACCCGAGAGATGGAGTCCAGCTTCCCTTTATAGGCATTCTTCAGATTGCATTGTTCTGGAAGAGAGACAATCTTGTTGGACCTCAATACACAGACTTTTTTTACATTGTTATCGAATTATCTGACCTTTAAACCAGATCCCTAAGGTTGTTTGTTGGCTGTCCCTGTTGCCCCTCTCTTTCTGTACCAAGAAATAGGCAGGCTGCCACAACTGACCTCTCCTCCTGAAAATGCTAGTCACCTGGCTGCCACATTGAACTCCTAGCTTTCAATACCTTTTGAATAGCTGACCTGGAAGAAGAATGTAGATTTGGGGTTCCGCCAGGCAGTTAGACGTTCAGCAATGGTAGCCTCCATAATTCTGCTGGTACAGGATTGCTGTAACCTCACCTTGCTCGCCTCCATTGCATAACACTGAGACTTTCAGCACAGAAAGTTCATAAGGACTGAGGGTTTTTTTCATAACTGATTGAGAGTAGTTAGCTAAGATCTGATGAGGAGTAAAGAAGTGGCTACAGACAGGTCCTATTTTTTTAATTATTTGTTCATTTGTGTATGACTATTAGGGCTCATTCACATGTGCAGCCATACAGCCGCCCCACTGAAAGGCCATCCATGGTGGATAGCGTGGCATTTGACTGGCAGTGAGAAGGCGATAAGCCTGCTTAAACCCTATAAGACCACCATGCCGCAGCTGTGAGCATTGCATGTGGATGCAGGTGGCCCTTAGTGGCTGCATTACTTTGTTTAGATGGGTGGCTGGGGGCGATAAAACCACAGCTCATCTGCCCCCTGACAACCCACCTAACGAGCCCTAAAAGCCCTGAAAAACTCATAATATACAGTGTTAGAGGTATTCAGTAGAAGCTCATTACTTTGAATTGAAAACCAGCATTTAGAAATGACTCTGTGCACCAATACTCTTAGAGCAGTGGTTCTCAACTCCAGTCCTCAGGACCCACCAACAGGCCAGATTTTAAGTATTGCCTTGGGGGAGATGCAGACTAGAATACTGCAATCACTGAGCAGAAAATGATATCACCTGTGATGTATTTCAGTTATCTTGCAAACCTGGCCTATTAGTGGGTCCTGAGCAGGGCCGGTACAAGGGGTGGGCAGAAGGGACGGGTGCCCTGGGCGGAGCAATTTATTATAGGAAGGGGGGCGTAGTGCTGGCAGTGTGCTAGGCAAACTTTCTAAGTGACTGTGGCTACTGCCGGTTGCCCCTACAACAATGCAGAGCTGCGCCTGCTTGCAAACATGTGCCGAGTGCGCTCCTGCACCCGGCACAAGCAAAGGACCCGGTCTTCCCTTCCCTGTCAGGCAGAGCAATCTCCACCCGACAGGTGCTTCCAAGTCTCGGCGAGGCGTGACGTCACAACATGCTGGGCGGGAGGAGAGAGGACCATAGAGAGCTTCAGGGGCGAGAGGAGGAACCAACCATGTAGTCAATAACAAAGTAATCAGATAGGCATCTATGAATAAATGAATCGGCTAACTGTGGTGGTGGGGGGGGGAAGAGGTGAGATTAATAATGGTTTTCCAATGGTATTTGCAATATGCAGCATGAGGGGGTTCATGTATTGCCACTGGTCACTAATGCATTAATGACCAGTGTCAGTTAATTAACCCATTTGTGCTGCATTAGTGGCACCAGTATCAGTGTTCATTAACTCTTTCATGCTGCAGCATAACACTGCCATCGCTGCCACTAATGCAGCATAAAGGGGTTAATTAACTGACACTGGTCATTAATGCATTAGTGACCAGTGGCAATACAGGAACCCCCTCACGCTGCATATTGCAAATACCATTGGTAATTAAAGGGTAAGTTCACCTTTATAGAAAAATCTGTAAAGTGAACTTACACAAGACGTCTTGTGTAAGTTCACTTTACAGATTTTTCTATAAAGGTGAACTTACCCTTTAATTACCAATGGTATTTGTAATATGCAGCATGAGGGGGTTCCTGTATAGAAAAATCTCGAATTTTTTGTTATAGAAAAATCTGTAAAGTGAACACAAGACGCCCTCCTCATTCCCCCCCCGGTCCCGCTGACCTGGAGCATGGCAATCACCCGCTATGAGACATCGGGTCGCTGCCTCACTTGTCCGGGGCTTAATCTGCAAAATGTACCTCGTCAGCAGGTATGTTTAGGAGCATTCTAATAAGTCGGCGTCGTTACATGGGCAGTGCCGATCAATCAGAACCCACATAGCCCATCCTGTCACCGCGGGCGAAGAGGAGAGAAAGCTGCGGGAATTTCAAATCCCCAGACAGGTACAGCGGCGATACCAGCTGTCAGTGTGGGACATTGCTGGACTCCAGGTTAGTGGGACCAGGGGAGATGGGGAGGGGGTCCAGTGTAAGTTCTAGTGTATTGTTGTATTGTTTTAAGTGTTTTTTGGTTTTGAAAGGACACAGACTCTTTCTTTATACCCGGGGGTGGGGGGGGGGGCGCAGTTTGCCATCTTTGCCCTGGGCACCAGATGGCCTTGTCCCAGCACTGGTCCTGAGGACAAGAGTTGAGAACCACTATCTTAGAGGGTGGCCCATGGGATGCAGTGCTTCTTATTGCAACACAGAGACTGATAATAGTAGGCAGTTAAAGAGTCAACCCACTTAAAGTGTCAATCCTCCCAAAGGTGATATTATAGCCCTCCTGGGTAAGGTTTCTAGGATGATAGGTAAATGTAGTTATTTTTGGCTCCTCTGTAATCACTGGAGCAGCTACTGATTCCTTTGGGCTGTTCTAGATTTCACAGGCTGCAGGTCTGACTGCTCCCCCCTGCATTCTGGAGGCTTCCAGAACACAGAGGGCTGAGAGAGGCAAATGGGCATCTTGAATATTTAGTGTGCTTCAGCCAATCCCTAGGGAGGTGTGCCCACTAGGTGGCTGGTGAGGGATATAAATACTCTGAGATCTGGAGAAGTTACACAGCCTCAGGGCTCTGCCCTTCTGGGCAGACTGCTGGAGTTCGCTGAAGTTTATTGAGGTCCCAGCTGTGGCAGCGCTGGGGGCCTATTTGTAATCATCATTGGAGCTAACTAAGCGGTCTCACCTAAGGAACTGGTCTGGAGGACCCACTGAAGAGTGCCAGGTGGAAGCTGTAAAGTGAGTAGTTGTCCTGAAGCAAAAAGATGTCTGAAGGAAACTGGGTGGTTGAGCTGTCTAGAGAGACATTATGAGTACTGACCTGAGCTCAAGATCCAAGTGAGTGTGTGATATTTCAAACGATAAGTGCCAGCAGTAGCGCTTTCTGAGATGGCTCTTACAGGTCTCAGTTCTGCCATTCCTTTCAACAAACTCCAAACTTTTTATATAAAGGTTTACTGCCATTCAGGCTTTAGGAGGACCAGACTATAGCCAGTGGAATTATAAAATGACCCGGCGCAAGTAGGAGTAAACAATAACCCATCTTGGTTTTAATGGAAGAATAGTGCCCCATTGTTAGTATCAGTGGGAGGAATAGTGCCCCATTGTTACCCTGTTTCCCTGAAAATAAGACCTAGCGTGATTATCGGTGATAGCTGCAATATAAGACCTACCCCCCAAATAAGCCCTCTCTGTTTCCCTGAAAATAAGCCCTACCCTGAAAATAAGACCTACAAGGACTTTAACTAGGGCTTATTTGGGGGTAGGGCTTATATTGCAGCCATCACCAACAATCACGCTAGGTCTTATTTTTGGGGAAACAGGGTAGTATGAGTGCAAGGAATAGTGCCTCTTCATTGGTCAGTGGATGGAATGGAGCTCCAAGGGCTAGATAAAGGCATGCAAAGGGCCACATCCAGCCTGCGGGCTACAGTTTGGGGGCCACTTAACCCTTGACAGAAAGAACGTTCAGAAAAGCCTAACCTAGTTAAGAGTGTCCTTCTGTTAAAAGTTAGCATTTTTGGAGTATCTCATACCACCCTGTTACAAGTTCTACAGACAAACCTTAAAAAGACATCCCCTAGACCAGCGGTCACTAAATGGCAGACTGACTGACAGTCCTGTCCCGACCGCTGCTGTGCCACTGCTACTGTCATCCTCAAAGTGGGCAGGGCGGGAGGAGCTGCAGATCAGGACTGAGGGGCGGGAGCCGCCCAAGTTATTATGTTAACAAGTAGGTGATTACCCGCTGTGAGGATGACATCGATGGCCAGGAAGGCGGCCCGGGAGAGGTCACCCCAGGATGATTAGTGCCTCTGCCTTGCCAAAGGTACCGTAGAACTGTGTAGGGGAGGCTTGCATTAAAGGGGGATCTGTGTTGTGTTAGGGGCACTGTGATATAAAAGGGGGCAGTGATTTGGAGGGTAACTGAGGACACTGTCTGGTACTGCTTTAAAGAGGAGACTACTATGTGAAAGGTACACTGAAGACGATGATGCACTGGTCGACCTTGATGTGTTATAGTGCTAACGAGATTTGAACCTCTGCCGGAAGGAAATTTTACTGACCGGACCTCCGTAAAATTCTAATTTAAGACCCCTGCCCTAGAGAGTTTTTTGGTGCTAGAGTGAATGAACTGTTGTCTGTATGAATGGTGGCCTCTACATTGTATTGGGAAGAGACAGTTAAATCCAGAGTCTCTTATGGGGGTAGAACTACGTATCTATGGATGGAACTGAGCCAGCCCCAGTTTCTTCTATGTGTTCAATACTCCCAATAATCAGACATGTGCCCAACTCTTTTCCTGCCCACCTGGGAGTTTTTGTTGTTCCCACCCACTTTTGTGTGTTCCTGCTCCTCCACCTACATTATACATAACATAAAATAAATTAAACAATCAGGGATGGTGGGAACCATTTATAAAGGGCATAGCAGGTGACCAGACTCAGTAAACTCAGTTGTAATGGTATGGCCCATTCCAGAATCTGTTGGGAAGAAGCAGGTATGAATCTGCCCTGAAGTTCACCAAAAACCTTTGCAGTTTATATACCTGACCTGGAGATCATTGTTTTTTTTTTCCCCTCAACATAACTTGAGGTTCATTACAGCCAAAAAGTTATCCCAAGAATGAAGCAGTAGCTTAGCTTCAGAAATTGCTATAATCAGAAACCTGGCCTGATAATGGTCCCCTAAGCCCGAGATGTTGTTTTATGCTTCTACGGCACCTGAAATGCAGTGACACTCGGCTTCTCTGCAGATCTTCTTCAGCTCTCCTCCTTCTTCAGTGGGATGGTAAAATTTGGTGCAGGTATTCCCTGAATATCAATAAAAACAAAAAGTGTGATTAGTCTCTAAACTTTTTCAGTATGAGGGCCACTTCCTATATTTTACAAATATTTGCAGGCTGAAAAAATAGGTTATATAAAAAATTCCCCCCTTACATCCAGGAGTGCCCAGCAAAGTTGCTCCTTACAGCCATGTGTGCCCAGCAGAGCCCCCCCCCCCCATACATCTATCTATGTCTGGCAGAGTCCCCTGTACATCCATATGTGCTCAGCAGAGTCCCCCTTTACATCCATGTGTGCCCAGCAGAGTCCCCCTTTACATCCATGTGTGCCCAGCAGAGTCCCCTCCTTACATCCATGTGTGCCCAGCAGAGTCCCCTCCTTACATCCATGTGCGCCCAGCAGAGTTCCCTCCTTACATCCATGTGTGCCCAGCAGAGTCCCCTCCTTACATCCATGTGTGCCCAGCAGAGTCCCCTCCTTACATCCATGTGTGTCCAGCAGAGTCCCCCCTTACATCCATGTGTATTAAGTTACACAGATCAGTGCATCCACTACCAGCCAGCTGGGCATTTTTCTGGAGAGTTGCTGCAGGCTGTAGTTTAGAGACCCCTGCGACCCCCGTAGGTACGCCCCTGCCCTGGTCTATACGATATTAGTGGGTTTACCTAAAGTGTACGTAAATCCGAACTAATGATTTATTTTATTTACCCCTTTTGCTCCAATATACCATTGAAAGGGTTTTGCTGAGGCTCCTTGTATGTGGGGTGTCTAGCCCCGGGGTGTGAAATCCCAGCATGTTTGTGTGCCCAGGAGTGTCCAGCCCATGCGTTTCAGGCATTTGTTACTGAACACATAGGGGCCTAAACGCAAGTAATACTCAGTACAGTATTTAGCCCTATCCTTCCACAGTGTATTTCAGCCTGCCATAGACTATTATAGCCTGCAGGCAGCGGGACTGGAGCTGTGCCTTCTGGGCAAACTAAAACACTGGGATTGGATGCACAGGACTCCCCATGTGCAAGGTGTCCATCAATGTGCAGAGTGCAGTACCAACCATCAGTCCTAATGAAAGAGTATGTACCTCCTTCATAATATGCATACTCATAATGGGATCCTGAGCCACTCTCTTCTTCTGCAAGGACATATCCCTGCCCATGCTATGCAGAGATTTTCACCATGCTGCCTCTAGCACCCTATGGGCCCTTCCTCAAAATCCTTCATATCTTGGCCCTTCACCTCCTGTACTCACTGTGAGGCCTCCATTCATTCAAACAGAAAGTATGTACAGTGCGCAAGGTACAAGTCCTAACTAAGAGCATTTTGAAGAAGGGACTACCTGGTGCCAGGAAGGGTTCACACCTAAGATCTTGGAATAGTGGGTGCAGTAGGAATGCATGCTCAGCTATATACTGTATGTCCTGATCATCCTAAAGAACAAATATTAGGCTATGACTTCTTCCTCCGTCTCATGTCTCTGGGTACCCTTGTTATGAGGCTTACCCATAGCATAATACTCATATATGGAAACCATTGCCGGCTGGAGGATCCCAACCTCAAAGTTCTGGTGGATCTTGAACCTCACACATTCCTTATCTGATCTGGAGACCTTCAAAAATAGAAACATGGATTCATGAGTTTAAAACAAAGCTTGTAACGAAGGAGAATGCATAATAATAAAGTGTATATTAACCCAAGAAGAAAAACTGAATATATTGAAACTATATGCATCCTCAGCTGTGTGCTGTTTGAAGGAGGGTGTGTCCCTTTCCTCCAATCAGATCTCAGAGCTCTCCTCACTGAGCTCTGCAAAGTGAAACTTTGGGCTCTCCGCCCCCCTTTTTTTGATAGCTCAGACAAGCTTTAAAAATTCTGCACTTTAAACTGACACCTGAGACCAGTCACTTCACTGGATATATGGAAGGGTTTACAACCACTTTAAGGTACGACCTTTAATCTTTAAAGAGGGATTGCACCTAAAAAAAAATATTAAAAGCCAGCAGCTACAAATACTGCAGCTGCTGACTTTTAATAAATGGACACTTACCTGTCCCAGTGTCCAGCGATGTCGGCAGCCGAAGCCGAGAAGTCGCTCGGTTCTCGGCTGCTGCCGCCGCCATTCTCGTTGAGGGAATCAGGAAGTGAAGCGTTGCGGCTTCACTTCCTGGTTCCCTACTGCGCATGCACGAGTCGCGCAGGGCAATGAGAATGCTCCGCGCTGTCTCTGGGACCCGTGTGTGTCGCAGCAGACAGCGCGGTGGGACAGGAAGAGGCATAGACTCCTGTGGGAGTCTATGCCCGGAAGTGGGTGCAAATACCTTTCTTAGACAGGTATCTGCACCCCCTTCCCCCTGAAAGGTGCCAACTGTGGCACCGGAGGGGGGGAGGGTTACGATGAGTGGAAGTTCCACTTTAGGGTGGAACTCCGCTTTAAATAATGAAATGAAAAGAGGTTCTTGCATGAAGTTGTATAATTTAAAACTCCCCTATCTTACAGTTCCTACACTGATTAATGGTAGCCATACATGCTGCAATTTTTTATCCGATCGATGTGCAATTCAACACAACAGTTGAATTGGCAAACAATGGAATAGACATAATTTGCTTGTCCACCAATTGAGACTCGCTATAGAGCAGATTTGATCAAAAGTATTTGGTTGGCCGGGGTATAAAAGTATCAGTCGTGTTGCATCGATTGGCAGCACTGAGATGCTTAGTTCGTCATTTATCGAAGCTTCAATAAATGATGGATTTCTTTCCCGATTGATCTCTTCTGATATGAATAATAGGTTTATAGTTGACAACCCTTTTGACTGATATGACAAACAACAAGGGGAAGAATGTGTTCTGGCTGATAGTTGGAAGATACGGTACTAAGATGTTTTGTTTTTAAATTCAATTGTTTTTCAATCAATCAGATTATGAGATTACATGGTGGAAACAGAGATGCAGCTATATCTTCCAACTATCAGTTGAAAACCACTTCCCCATGTGGGTCATATCGAACAAATGGGTTGTTGACTATAGATTGATTGTTCCTATTGGGAGGAATCAATCGCAAAATAAATCGGTCATTGTGCATGGTCCCCATTATGGTGGCCATAAACTCTTTGATAAATGATGTACCAAGCATCTCAGTGCTGCCAAAAGATGCAACAGGATCGATAATTTTCCGCCATGACTGTTCGACTCAATTTGATTTAATCCAATGTAAATCAAGATCAGGATCAAGATCATTGATCAGAGGTGAAGTTATGGCTATTTGATTGATTGCTGATTCGATCATTTTAGTTGTCAAATTGATAATAAATTGGTAGTGTGTATGGCTACCATAAAACAAACTCTGGGCTGGCCAAAAAAAAAACTTAAAAACTGTTTCACCAGCAAATGCAGAACATAATATAGTGTAATACTTACCCAGATGCTTCCAGTACTGGAATATGGGCAGGCCCTCTTAATAATCATGTATAACGCAGAACACTGGTCTGGAATTGCGCATGATGACGTGGTAAGGGGAAGCGTTAACAAGACCACTTGCAGAAGGGCAAGATGAGTGCCTTCAAGGGACTGGTCATCACAACCAAAACTGGGAAGGAGGAAGAGTACAGTACTTTCATCCTCTTCTTCCCATTGCTTGAACATGGGCAGATCCTCTACATCAGGGTTCTCCAAACATTTTTAAAAAAGGGCCAGTTTACTGTCCTTCAGACCATGAGGGGGCCAGACTGTGGCCCATGAGAGTAGAAAATGCCCTGGCTTCAATGGGAGTAAACCATACCTTATCATTGTTTTTTGTTGGAAGAATTTTTGCCCCATTGTTGGTGTCAGTGGAAGAATAGTGTCCTGCCATTGGTGTCAGTGGGAGGAATAGTGTCCCATTGTTAGTATCAGTGGAAAAATTGTGCCTTATCATTGGTGTCAGTGGAAAGAATAGTGTCCTGCCAACGGTGTCAGTGGGAGGCAGTGATGTAAGTAACTGAGTTAAAATAAACTGAGTTACCTAACGCAGTTACTTTAGAGGGTAACTAGTAATCTAACTGATTACTTTTCCCCTCATGGTAACTCAGTTACCATTACTTTTGCTTAGTTACCCCAATTACATCTACCACCACTAGATGGCAGTAGTGTAATTCCGGTGTCCTGCCGAAAAAGTTCCCCCGCCGGATAAGGACCCCCTGTACTGCGCAGGCGCAGGGCTTACGCAGTACGAAGGACTACGGAGTTACGAAAATTGCCGGACCTAAACAGCTCTGAGTGAACTCTACACAGCGCAGGTGCAGCTAACATGTAATTGTACGAGGCGATGCCGCACGCTCATGATGCTCCTGCTACTCTGCAAGGGGCGTCTATCGTGTAAGTAAGGGGCGGGTCTAGTATTACTGTAACCAAGGGGCGCATTTATTATTATTGTTATATATCAAGCTCTGCCCATTATTTTAACATTCGCCCTTTTCTGTAGCCATCCGCCCCTTACACGATATAATAATAATAGACCCGCCCCTTGCTTACACGCTATAACCGATCTGCCCCTTGGTTAGAGTAATAATAGAGCAGCCCCTTGGTTACACCATATATAACAATAATAATAAATGCGCCCCTTGGTTACAGTAATACTAGACCCGCCCCTTAGTTACACGTTTAGAATATTTTAAAAAAAAGTCAGTTACTTTGCTGCGTAACTAATTACTTTTCCAATGTAGTAACTGAGTTACTAACGCAATTACTTTTTGGGAGAAGTAATTTGTAACTTAACTAATTACTTTTTTAAAGTAAGATGACCAACACTGGTGGGAGGAGGGATATTGCCCCATTGTTGGTATCAGGGGAAGGAATCATTGGTTTCAGTGGGAATAATAGTGACCTGCTGTTGATGTCAGTGGAAGGAATATTGCCCCATTGTCAGGATCAGGGCAAGGAATAGTGCCCCATCATTTGTGTCAGTTAGAAGAATAGTCTCCTGCTGTTGGTGTCAGTGGAAGGAATATTGCGGCATTGTTGGTATCAGGGGAAGGGATAGTGCCCCATCATTGGTGTCAGTAGGAAGAATAGTGTCTTGACGTTGGTGTCAGTGGGAGGAATATTGTCTTGCCATTGGTGTCCGTAGGAGGAATATTGTCCCATTGTTGGTATCAGGGGAATAAATAGTGCCCCATTATTGGTGTCAGTGGGAAGAATAGTGTCTTGCCGTTGGTGTCAGTGGGAGGAATATTGTCCCATTGTTGGTATCAGGGCAAGGAATAGTGCCCCATTATTTGTGTCAGTTAGAATAATATTCTCCTGCTGCTGGTGTCAGTGGGAGCAATATTGCGGCATTGTTGGTATCAGGGGAAGGAATAGTGCCCCATCATTGGTGTCAGTGGGAAGAATAGTGTCCTGCCGTTGGTACCAGTAAGAGGAATAGGGCCAAAGTTTGGAGACCACTGTTCTACATCATCATGTACAATGCATGAAACTGGTCCGGCATTGCACACAATGTCACTGGTAAGAGGGATGTTAACAAGACCACTTGGAGAAAGGCAGGAAGAGCACCTTCATGGGCCTGGTCATCACAAGTGGGGAGGAAGACTGCGTGAATGTGGAATACGGTAAGAAGGTAAATAATGACTTTTAAATTATCCTCTGGAAAATCAACCATTTTATTCTTCATCTGCTAGGGGAGGGGCAAACATTTTAACCAGTCTGGAGTTCCACTTTGGGTGAGTATGCTTCTTTGCTTAGATATTCTGGCATGTACTGTCAAGTACGGTTCAAGGCACACTCAGAATTCCAAAGTGCAGGCACAGGTATGGTGCGGATCCTTTTTGTGGCCTTTTGTGTTATTGAACTTTGTGTTTCTTCTGGAGTTCCCCTTTAAAAATGTGATAACCACAGAAAATGCAAAGCCTCGGCCCAGTGACTGAAATAAGAATGGTCTCGATTAAAACAGATTTAAAGCCACCCTAAGACCCCTTTCACAGTGATAGCGGGCCATGTTAGCGCTCAAGCGCCGCTAGTTTTAGCGGCGCTTTACCTGACATTTTAGTGGCACTCTTCGACCGCTGGCAGTGTGCTTTTAACCATTGCCAAAGAGCCAAAGAGAGGGTTAAATGCGCCCGAAAAAAGCACTGGGCAGGGGCGGTGGAAAAGTAGTGTATAAACGGCTCCAAAGATGCTGCTGGCAGGACTTTTTCTAACGTCCTACAAGCGCACCGCTCCAGTGTGAAAGCATTCCGGCTCTTACACTGGGGCTGCAGGGGAGATGTTTGTTGGGCACAATTTTTAACCCTTTAGCGCCTGAAAAATGCCTCCAGTGTGAAAGGGGTCTAAACAGATGACAGCTGGAGCAGTATGAATCTGATTGGCTGGTATTCTGTCCATCGGACACTTTGATACATCATATTGCACTCCATGAACAAAATGTAATTCCTACCTTATCCAGGTAGATAATCAGGGATCCTCGCTCAGAACGTTCTGTGTCCATTTCATACTTGGAGATATATTTGTCCACCCGGTTTGTCAACTGCAGAGACAGGAGAAAATCACTTAGCGCTCATCTAAAGCGGAAGTAAAGCCCACTATAAATTAGCTTTTTAGGGCCCCCCCAGGTGGGTTATGCCATAATGTGCTAGTATGCACCACATATAAATACATTATGGCAGACTTACCTGTCATATGGTTCCCTCCAGCGCTGCGGTGGACTCGAGCCGACCGGCCCCGGCGCTTCCACCTTTGCTTGGTCTCCCTCCCGGGTCCAGTGCCGTGATGACATCACTCCTGCGCATGTGCACAGGAGTCACATGGCCACAGCATGGATTGCGGCTGTAAATGTTCGCTGAGCTACGCATGCGCAGCTCACTGTTACATGATGGCTGACAGGCAGCAGGATGCATTTATGTCAGAAGAGACCAATAGGGTGTCTTCTGTCATAAATACCCTGCCTGTCAGCCATTTTTCAAAAATGAACTTTACTTCCACTTTAACCACTTCAGCCCCGGAAGATTTTACCCCCTTCCTGACCAGAGCACTTTTTGCGATTCGGCACTGCGTCGCTTTAGCTGAAAATTACGGTCGTGCAACGTTATACCTAAAACAAAATTGATGTCCTTTTTTTCCCACAAATAGAGCTTTCTTTGGGTGGTATTTGATCACCTCAGCGGCTTTTATTTTTTGCGCTATAAACAAAAGAAAAAAATTCAATATTTTTTACTTTTTGCTATAAATATCCCTCAAAAATATATAAAAAAAAACTTTTTTTTCCCTCAGTTTCGTCCGATACGTATTCTTCTACATATTTTTGGTAAAAAAAATCGCAATTAGCGATTATTGATTGGTTTGCGCAAAAGTTATAGCATTTACAAAATAGGGGATAGTTTTATAGCATTTTTATTAATATTTTTTTTTTTTTACTAGTAATGGCGGCGATCAGCGATTTTTATTGTGACTGCGACATTATGGCGGACTCATCGGACATTTTTGACACATTTTTGGGACCATTGTTATTTATACAGCAATCAATGCTATTTAAATGCATTGATTCCTGTATAAATGACACATGCAGTGAAAGAGTTAACCACTAGGGGGCTGGGAGGGGTTATGGTGTGTGACGTGTGTTTTTTTTTTACATTAGGGGGCGGGGCTGACGTCTGACGTCATTGTTTGGCTTTCCCGATGACAGGGAACAGCCGATCAATGACAGGCAGAGTAGGAAGCACGGGGAGAGGTTTGTTTACACATACCTCTCCCCGTTCTTCAGCTCTGTGACCCGATCGCGGGACACCAGCCGCGATCGGGTCCGCTGGTCCCGCGGCCGTGGTCACGGAGCTCCCGACCGGGTCGCGAGTGGGCCGCTGGTGGCGCGCGCGCAACCCACGGCAGGCCTCTTAAAGGACCACATACCTGTACGTGGTTTTGCCTAGCTGTGCCATTCTGCCGACGTATATCGGCGTGAGGCGGTCGAGGAAGCGGTTAAGCGCAAAATCAAGTACCTGTATGTGATCTCTATCAAGGGCTCTAGGGCGCGCGTGCTGCCAGAGCCCTGCTCTTGTTGAGATTGGACACAGCAGGAGCCAATAAGCGGGTCCGGCAGACCCGATGTCCACCTGTGTTTCGTCAGATTAGGCGACCCGTCTGAATGTGTAACGGAAGTCACATTCTGTCGCCGCCATCTTGCTACACCCCACACTCCTGCATAGTAAGGATACACTGAGAAGGGGGAAAGCGGACATCTTGTTACACCCACCGGAGTTTTGCATTTACACTTATTTTTAACAGTAAAGTATTCTGAAATACAGTACAGTACTTAGAACTCCATCTCACTGGTTAGATGTTGAATTTTAAAAGCAGCAAACTTCTGTCAGATTAGCAACCCTATGAGATGAGCAGGCTTGCCGCTGCTTTTAAAATTCAACATCTAAACAGTCATAAGGAGTTCTAAGTACCGTATTTCACTATATAAACTCACTTTACTGTTAAAAATAAGTGTAAAATGTAAAACTCAGGTGGGTGTAACAAGATGTCCGCTTTCCCCCTTCTCAGTGTATCCTTACTATGAGGAGTGCGGGGTGTAGCAAGATGGCGGCGACGGAACGTGACTTCCGTTACACATTCTCCGGACATTTGTCCGCCGCAATCCCGCTAAAAATCTCTGATCATCGCCACTGCTAGTAAAAAATATCTAAAAAAAAAAGTCCCTAAATCTATTCCATAGTTTGTAGGAACTATAACTTTTGCGCAAACCAATCAATATACACTTATTGGGATTTTTTTTTACCAAAAATATGTTGCTGAATACATATTGGCCTAAATTGACATTTTCGATTTTTCTTTTTTTTTTTAATGGGATATGTATTATAGCAGAAAGTCAAATATATATATATTTTTTTCAAAATTGTCGGCCTTTTTTGTTTTTTAGCGTAAAAAATAAAAACCGCAGAGGTGATCAAATACCACCAAAAGAAAGTCCTTTTTGTGGGGAAAAAAAGGACATCAATTTTATTTGGGTACAGCGTCACACGATTGTGATTGCAATTGTCAATCACAAGGCAGTGCTGTATCGCAAAAAATGGCCTAGTCAGGAAGGGGGGGGGGGGTTTAAACCTTCCGGTGCTGAAGTGGTTAACAAAGAATTTGCAGAAGAATATTTTGTTTTTCATATTTGGTCAGTAGGTGGAGTATTGGCCGCTTTTAATGTTCACTCTTAGGTGCTTTTCTGAAAAAAAAAAAGCCTCTTTACAGTGTCCAGTAGCTCAAGTTGAACTTTACACACGCAACTGAATTTGCCAGAGCAGTGACACCTCCCCATTCCCTCCTCTCCTATTGGGTAGCTCAGTACACGGTTTTAATTGTAAGGGGTTAAACCCCCTGTCAAGTTGTTATTGTTGTCCATGCATGGTCCTATGTCCTGGTGACCACTGTCGCTGGGACCGAAAGTGATGAAGAAACTAAAACTGTTGTCACCACAACAAAAATAGAGGGAAAGCCTACAAATGGGGACACACGTGATCAATGACAACTGTCTAAAGCCCCATACACACGGTCGGAAAATCTGACCACCAAATCCATCGGATTTGGTCCGACGGATTTAGTCCGACACTGGTGTTGCATACACACGGTCGGACAAAGTTGTCCGAAAATCTGATCATTCTGAACGTGGTGACGTTTGTTGCCTACGATGGGACTACGTAGAGGCTAGTAGCCAATAGCTTTGGTCTTGTAATGTGATCTGAGCATGCGTAGCACTTTGTCCGTCGGAATTCGCTACACACGATCGGAATTGGTGTGATCGGACTTTGTTGTCAGAAAATCTATCCAGCAGGAGATAGGACTTTGTCCGTTGGACAATCCGATGGAAACTGTCCGATGGTGCATACACACGGTCGGAATTTCGGACAACATTGTCCGATAGGACAGAATCCATCGGAAAATCCGACCGTGTGTATGGGGCTTAAGAGGGGATTTCCTCTCAGTTTAGGTGGTTTTCTTTTCCGTTCCTGTTGCATCTCCTGGACAGAATGTAAGGGAAGTCTCCCAAGGAATACTTGACAAGGATTTGAACCATTCCCTACCAGTAGAGGCTGGTGCTCAATTTTTTTGGGGGGGTGGCAGACAAACCTCCTAGCTGCCACCGCTCGATTGGCTGATCGTCCAGCGCTACTTACCCCATCCAGGTTGCGGGCAGCTTCTCCTAACGACCAATCCGGTCGCTTCTCCTCCCTGATTGACTGGGAGGAGAGGCAGGAAGACAATAGCGAATATTGATTTGCTATCGTCACACAAGTGGGTGGGCTCAGGGTGCATTACTCTGCGCCCCAAGCCCAACCCATTTTAAAGCCAATTAAAGCCTCAGGCTTTAATCACGTGACTTAAAAAAAAAAAATAACAACCCCCATAGAAAGCCATGCGTCTGGTGCCCTGCATGGAGATTAGGGGGACATATGAGCAGCCGCCACTGTTCCCCACTCTACTCAAAATGAATAATGTTGACATTGGATTTACTTAAGGGTGACCTAAAGTTTTAAAGTTACCCTGCCAACACAGGGTGCCCTTATATAACTAACCGCACTGAGGTCATCCATATCTGGGGTGAATCCTGTGAGCAGCGTTAAATCCACCACTGTCATCGTAGCATCCGTAACACCGAGGGACCTGCAATAACAAAACGACAAAGGTAAACATAGGGGTCTATGGATAAAACATTTGTTGGCCCACACCTCCATGCCATTTTTGAAATGGCAACGAGGGACACCTATTAGTAAAAGTATGTAGGCATAGGACACACCTCCTGCCATGCCCCCTTAAAGGAGAATTACACACACAAAAGATTAGTTTGTGCTTTTTTTTTTTTCACTACTTTTCCTTTATATTGGCTTTTGAAATTAACAAATGCAGCAATTTAAAAACTTGGCACCTCCAGATGTTTTGGAACTACATTTCCCATGATGTTTATGCACTCTGCAGTGTAGTTGAGCATCTTGGCAAATGTAGTTCCAAAACATCTGGGGTGCCAAGTTTCGCCATCACTGCACTAGGGCAATGTGGTGATTCCCCCTCGTGGGCCTATGATGTCCTGTACTCACAGGATGTTCTCAGTCCTGCAGGTTGAATGAAGCTGGTCATCATTGAACCTGGAAGATTGACTGAGGACATCTTGTGATGGAAAGAAGGTACTGCAGGGAAAATCGCCAATCTTAAAACCATTTAGAAAAAATAGCCTGTAGTTAGATTTCAGATATAAAGATTTGTTATTTAACTAGTTTAAAAGGGAAACACTACTACTTATATGTAGTGCGGGACTTTATATATGCCTCAAAGAACATGGAATGCCAGAAAATGTAATAAAAAGGTGCATTTTTGTTTAATACATAGATAAAAAACAAACAAAAAAAAAAACCTGGGGTATAGTATCTCCCTGTACAACCACTTTTACCTACAGGTAAGTCTATAATAAGGCTTACCTGTAGGTGCTGGAAACGTCTCCTAAACCTCCACGGTTTAGGAGATATTTACAATAAAGCCGCGCGCCGATGTCTACGGCGCATGTGCACTTTAGGAAGGGCAGATCGTGCCATTTCTAAAGGGGGCCAGTGCGCATGATGTCACGCGACTTCGGCCAGTCACAGAGCCGGATTTTGTGGCCCTGGAAGGAAGAGGGGTGAAGACGAGACGCAGGGAGGACACAGGAGCCATCGCCTGACCCGTGCTACCCGTCCCACAGCTCGCCGCCGTCACCTGCTGCCTGACCCACCACCATGATGGGGTAAGTACCAGGTAGACAGCGGGCGGGCAGACAAGGGGGCCACAGTGGCTGCATATTATGGGCACAGAGGCTGCATATGATAGGCACAGTTGGCTAAATTTGCTTGGTACAGTGGCTGCATATGATGGGCACAGTGGCTGAAAAGGATGGGCACAGAGGCTGCATATTATCGGCACAGCTGGCTGCATATGATGGGCACAGTTGGCTGCATTTGCTGGGCACAGTTGACTGCATATGATGGGCACAGTGGCTGCATTTGCTGGGCACAGAGGCTGCATATGTCTGGCACAGTTTGCTGCATTTGCTTGGTACAGTAGCTGCATATGATGGGCACATTGGCTGAAAAGGATGGGCACAGAGGCTGCATATTATCGGCACAGCTGGCTGCATATGATGGGCACAGTTGGTTGCATTTGCTGGGCACAGTTGACTGCATATGATGGGCACAGAGGCTGCATATGTTTGGCACAGTTGGCTGCATTTGCTTGCCACAGTGGCTACATATGATGGGCACAGTGGCTGAAAAGGATGGACACAGAGGCTGCATATGATGGGCACAGTTGACTGGATATGATGGGCACAGTTGACTGGATATGATGGGCACAGTGGCTACATTTGCTGGGCACAGAGGCTGCATATGATTGGCACAGTTTGCTGCATTTGCTTGGTACAGTGGCTGCATATGATGGGCAGAGAGGCTGAAAAGGATGGACACAGAGGCTACATATTATCGGCACATCTGGCTACATATAATGGGCACGGTTGGCCGCATTTGCTGGGCACAGTTGGCTACATTTGCTGGGCAAAGTTGGCTGCATATGATGGGCACAATGGCTTCATTTGCTGGGCACAGAGGCTGCATATGATTGGCACAGTTGGCTGCATTTGCTTGACACAGTGGTTGCATATGATGGGCACAGTGGCTGAAAAGGATGGACACAGAGGCTGCATATGATGGGCACAGTTGACTGTATTTGATGGGCACAGTGGCTACATTTGCTGGGCACAGAGGCTGCATATGATTGGCACAGTTTTCTGCATTTGCTTGGTACAGTGGCTGCATATGATGGGCACAGTGGCTGAAAAGGATGGGCACAGAGGCTACATATTATCGGCACAGCTGGCTGCATATGATGGGCATGGTTGGCTACATTTGCTGGGCACAGTTGGCTGCATATGATGGGCACAGTGGCTTAATTTGCTGGGCACAGAGGCTGCATATGATTGGCACAGTTGGCTGCATTTGCTTGACACAGTGGCTGCATATGATGGGCACAGTGGCTAAAAAGGATGGACACAGTGGCTGCATATGATGGCACAGTGGTTGCAATTGATGTTTTTTCAGTATTTTTCATTCAGATCACAGCAGCAGGTAATTAGGACATTTTTATTATTTTCTGAAAAAAAAAGCTTTACAACCACTTTAATTTCAGCAAAGCAAAGTCACAGATACCTATAGGCCCCTTTCACATGCGGCGGAAACCGTCCAAGCGAATCCACCTGTTCAGCTCAGTTGATCCCCATTGAGCAGGCAGATGACAGGTCCATGTCCGCTCCGCTATGCACACCAGACAAGGACACAGCCCGCTCTCCTCTATGGGGCAGTCACATGGAAACGGACTGTATGTCTGTTTCCATCCGATTGTCATCCGATCCACTGGACCGATGGAAAATGTATCCCCATCTGTCTGTTTTTAGCGGACCAGATCGGAACGGATGCCGGCGGCTGACAGCGGACACATGTCCACTGACATCCACCTCCCCATAGAGAAGAATGGTTGGTTCGATGGGGTCCGCTGAAAAACAGACAGGTGGACTCGATCAGTACACTGGTGGGAAAGGGGCCTTAGTAGGTGTATAGGGGTATAAAAGGGGTATAGAATGTATTATACACTTACTTCATGCAGATGTTTATGTACATGGATTTCAGGACTCCTATTGGTTTTTTTCCTGCAAGACATAAAAAGAGCATAAAAACAAGAGAAGAGGAAACATACAGTACATAATGTAATACAGAACAGGATTTGTTACCATATCTTCATGTCAGATCTTATATAAGCGGTATTCAGTAATGTAGGCATTCTCAAGCTTTTAGAGACCAGGGCCTGGTAAATTCTAGCAAGGCCTTTCATGCTCCAACAGCAAAGAATGAAATGTGTACACAAATGTATGGGAGTACAAATCATGTATTGGAATTCTAAAAAGCTTTGAGTGGGGCTGGGTGTCATTGTGTGGGGGGGGGGGGGGATATGGGGGCTAGGGTTGCCACCCGTACGGGATTCACCCGTACAGTCCGGGATTTGAATCATGTGCCCGGTTTTGAGCACCCCTGAAAACCGGACACATTCAGATAGGATCGTGGCTCATAGCTGGAGAGAGAATTAGGTGTTCTCCTCCCTCCAGCCTGCAGTTGGCAATAGAGAGCGGTACTGACTGAACAGTCTCAGCAGCACTGCTGAGGAACGAACACGGAGTGTGTGGAGCCTGGAAAGAGAAATGAGGAACTTCTTTGCAGTTAGTGATCAGTGAGTACAGGGGGAAAGGGGGTCTCTTGTGTCATATCTGATGTAAGGGGGCTCTGATGTCATATCTGATGTAAGGGGGCTTACATCATATAATCATATGGTGGTGTCATATCTGATGTAAGGGGGTGGGGCTCTGATGTCATAGCTAATGTAAGGGGGGGCTCTGGTGTCATATCTGATGTAAGGGGGGGCTCTGGTGTCATAGCTGATGTAAGGGGGTGGGGCTCTGATGTCATAGCTAATGTAAGGGGGGGCTCTGGTGTCATATCTGATGTAAGGGGGGGCTCTGGTGTCATATCTGATGTAAGGGGGGGCTCTGGTGTCATAGCTGATGTAAGGGGGGGGGGCTCTGGTGTCATATCTGATGTAAGGGGGGGGCTCTGGTGTCATATCTGATGTAAAGGAGGGGGGGGGGGCTCTGGTGTCATATCTGATGTAAGGGGGGGCTCTGGTGTCATATCTGATGTAAGGGGGGCTCTGGTGTCATATCTAATGTAAGGGGGGGGGGCTCTGGTGTCATATCTGATGTAAGGGGGGGCTCTGGTGTCATATCTAATGTAAGGGGGGGGGGGCTCTGGTGTCATATCTGATGTAAGGGGGGGGGGCTCTGGTGTCATATCTGATGTAAGGGGGGCTCTGGTGTCATATCTAATGTAAGGGGGGCTCTGGTGTCATATCTAATGTAAGGGGGGGGGGGGGGGGGGGCTCTGGTGTCATATCTGATGTAAGGGGGGGCTCTGGTGTCATATCTAATGTAAGGGGGGGGCTCTGGTGTCATATCTGATGTAAGGGGGGGCTCTGGTGTCATATCTGATGTAAGGGGGGCTCTGGTGTCATATCTAATGTAAGGGGGGCTCTGGTGTCATATCTAATGTAAGGGGGGGGGGGCTCTGGTGTCATATCTGATGTAAGGGGGGGGGGCTCTGGTGTCATATCTAATGTAAGGGGGGGCTCTGGTGTCATATCTGATGTAAGGGGGGCTCTGGTGTCATATCTAATGTAAGGGGGGGTTCTGGTGTCATATCTGATGTAAGGGGGGCTCTGGTGTCATATCTAATGTAAGGGGGGCTCTGGTGTCATATCTAATGTAAGGGGGGGGGGCTCTGGTGTCATATCTGATGTAAGGGGGGGGGCTCTGGTGTCATATTTAATGTAAGGGGGGGGGGGCTCTGGTGTCATATCTGATGTAAGGGGGGGGGGGGGGCTCTGGTGTCATATCTGATGTAAGGGGGGGCTCTGGTGTCATATTTAATGTAAGGGGGGGGGGGGGGGGGGGGGGGGGGGCTCTGGTATCATATCTAATGTAAGGGGGGGCTCTGATGTCATATCTGATGTAAGGGGGGGGGGGCTCTGTTGTCATATCTGATGTAAGAGGGGGGGGCTCTGATGTCATATCTGATGTAAGGGGGGGGCTCTGATGTCATATCTGATGTAAGGGGGGGCTCTGATGTCATATCTGATGTAAGGGGCCTGTGGTGCTTTTGTTTATAGCGCAAAAAATAAAAAACCGCAGAGGTGATCAAATACCCCCAAAAGAAAGCTCTATTTGTGGGGAAAAAAGGATATAAATTTTGTGTGGGTACAGCGCCGTATCGCAAAAAATGGCCTGGTCAGGAAGGGGGTAAATTCTTCCGGGTTAAAGTGTTCGGGTTTGACTTGATGAAAAGGTGGCAACCCTAATGGGGGCTGTGGAGTAAGTTAGGGGACTTTGCATCAAACTCGGTGGCCCTGTAGGGTATGAGGATCCTGGAGGGGGCTGGAGAGCATGTGAAGATTTGGGAGCTCAGTGGGGGGCTGGAGGCTCTGCTGCAGGCAGGGGGCACTGTGAAAGGCTGGTGACTCTGCAGCAGGCAGGGGGCACTGCGGAGGGTCAAAATCTCTGCAGTAGGCAGGGGGCATTGCAGAGGGCTGGAGGCTCCGTAGCAAGCAGGGGGCACTGTGGAGTGCTGGAGTCTCTGCAGCAGGCAGGGGGCACTGCAGAAGGCTGGGGACTCTGCAGCAGGCAGGGGGCACTCTGGAGGGTCAGAGGCTCTGCAGCAGGTAGGGGACACTGCAGAGGGCTGGAGGCTCTGCAGCAGGCAGGGGGCACTCTGGAGGGTCAGAGGCTCTGCAGCAGGTAGGGGACACTGCAGAGGGCTGGAGGCTCTGCAGCAGGCAGTGGGCACTGTGGAGGACTAGAGGCTCTGCAGCAGGCAGGGGGCAATGAGGAGGGTCAGAGGCTCTGCAGCAGGCAGGGGGCACTGAGGAGGGTCAGAGGCTCTGCAGCAGGCAGGGGGCACTGAGGAGGGTCAGAGGCTCTGCAGCAGGCAGGGGGCACTGTAGAGGGCTGGTGGCTCTGCAGCAGGCAGGGGGCACTGTGGAAGGCTAGAGTCTCCGCAGCATGCAGGGGGCAGTGTGGAGGTTAGCTGCTTACCTCCTTTCGGCACATCTTCAAGAGTTACACTGAATTCAAAATTCTTGCATGGGGCGATTCCTTCTTCCAGTGGCACATAGTACAAGGACATGACCTGGGAAGAGAAAATAATGAATATATATATATATATATATATATATATATATATATATATATATATATATAGTTGTGCTCCTAAGTTTACATACCCTGGCAGGATTTATGATTTCTTGGCCATTTTTTAGAGAATATAAATGATAACACAAAAACTTTTCTTTCACTCATGGTTAGTGTTTGGCTGAAGCCATTTATTATCAATCACCTGTGTTTACTCTTTTTATATCATAATGACAACAGAAACTACACAAATGACCCTGATCAAAAGTTTACACACCCCAGTTTCTTAATACCGTGTATTGCCCCCTTTAACATCAATGACAGCTGGAAGACTTTTGTGTTATTTGTGGATGAGGCTCTTTATCTTCTCAGATGGTAAAGCTGCCCATTCCTCTTGGCAAAAAGCCTTCAGTTCCTCCAGGGCTGTCTTGCATGAACGGCACGTTTGAGATCTCCCCAGAGTGGCTCAATGATATTGAGGTCAGGAGACTGAGATGGCCAGTCCAGAACCTTCACTTTATTCTGCTGTAGCCAATGACAGGTCGACCTTGTGTTTTTGATCATTGTCATGTTGGAATGTCCAAGTACGTCCCATGCGCAGCTTCCTGGCTGATGAATGCAAATGTTCCTCCAGTATTTTTTGATAACATACTGCATTCATCTTGCCATCATTTTTGACCAAATTTCCTGTGTCTTTGTAGCTCACACATCCCCAAAACATCAGTGATCCACCTCCGTGTTTCACAGTAGGAATGGTGTACCTTTCTTCATAGGCCTTGTTGACTCCTCTCCAAATGTAACGTTTATGGTTGTGGCCAAAAAGCTCAATTTTGGTCTCATTACTCCAAATTACTTTGTGCCAGAAGCTTTGAGGCTTGTGTCTGTGCTGTTTGGCGTATTGTAAGTGGGATACTTTGAGGCATTTGCGTAGTAATGGCTTTCTTCTGGCGACTCGACCATGCAGCCCATCTTTCCTTGAAGTGCCTCCTTATTGTGCACCTTGAAACAGCCACACCACATGTTTTCAGAGAGTCCTGTATTTCACCTGAAGTTATTTGTGGGTTTTTCTTTGCATCCCAAACTATTTTCCTGGCAGTTGTGGCTGAAATTTTAGTTGGTCTACCTGACCGTGGTTTGGTTTCAACAGAACCCAGGGGCGGACTGACAAGTCGGTGACTCGGGCGCCGCCCGAGGGCCCGGGGCCATTAGGGGCCCGGACCCGGCCACATGAGGGGCCACTTGAAACGGCTGTATTACATGCCGCGATGCCGCTAACAATACTGCTAGCGGCCCGCGGCTCCCCGCCGGCCCCTCCTTCTCTCCCGTCCGTCCCAGGTGCTTCTACTGTATGCGTTGTGACGTCACCTGGGACGGACGGGAGGGAAGGAGGGGCCGGCGGGGAGCCGCGCGCCGCTAGCGGTATTCGCGGCATGTAATACAGCCGCTTCACTCGGCCGAGTCCGGGCCCCTAATGGAAGTAATGGAAGAGAAGAGAAGAGTGGAGGGGCCGGCGGGGAGCATCAGCATCAGTGAGTAAATTACCAGGGCAGGACCGCCACAAGTGATGATGGGGGGGGTCCCCCAGCCCACAGTGTCCCCCCAGCGTCACCCCAGCCCACAGCGTCCCCCCAGCCCACAGTGTCCCCCCAGCGTCCCCCCAGCCCACAGTGTCCCCCCAGCGTCACCCCAGCCCACAGCGTCACCCCAGCCCACAGTGTCCCCCCAGCCCACAGCGTCCCCCCAGCCCACAGTGTCCCCCCAGCGTCACCCCAGCCCACAGTGTCACCCCAGCCCACAGCGTCACCCCAGCCCACAGTGTCCCCCCAGCCCACAGCGTCCCCCCAGCCCACAGCGTCCCCCCAGCCCACAGTGTCCCCCCAGCCCACAGCGTCACCCCAGCCCACAGCGTCACCCCAGCCCACAGTGTCCCCCCAGCCCACAGCGTCCCCCCAGCCCACAGTGTCCCCCCAGCGTCACCCCAGCCCACAGTGTCACCCCAGCCCACAGCGTCACCCCAGCCCACAGCGTCACCCCAGCCCACAGTGTCCCCCCAGCCCACAGTGTCCCCCCAGCCCACAGCGTCCCCCCAGCCCACAGTGTCCCCCCAGCGTCACCCCAGCCCACAGTGTCACCCCAGCCCACAGTGTCCCCCCAGCCCACAGCGTCCCCCCAGCCCACAGTGTCCCCCCAGCGTCACCCCAGCCCACAGTGTCACCCCAGCCCACAGTGTCCCCCCAGCCCACAGTGTCCCCCCAGCCCACAGCGTCCCCCCAGCCCACAGTGTCCCCCCAGCGTCACCCCACAGTGTCACCCCAGCCCACAGTGTCACCCCAGCCCCCAGCGTCCCCCCAGCCCACAGTGTCCCCCCAGCGTCACCCCAGCCCACAGTGTCACCCCAGCCCACAGTGTCACCCCAGCCCACAGCGTCACCCCAGCCCACAGTGTCCCCCCAGCGTCACCCCAGCCCACAGTGTCCCCCCAGCGTCACCCCAGCCCACAGTGTCCCCCCAGCGTCACCCCAGCCCACAGTGTCACCCCAGCCCACAGTGTCCCCCCAGCGTCACCCCAGCCCACAGTGTCACCCCAGCCCACAGTGTCACCCCAGCCCACAGTGTCACCCCAGCGTCACCCCAGCCCACAGTGTCACCCCAGCCCACAGTGTCCCCCCAGCGTCACCCCAGCCCACAGTGTCCCCCCAGCGTCACCCCAGCCCACAGTGTCCCCCCAGCGTCACTCCAGCCCACAGTGTCCCGGGTCCCCCCAGCCCACAGTGTCCCACCAGCGTCACCCCAGCCCACAGTGTCACCCCAGCCCACAGTGTCCCCCCAGCGTCACCCCAGCCCACAGTGTCCCCTCAGCGTCACCCCAGCCCACAGTGTCACCCCAGCCCACAGTGTCCCCCCAGCGTCACCCCAGCCCACAGTGTCCCCCCAGCCCACAGTGTCACCCCAGCCCACAGTGTCCCCACAGCGTCACCCCAGCCCACAGTGTCCCCACAGCGTCACCCCAGCCCACAGTGTCCCCCCAGCGTCACCCCAGCCCACAGTGTCCCCCCAGCGTCACTCCAGCCCACAGTGTCCCGGGTCCCCCCAGCCCACAGTGTCACCCCAGCCCACAGTGTCCCCCCAGCGTCACCCCAGCCCACAGTGTCCCCCCAGCGTCACCCCAGCCCACAGTGTCCCCTCAGCGTCACCCCAGCCCACAGTGTCACCCCCGCCCACAGTGTCCCCCCAGCGTCACCCCAGCCCACAGCGTCACCCCAGCCCACAGTGTCCCCCTGTGTGCATGTCCCCCCCCTGTGCATGTCCCCCCCTGTGTGTGTGCGCTCTCCCTCCAGTGTCCCCCTGTGTGTGTGTGCCCCCCTGTGTGTGCACTCTCCCTCCAGTGTCCCCCTGTGTGTGTGTGCCCCCCTGTGTGTGCTCTCTCCCTCCAGTGTCCCCCTGTGTGTGTGCCCCCCTGTGTGTGCTCTCTCCCTCCAGTGTCCCCCTGTGTGTGCTCTCTCCCTCCAGTGTTCCCCTGTGTGCGTGTCCCCCCCTGTGTGTGCGCTCTCCCTCCAGTGTCCCCCTGTGTGCCCCCCTGTGTGTGCTCTCTCCCTCCAGTGTTCCCCTGTGTGCGTGTCCCCCCCTGTGTGTGCGCTCTCCCTCCAGTGTCCCCCCCCCCGTGTGTGTGCTCTCCCTCCAGTGTCCCCCTGTGTGTCCCCCCCCTGCGTGTGTGCTCTCCCTCCAGTGTCCCCCTGTGTGCCCCCCTGTGTGTGCTCTCTCCCTCCAGTGTTCCCCTGTGTGCGTGTCCCCCCCCCTGTGTGTGCGCTCTCCCTCCAGTGTCCCCCCCCCCCCCGTGTGTGTGCTCTCCCTCCAGTGTCCCCCTGCGTGTGCGCTCTCCCTCCAGTGTCCCCCTGTGTGTGTGTGTGTGTGTGTGTGTGTGTGTGTGCATTCTCCCTCCAGTGTCCCCCTGTTTGTGCGTTCCCCCCCCTACAGTGTCCACCATTGTGCTCTCCCTCCCCAGTGTGCCCCCCCCCCCCCCCCAGTGTCCACCAGTGTGCTTTCTCCCCCCCGCCACAGACACACACGCACACACACACACACAGACAGACACACACACAGACAGACACACACAATCCCCCTGTTTGCTCTCCCTCCCCCCGTGTCTCCCTGTACAGGTGTGGCTTGAGTGTGGGGACCAAGGGGGCCCCATGATCTTCTATTGCCCGGGGGCCCCATGAGTTGTCAGTCCGCCCCTGACAGAACCCCTCATTTTCCACTTCTTGGTTAGAGTTTGAACACTGCTGATTGACATTCTCAATTCCTTGGATATCTTTTTATATCCCTTTCCTGTTTTATACAGTTCAACTACCTTTTCCTACAGATTCTTTGACAATTCTTTTGCTTCCCCCATGACTCAGAATCCAGAAACAACAGTGAAGCACTGGATGAAAGATGCAAGGGTCTGTCAGGAGTCCAGAAACTCATTGACCTTTTATACACACACATTAATTATAAGTAAACAGATCACAGGTGAGGATGGTTACCTTTAATAGCCATTAAAACCCCTTTGTGTCAACTTGTGTGCATGTAATCAGGCCAAAATAACCAGGGTATGTAAACTTTTGATCAGGGTAATTTGGGTAGTTTCTGTTGCCATTATGATTTAAAAAGAGTAAACACAGTTAAATGATAATAAATGGCTTCAGCCAAACACTAACCATGAGTGAAAGAAAAGTTTTGCTGTTACCATTCATATTCTCGGAAAAACCAAGAAATCATAAATTCTGCCAGGGTATGTAAACTTATGAGCACAACTATATTATATATATATATATATATATATATATATATATATATATATATATATATATATATATTTTTTTTTTTTTCTAAAGTATGGAATTGTTTTTTGTGTCCCAATGCAGAGATTACCCTTCACTTCCTTCAATTAGAACACACTGACGGAACACACATTTAACCCCTTGATTGCCCCCTAGTGTTAACCCTTCCCTGCCAGTGACAGTAATACAGTAATCAGTGCAGGTTTATAGCACTGATCGCTGTATAAATGTCAGTGGTCCTAAAAATGTGTCAAAAGTGTTTGATCTGTCTATCACAATATTGCAGTACCGCTAAAAATTGCAGATCACCGCCAGTACTAGTAAAACAAATAAAAAAAAATGCCATAAAATTTTTTTAAATTGTTCCCATAGTTTGTAGGCGCTATAACTTTTGCACAAACCAATCAATATACGCTCATTTTTTAACCAAAAATATGTAGAAGAATACATATCGGCCTAAACTGATGAAGACATTTTTTATTTTTATTTTATTTGGGGGATATATTTATTATAGCAAAAAGTAAAAAATATAGTTTTTTTTCAGAATTGTCGCTCCTTTTTGGTTTATAGCTCAAAAAATAAAAACCGCAGAGGTGATCAAATACCACCAAAAGAAAACTATTTGTGGGGAAAAAAAAGGACGCAAATTTAGTTTGGGTACATGACCGCGCAATTGTCAGTTAAAGCGACGCAGTGCCAAATTGTAAAAAGTGCTAAGGGGGTAAAATCTTCCGGGGCTGAAGTGGTTAAAAAAAGCCACTAGATGGCGGTTATGATCAATTTTTTTTCGAGGGTTTCGCAATACAAGCTTGTTTTGCGAACGCTGTCTCGCAAGACAAGCGGGATTTATGCCTCTGGGGTGTGCAGTACCGCATTTGGCCAGAGGTGCGGGGTTGCCAGTGACGTTCAGGGACACTCGGAAACACTCCGTTCCCGAGTATCTCCAAGCATCTCCGAGTGGTCTTCGAGCTTCTCTGAGTGTCTCTGGCGCTCCGCCCCCCACCTCTGGCCATATGCGGTACTGCATACACTACAGTGACACTGGAACTAATAATCTGTGTTTCCATTGATTCCAATGGGGAAACTCGCTTTGATATACGAGGGTTTTGGATTACAAGCATTCCTCTGGAATGGATTATGCTTGTAATCCAAGGTACTAATGTAGTTATATAACACAGAATCCTACGAGTTTCGTCAGAGCTGTGTGAATGTGTGTCACATTTGTTCAACAAACTTTCTATAATTTTTAAGTGCCATTTTAATAAAGATGTTGTCACTCACCGTTAGCGTACCCTGTCCCTTTCCTTTGGCCGTCACAGTGATCTTGTCTTTCATTGCAGCCTGTGGGAGATGCACATTTTTATGTTATCCACAACGGTGTCTTAGTCTGGGCAATATATCCACTATATATAAACTCCAAGATGCAGAAAGACAGTCCAGTACAATGAGATTTCAGACACCAGCAAGCTTTTCATAAAGAGATATTGTCACTTTTGCTACTCAAGATAAACTGTCAGCATGTTTGTAAAGGGCACCTCCTGCCCCAGTTGTACTAACCCTACCAGCATGCCCTTGTTACTCCTGCCCCTGCCACAGCCAGAGAAAATACCTTGTGTTTCTGGTTATGAGGGAGCATGTGACCTCCTGCTTTGTGACAATTCTTGCGTCTAGCACAGTGTTTCTCAACTCCAGTCCTCAAGGTGCCCCCACGGGTCACGTTTTCAGGCTTTCCATTATTTTGCACAGGTGATTTGATCAGTTTCACTGCCTTAGTAATTACCACAGCCGTTTCATCTGAGGGAAATCCTGAAAACATGACCTGTTGGGGGACTGGAGTTGAGAAACACTGGACTAATAAGCAAGTTCTGTCACATGACAGAGCAGAGTGAAGTCACTACTACCCCAGATGAAGTCTATTCAGACGAAACGTGTTGGGTGAAGTGCCGCTATTACCATCTTATGCGATTTATTCTCAATTGACACTCAATTTTTTTACTTATTTTTTAATTAAACAATTTGAAACGTTATCACACTATGTGGAACCTTTTTTGTTCTTTTGGTTTTACTCTTTGAGCTGATTTTTAACCTCCCTGAGTGTCCTCCCATCGGCTGTATCTCACTTGACGTCCGTTTTGAACACATACTGATGTCCCATACCTTACCAAGTTTGGGGAGATTGTGGCTATCAGGATTGTCGTTGGTTTTCCATCAACCATGGTGTTTTGACACCCAAGCCTTTTTGACTTGAGAGGTATATGCCCCTTTAAAGTCCAACCTTTCTGGTAAGCCTTCAAAAAATTGGTGGCGGTTTCTTCACCTGTTGATCTGTATTGATGTCTACTGGTCCATATTCATCTACTCACGGACAGTGTTCATAATCACTAGACCAATTGGTCTTTATTGTTTTTTGTCAGTTATCACGTGGTGGACATTTTCACAAATGCCATTTATATTTATGCATTACATTTTTTTATAAGCACTGCGTTATTTTTGTCTTTAAGTCACTACTATCCCCTTTGTTATAATAATGAGGTATGATGAGCCCCAAACTGTGTCCAAAAGAAGGAGGGAGTCACTTGTCACCCTAATTTCTAAAAAATTCACAAAAAAACAAAAAAAACAATAAAAAATGGTCAGGTTTAAATCTCAATGTCTGTGCCGGGAAGTGACACATATAAATACACAATTACATAGTTTCATATAGTTGCATAGTTAGGTTGAAAAAAGACAAAAAGTAGTCCATTTAGTTCAACCAATAAAAGGGGAAAAAATATCCAATCCTTCACCAACAGTTGATCCAGAGGAAGGCGAAACCCCACCAAAGCATGATCTAATTTGTTACAGCAGGGGAAAAAAAATTCCTTCCTGATCCCCCGAGATTGGATATTCCCTGGATCAACTCTACCTATGAATGTTAGTACCCCGTTATATTACCGTATTTATCGGCGTATAACACGCACCTTTTTTCCCCTGAAAATCAAGGGAAAATCGTGGGTGCGTGTTATACGCCGATCCCCACCGATCCCCCGCCGATCTCCGCTGACTGTGAGCGGAGCAATCGCCGACGAGATACACATAGCCGACTGTACTCGGCTCTTCTCGGCTCCGCTCACAGTCACGCCATTGGACCTGTGTTATGTCCATCATAGGGCGGGACTGGGCGTGTATCTCGGCTCCGCCCAGTCCCTGCTATCTCGGCGGCGTTCGCTCCGCTCCGGTGTCCTGTCGGATAGTGTCCCCCATCGGATACTGCCCTAAATGGCGATGGACACTGAGGGGAAAGGCTGCACTGGGGAAAGGCTGCACTGGGACAAGGCTGCACTGGGGAAAGGCTGGACTGGGACAAGGCTGCACTGGGGACAAGGCTGCACTGGGACAAGGCTGCACTGGGGGACAAGGCTGCACTGGGACAAGGCTGCACTGGGGACAAGGCTGCACTGGGACAAGGCTGCACTGGGACAAGGCTGCACTGGGGACAAGGCTGCACTGGGACAAGGCTGCACTGGGGACAAGGCTGCACTGGCAAGGCTGCACTGGCAAGGCTGCACTGGGACAAGGCTGCACTAACAATGCTGCACTGGGACAAGGCTGCACTGGGTCAAGGCTGCACTGGCAAGGCTGCAAGGCTGCACTGACAAGGCTGCAATGGACACTAATAAGGCTGCATTGATGGGCATTTAAATGTAAGTTTTTTTTTCCTTAAACTTCCATCCTAAAAGTTTTTTTCCTTAAAATTCCCTCCTAAACTTGGGGTGCGTGTTATTCGCTGGTGCGTGTTATACGCCGATAAATACGGTATGTACATTTAGGAAAGAATCCAGGCATTTTTTAAAGCAATCTACTGAGCTGTCCAGAACCTCCTCTGGAGGGAGTCTATTCCACATTTTCACAGCTCTTACTGCAAAGAAACCTTTCCATATTTGGAGATGAAATCTCTTTTCCTGCAGACGTAAAGAGTGAAAAATACCTTTGAGAAAACACAGCTCAGCCTAAAACAGGCAGATCGGAAAAAAAACAACATATCCCCTATCCACATAAGCAAGGTGTATGGGGGAAATTCTCCCCTCTGTGTTATTTTATTCTGACACCGAGAACTCCACTGTCAGAATATACTGATCAGCGCTGCGGTCTATTGGCTGCATCTGCTGGTCAAATAAAATTTTTCTAACATTCCCATTCAACAAAAGTCTTCTGCGGAGTGGGAACAATTATAATTTGATTCAAATTCAGCTGATCCCTGCTGAACTGGCCGAATTTCGAACCATCTATGGCCAACTTTAGACACAAAGCAGAAAAAGTTATATGGTAGATGTGTCAAAAAAAATAAAATCTCCACTAGGATGTCTTCACAAAACTCCTAATGAAGTCTTTTGTATATAGCCAAGTCATAAACCCGCCTTGAGAACAGTTTTAGCAATACACAACCTGGTCCGTTTTTTTATTTTATTTACCAAAGCCCAATCCTATCCCACGTTCCATAATTCCTTCTGGGATGGAGTTACCTTCATATAGAGTGGTTTACACTAATGTATCGGAAGATGCCAATCATTTAGACACCAAACACGCTCAGATTCCAAACTTCCAAGAGAATTTTCAGCTTATGGGACAACAATCTAAGCACCAGCAGACAGAGGTTAAATCTGCATTTAACACACGGTAGCCACCAACGCATGTTTTCGCCTCTGACACAAACACCTTCAATTTCAGTGCAGTCTGCAGCAGCAATATCAGGATTTGGAACAGGCAGGGTACTTTACAAACATACTGTCACTTTGCCCTGTATGGGCAATTTTCAGTGTCTCTTTAAAGCACGTTTAGTGATTTTTTTTTTTTTTTTTAAATCATCATGATACTTATATACAACATGAGGTGTGCCTTGTGCTGCTGCCTGTTCTCTTATGCGGCGTACACACGGTCAGAATTTCCGATGGAAACAGTCCGATGGGAGCTTTTCAACGGATTTTCCGACCGTGTGTATGCCCATCGGTCTTTTTTCTGTCGGAATTTCCGACGGACTTTGGATTGAGAACTTGTTCTCATTTTTTCCGACGGAAAACCTTTCTATCGGATTTTCCGATCGTGTGTAGGCAATTCCGACACGCAAAATTCCGACGCATGCTCGGAAACAATTCGACGCATGCTCAGATGCATTAAACTTCCCTTCTATAGTGCTGTCGAACGTGTTTTATGCCGCTGTGTTATAGACCGTCGGAATTTGGTGTGACCGTGTGTAGGCAAGACAGTTTGAGCGAAATTCCGTCGGAATTCCGACAGGAAAACCATCAAAGCTTTTTCCGACGAGAATTCCGACCGAGTGTACGCGGCATTAGTTGAAATCCAAAGTCTTCTGCCCCCCCTTACCCATGCAGCTGTAGTCTTCCAGTGCTGTGGGGGTTAATACGAGGGCTAGACCTGTCATAGGCACACATCAAGAGTGCAGGCTCCTTTCCATTCCCCTCCTCTATTCATAGAAGATTTACCATAGCTCCGTCAATAAAAAGTAATCTATGAATGAAGGAGGCATTACTTTCTTTCACCCACCTTTCAACCCTTGATAGAGGCTCTTTTGGCTGAAGCTATAATATAGGATCTATGAAGGGAGGGAGGGGGGTATAAAGGGCAGACATAGTCTTCACTCATGACTAGTGTCTGTGGCAGGTCCCATGGCTGTGGGGGCATGGGGTTCAGAGCCTTAAATTCTAGAAATATTATACCTTATCTGACGGATATTTTATTTGACTGGGTAATCAGGGCAAGTCTTGGGGTCCAATGACAACAATTTTGACTGGTCTCACTGCCACTAAGACCTACTGCAACCTTTCTTCCTGAGTCTGTTATTGAAAATACTGAAATACTATGGATGGCATGGCCAAGACCGTACTTAGCATTTACACTAACAGTCTGATCACACCATGTTTTTTAATCGTAACACATGCATTAGCATGCATGTTACTGCAACACGTGGTGGCCCCTGCACCCGGTGTTGCATGCACTATTTTTTAGCACTGCGCTTTTAATGTATTGCTGCGCATTGTCCTGCCTGCATGTAGTGTAGTTCGAGTGGGGTTCAAATAATGCAAAGACAGTTCACAAATAACCTGGTGGGAAGTTAACCCAACCTGGACAAGTCCAACAGTGTGTAGAGAGCAGGGTTTAGCTGAACTGATAGCACCTGTTGAAAGAGGCAGAATGTGGCCTAGATTTCTTGTGTCAAATTAGGAAGATGTCCAGAGAAGTTGCGAGCCCTGCTCTTTCCCTCCTTGTCAGGAACCTTTCCCTGCTGCTAGTTTTGTCCCTACCAGGCAGGAGTAACTGATCCCTAATCTACCCACTCGCAAAATGCACAACAAACCTGGGTGCCAGGGCCCTAAATAGGTTCTGCCTGACCCAAGATGGCTGCTAGAGCCACATGGAGAGGCAGCATCCTATTGGATAGCTTTCCCACTGATCCAGGAAACCATAGAGGAACCATGTTTCTCTTGATTTCCTCTCCAACTGCAGTGCTGCTGTGGAACAGAGCCGCCTGTGGTGAAGAATGTAGACTGCACTTGCCTACATGCTGTACATAGAGTTGCCTGAAGGACCTTAAGCCCAAGAGTGGCATAAGATGAAGCCAAGACATCTACCTGGTAGAACATACAGAAGGCGTTAACAGAAGACCAGGTGTCAGCCTTGTAAATCAGGAAAGCAGTTTCTTGAAACCAAAAGTCCAAGAAACACTCATGGATCTAATAGGGTGCACATTGACAGGATCTCCTTGAGATCATGAGCTTGAATAATTATTTGTCTGAGCCATCTACAGATGGTGGAGCAAGAAGCCAGTGCGCTTCTATATGGACTAAGTCAGTCTTTTACACACCAGAGCTGAAGAGAAGATGTCTATCCTCTTATGCCACGTACACACGGCCGGAATTTCCAATGGAAACAGCCCGATGGGAGATTTTCATCGTATTTTCCGACCGTGTGTATGCCCATCTGTCTTTTTCTGTCGGCATTTCTGACGGACTTTAGATTGAGAGCCTGTTCTTAATTTTTCCGACGGAAAACCTTTCTATCAGATTTTCCGATCGTGTGGATGCAATTCCGACATGCAAAATTCTGACGCATGCTCGGAAACAATTCGACGCATGCTCGGAAGCATTAAACTTCCCTTTTATAGTGCCGTGGAACGTGTTGCAGTCGCGGTGTTATTGACCGTCGGAATTTGGTGTGACCGTGTGTAGGCAAGACAGTTTGAGTGAAATTCCGTCGGAATTCCGATGGGAAAACCATCAGAGCTTTTTCCGACGAGAATTCCGATCGTGTGTACGTGGCATTAGGACACTATCAAGAAACATGCTGGTAGTCAGATGTATTATTCTGGGCTAGCCTACATGTTTTTTGTTTGCTGGAGTCCAATCTTCCTGTAGGTGGCTGTATAACCCAAAGTTGAATGGTTTTCTCTGTCCCTCAATGGACGAGAAAGAAAGTTTTTGCTTTAACATACACTTTAAGGCACATTGACATTTTGCATATAAAACCACACTGACCTTCTCGCTGCGTTGGACAAGGGCATTGGTTGGGTGGATTTTCCATGTAAAGGTTTCCCTTCTCCCTGGTAAAGACAGGGTCACATCCATGTCAATCTCATTTATTTGAGGTAAGTGAATCTGGAACTCTGATAATGCTTGGAACATCATTATGGTGGCCTGGAAGGAAAGGGCACAAAGCCAACAGGTTACAGGGTCTGGCAGAGTCAGTCTACTAAAACTAAGACCAAAGACCAAAGTGATTCTAAACAACCAATCACAATTCATAGTTTAATGAAGGGAAAGTTAAACCTGATTGGTAGCCATGTTACTGTTGCTCTTAGCTCTGCCCCATTGAAAAAAAATGGCAAGTGTTTTTTCTATAAATCTCCGGCAAAAGTAGACACTTTAAAGAACAGTAGTTACAGGTAGGTATTTATTTCTGTTTGGGTCCCAACTGGAGAGATGAATTGCCATTTACTGGTGCCTGTTGTCACTGGGACATTAAAAGGTGTATTTATAAAAAAATAAAATAAAAATTAAACCACCATTATGTTTTTGGATTGATGGAAGAAGCAGGTACATGGGGAGAACCTAAGGACTCCATGCAGACAGTGTCCCTGGTGGAAAGTGAACGTAGGATTGCATTGCACTTCCCCCTTCTCTTTCATCCTTCTACCTGAATAGTGTACTCTACCTGTGTGGATCCATAGCCCCCGCCATAATATCGTTGTTCTGTCAGCCATTTGGCCACAGGTTCAGCCAATAGGTACTGCTTGGTGTTGAGAAGGGCCAGTAGGCCATAGGATGTGGCTTCAATCATGTAGAGATCTGAGGAATAGTCTGCCCAATGGGTGCCACCTAACCACAGAAGAAAACATATTTTAAACAAATAGTAGTAATAGGAATAGTTTTTTTTTTTGGATTTTTGTGAAGGTTCTCAATTATCCAGGTCATGGTATATCTACTGAAGTAGTAGTAGTAGTTACATTACAATAGTAGTCACATTCAACTGGACATGTTCTTTAACATTGAAGGCATTTCATGGTTTCTCGAAGTGGCTTGGAGAAGCTACTAAACCAGGTTCAGGTTATTGTGACTAATTGCTATATTTTTTTGTATTTTTTATAGACAGTGGGTATGCCACAGCTTAATAATATATTCAACATGTGCTAAGGTTTTAAAAATCTTTGCTTTTATGTAAAGAAAAAAAATAGATAAAAACGTATATCCGAAATTAGTCAGTAGAGCTATAAATGCCGAATGGAAGGGTGGGAATAGTTGTTGAGAGAGGGAAAGGGATTAAAATCGAATACCTTTTAATAATATTGACTACATTAAATTAATTACTTAAAAGATGGGTTAGTGCATAGGTTCCTCAAATAAGTAAAATAATATACATTTCTATATTTATAATAGTGGAGTTTTATAGGTTGTTTGGAGGTAGCCCCCCCCCCCCCCACAAAAAAAGCATTTTGAAGGTCAGTGGGCTACTGTAGGTTATTGTCATTTCCATGGTTTTTCATTTTTGATTTTCTTTCTTGTTTATGTAGAGTTGTTCTAAATAAATATATATATATTGTAGAAACACGTGTACGTAGGGTAGCCATATTTTTTTTCATTGTATAATCGGCCTTTGCCTCCTTGCCAATTCCAATGTCAAATCCATCTATAAACGATTTCCTAAAAGTTCCTTCCACAATCCGTCTGGAAATTTGGAGTACGAGAAAACTCTTGAACAAACCTGTTGAGCTTTTTATGAGCTGGCTGTGATTTGGAAGTTTTCCCACCAAGGAGAGTGCATATGACGTGATGCAGATGCTGTATGGATTCCTTAAGGTGTTCAGCCGATCAACCAAGTAGGTGGAGCTTTTATCCAGTTTGGATTCCAGATCCTGAAATTATATAAAGAACGGGGAATGGTGAGGGCAAAAAATGCAGCAATCTATCATGGACTCCAGTTACTGAGACGCCACTAATCTGAGCATTGTCTACCTATATCTTGGAAAAAGGCTAACATATAGTTAATGATGGGAGTTTAAAGGGTTAAACAGTTTAAAAATCCAGAATAATAATTTAGTTGATTTCACTAGTGGTCTGTCAGATTGAATGATGGCCAATATGATCGCAAGTTGTTACATATACAAAACTTTATTTTTAAACAAATGTTTCTAGTTCTTACTTTAGACCTTTTTGCATGAAACGGCTCGTGGTATTGCTGTATTTCACAGATTTACTATACATGGGCTTTTTATTGTGTCTGAACTGGCTGTCTTCTCCACTCAGTTCAAGGTGAACTCAAAAGCAACTCAGGAGAAGCTTGAAGCAGCTCCTTGTGTGACCGAAAGTCAAATCGGAGCACCTGAAACGTAAGTCAAAGCATCTGAAGAGCACTTGAAAGCACGCTGCATTTGACTTGAGCCTGGAGCCTGATGTCTACATTTATCCTAATGAGACGACCATTGGAAAGATTTAGGTCTTTGCATGGGCCATAAAGGTGGGGAGCTACCAGAAGGTACTAATGTTGATGCCACCTGTCCCATTGCTGCTAAAGGGGAATGATGTTCAATTCTACCTCTACCATGGGTTTGAGAAGAGTCCTACATGTAGGCAGGCACAGGTTTTCCTCCTACCTTTAGGTGGCACTGTGCCATTGTTACAGGTGGAGTGAAGACTGTTGAGGGAATTGTTCCCTTATGGACACTGTCAGGATCTTAGAGAAACAAGCTGATCGACTGGACCCTGCTTTTTTTTTGAGACCTCAGGTAGCCATCTTGACCTGGAACCTTATATGTATGGCCTCCTACATCATTTAGGCACCCCTGGAGCAAGTGATAGGTCAGGAAGAGAGACCATGCTGGTGAGGGAAAATCACCAGCAGGGTGAAACCTTTCCCTTAGCTTTCCCTGCATAGCTCAGGGAAAGGTTTCTGGTGACCAGCATTGGCTCAGGTACAACACCAGACTTGAGGAAACATCCTGGTATCTGGACCAGTAAGGAAGTATCAAAGAACTCTGGACAGCCGCACACCGGAAAAAGATAAAATCCTGTGTTGTTTATTTAAAAAAGGAATCACATCACATCTAGTGGTCCACGGCAAAACAAAAGAGGGGGTACAAATCTAACGCGTTTCGCACTATATACAGTGCTTACTCATAGCTGGCTATCTCAAATAAACATTAAATATATAGTCCTGACCAGTAAGTTGGGGCTTTTCTCAACGTGATTTTAAGTGCTGTCCTGGTACACCACAAACTGCCACCCCTCCAAAAGGAAGCCATTCTTTCCTGTTTCATTACACCACTTACAGCTTTATTGCATCCCCCAAGCATTTCATTTATAGGATTTGTGTATTTTCAATGTTCCCCTCAAAGCTGCATGAAAAGACATCCCTGCTATATGGCTTTTGCATATTTTTTTGCATTGGTACATGTCACCCATGGTGGTGCCCAGCTTTGCATGGCTTTTTTCAACAGTAGCCCTATTAGCCCCAAAAACAGCAAAGGTTTAATGACAGAATTTGTTTCAATGGGATTCACTGCGAGGTTCGAGCTTGCCGAATTTCAAACAGGATTTGTTGAACCCTTGGTGAATCAAACCTGGGCAGATGTTCTGATCCCACTGATTGTTAGGTTGATAACACACATGATAACAATGGTTTCTCCTACAGGTGCCTAAATGAGGGTATAGATTAAATCACTTAGGTCTATGGTAGAAGGACAAGATCCCTCCCCACAGACTTTAATTGGATCTGCTGCTACAGTAAGTTCGGGTTCACCAAATTTCAAACAGAATCTGCTGAGCCCTTTGTGATTCAAACCTGGCCAGATTTGCCGATCCCTATTACACTGGCAGGTGTGGATGAAGCAGGGTACCATAAGAGGCCACATCCCTACTGGTGTCTGAGCTGAAAACGGACCGGTGAAGTGGGAGAAGTTGAACTAAAAGGCAGCTTGGCAACTGTGTCCTGGGAATAGCTATAGAGAGGTTTGAGCCTGCTATATAGGATTTATAGAATTCTCAGAATTCCCCAACATCTCTTACAAGCAGAACTTATAATTCATTGCATTCATTCATTATTACCATACAAAAACAAGGCATTACTTACTGGAACTTCATTTTTGCAGAAATCCTTGGCTTCCACTAAGGCGATGAAGACAAATGCGGTGAGAGAAGCATCGGGGTCGGTGTTTCCGGTTCCTCCCTGCAGAGGCAGAATAACTTAATACTATCCATATAGATTACCCAGACTAAGCAATTATCCTGTTACACCCTGCCAGGTCACAGAGCGATGCTCTGTTCAGGCGCTTACCAATCAGAATCACTCTGCTCTGTCCTGGAAGCCCTGCAGAAAGAAAAGGGAGAAGAGCAGGGATTTTGAATCCCTGGATCGCTGCACAGGTACTGACAGCTCATCACTCTCGCAGGTTAGTATGGTGGGGACCGGGGGGGGGGGGGGTTTAGCGAGGGTGTGCTCTGTAATGCCCCGTACACACGGTCGGAGAATCCGACCACAAAATCCATCGGATTTTGTCCGACACTGGTGTTGCATACACACGGTCGGACAAAGTTGTCGGAAAATCCGATCATTCTGAACGTGGTGACGTTTGTTGCCTATGACGGGACTACGTAGAGGCTAGTAGCCAATAGCTTTGGTCTTGTAATGTGATCTGAACATGCGTGGCACTTTGTCCGTCGGAATTCGCTACACACCATCGGAAAAGGTCCGATAGGACTTTGTTGTCGGAAAATTTGAGAGCAGGAGATAAAACTTTGTCCGTCGGAAAGTCCGACGGAAAAAGTCTGATGGAGCCTACACACGGTCGGAATTTCCGACAACATTGTCCGATAGGACATTTTCCGAAAATCCGACCGTGTGTACGGGGCATTAGTCTACTTTTACATTTTCTTTCTGAAAAAGTGAATGTACACTTTATGGATGGGCCAGAGAGATATGTTTACCATAATTGCATCTACATGAGAGAAAAGGCTGCACACCCTAACTGAATTGTAAATGGGAAAGGTTCCCCCACTGGGTTTTTTAACAGCGAAATATCACAAATTATTTAATGTATAAAAGTATTTTATTAAATGAGTAGGGTCAGGGTCACATATTAAACATAAAAATATGAGCTCTGGTCGAGAGGCATTGTACATATACCAGGATGCAGCATTGCAAACATACATTTATACAGCATTAAAGCTAATAATTGCTATATCAAAAAATACCAACGCGTTTCGACCTGTTTGGTCGTGGTCTTCATCTGGGGGATAGTTTGCTCTAAAACAAATACATAAAATGTAAATTTTCTAAAAACATGATGCAATAGGCACCAATTACATGTACATAGACATTGCTATATTTACCACCGAAAGCTGGTCTAAAATCAGTTGAATGATCTGGCAGACCACATGGCCATCTGCACCTCCCAGAGAGAAGAACCCAGCCTAGAAGGCTTACAAGAAGCCAGGTTCTTTGCCTCCCCAAAAGGGAGGGGGTACGGCACCAGCAACAATCCTCCCAGCTGGGAGAATCGTTGCTGGTGCCGTACCCCCTCCCCAGAGGGGAGGCATAGAACCTGGCTTCTTGTAAGCCTTCTTGGCTGGGTTCTTCTCTCGGGGAGGTGCAGATGGCAGTGTGGTCCGCCGGATCATTCAACTGATTTTAGACTATTGGCTCTTAGGCTATTCATTCCAGCTTTCAGTGGTAAATATAGCAATGTCTACATTTAATTGGTGCATATTGAAAGATGTCTTTTGAACATTAAAATTTGATGCATTTGTTTTAGAGCAAACTATCCCCCAGATGAAGACCATGACCGAACAGGTCGAAACGCATCTGGGTTTTTTGATATAGTAATTATTATCTTTAATGCTGTATAAATGTATGTTTGCAGTGCTGCATCCTGGTACAATGCCTCACGACCAGCGCTCATATTTTAATGTTTAATATGTGACCTTTACTAATTTAATAAAAAACGTATACATTAAATAATTTGTGATATTTCGCTGCTAAAAAACCCAGTGGGGAACCTTTCCCATTTACATGTTTACCATAATTTACCCTTTCTGTACTATGTTGGAAGATCTCATTGTCAGTTGTAAACTAGATGGGCACAACAAAGAGCTAAAGATCTCAAAGCGTGCGTGTTGCATTATATGCTCACACACTTTGAAAAGAAATGTTACTCTGTCTCCCAATTGGACATTGCAAGCCATTCTAAAAAATATAAACTGTCTATAGGGTCATATGTATAAATCTTCTCTAAAGAAACAACTGAAATAAGATCCAGTCAGTATGTTTGTTGTTTTTCAATAGAAAAGCTCTCCTGCAGTTACAGGGATGAGAGAGACCATTTAACACTGACAGAGGTGCCTACAATGATCAGACTGAATTTATTTATGTGTAGCAAGGTCCCGGAACTGTGGGAAAGAGGGTTAGGGCCGGGACACCCTTGAGTAGATACAATGGTAATTTGCAGACTCCGAGACTTCTATAGGTAGACCGCTATACAGTGGAAGGCCTCAAGCCGGACAGTACTTCTGTATAGGTAGGACCGCTGTCTTCTATGGCAACTAATCTTGTAACAGTCACTACAAGGTAGTTGTACTTAACTCTTGGTAACATCGAACAGTCCTTTACTTATCTCACAGTATCCCACTGTAGATCTTCACTCACTGGGCTCCCAGTCTCTCACTAGACTCTCAGTCGTCACTGGATCCCATGAGCTCTTCCACAGCTATCCCGCTGTATACTCCTCAAGTGTCACCCCCGCTATCCTGCTGGTTTCCTGGCTTGGCACTTGCTGATGCTTTCCCACTTCTTCACCATCCCGTCCCCGGCTGGTGAGAAGACTGCTCTGGTACTTGCTTCAGCTTACTCACAGTGGTCTCAGGTAGTAAGATGAATGGTCCCTTAGTGGCGACTGCTTCCCCTCTACCTCCGAACACAACTGGTTCCCCGTCCGGCTGAACCCTCGCAACTCGGTTGGACTCCAATCCTGCAGTCGCAACCCTACGCTGCTTCTCCTGCTCCTGGATAGGCCTCAGGCAGCCTAGCAGCCAGGTGTCCCCGGGATAGGCCTCAGGCTTCCGGCCTAGCAGCTTGGGGCGACATAACACGCATCCACCCAGACAGTCCTCCAGGTAGCACAGAACCCTGATCACCTGACTCCACCCAAATAAATATGCTCTCCTAGCAGGCCAAGGGACTAAAAGAAACCTCCGCCATTTGGCTGAGACACCCCATCCATTCATGATCTGACCTTGCTAAGCCCTTGTCAATATAATGTCACCAGCCACAGTGCCACCTAGTGATAGAAGAGAAAAGGTGCAGCAATTCCAGAATTTAGGGAGGAATCAATTGATCTCTAACAATTAACCTGTATAATTACCACCTGGCAAACTAAATTTGTTAGCAACCCTATGTAAGCACCAGGGTGCTACATATGTAAAACCTTTATCCCAAAAGGAAAATAAAATGTTTGCCGTAATCGATTATAGCTGGAGCTTGGTTTCAAATGGTAAGTGTATTTAAATCTGCTAGTCCATCCCCTCCCCCCAGATTGCCAATGCTTCTGTCCAAATGAGCCCCCTGTGCTCCATCATCCAGAGTGAAGACACTCTAGTAAAGGAGATGTGTTACTGGCCCAATCACTGGATAAGACAGAGGGAAAAAAGCCTTAAATAGAAAACGAATCCAGCCACTACAGCTTACATTTTTGGTTTTGGGTTTAATACTGCTTTAAAGTATTTTTTTTTCCTAAATCAGATAAAAAATACCATAACTCACATGCAACTCACATAAAAAAACATGAATAAACTTCTAATGCCCCGTACACACGGTCGGATTTTCCCACGGAAAATGTCCTATCGACAATGTCGGAAATTCCAACCGTGTAGAGGGCTCCATCGGACTTTTTCCGTCGGATTTTCCGACAGACAAAGTTTTATCTCCTGCTCTCAAATTTTCCGACAACTAAGTCCGATCTGACTTTTTCCGATCGTGTGTAGCGAATTCCGACGGACAAAGTGCCACGCATGCTCAGATCAAATTACAAGACGAAAGCTATTGGCTACTAGCCTCTACGTAGTTCCGTCGTACACAACGAACGTCACCACGTTCAGAATGATCGGATTTTCCGACAACTTTGTCCGACCGTGTGTATGCAACACCAGTGTCGGACAAAATCCGTCGGAAAAAATCAGACGAATTTTGTGGTCGGAATTTCCGACCGTGTGTATGGGGCATTAGTCTGCTGTACCCCAAATGTAAGTTGTGCATATATGGCTGATTGAAGTTAAATCCCACACAGTTAGCACATCCCTATTTATATCTACCCATATTAACATAAGAGTATTTTTGATCAAACACTTTTTAACTACTGGCCCACAATCTTTTGGCACGTTTCTGTGGAAACCTCACTTTTATTCTTGGAATAACCTTTTATTCCTAAATTTCTTAACATACCACCATCTCTCCATGTATGACTGGAGCATCTTCCTTGAACACTCCATTGGATAACTGCTTTTCGGAAAGAAGCCAATTCATAGCCCCACACAAAATATTTTTTTCTATGTGCATCAATTTTGTTGCCATTGCAAACACCTTCACCACATAGGCGGTGAGCCTATTGAAGGAAAAAGATACGATAAAACAGATGGAAGGCAACACATGAAAAAAAAAAAGAATGTGATGAGATGTATGGAAATAGTTGGCCAAACTGTGACTTGTTGGTCTTACCAAGTGCTGCCAGGTCTGTTAGTAAATGCAGAGTATGAGTTTTCAGGTTTCCGATATGTCATCTGTTGGATGTATCCTAGAGAAATAAGTATGAACATCCATGTTAGCTGAGCCTTTTTTTTTAAACTGGAGTAGCATGAGTTGACTCTTTCACATTTTAGGCCTACCTTGTTCAATGTTTTTAATGGCCTCTGCTCTGCGTTCAACCCCAAGTCTTTCCCACTGGTTGGTGGTGTCAAGGTAACGAGTGGCAATCACAGTTGGCGTCATGCTCATCATAATCTGCTCTCCACAACCAGAGGGCACCGTGATTAGATGTTTCAATTTAGTACCATCAATGGAATTCTCCAGAGTTTCTCCAAGAAGACTGCCTGAGAATGTGAAGGGTACAAAATATTTTACAAGATCATGGAGTATGCAAATAGTATGTTAATTACTATCAAAAAGCAGTCAAAGGACCATATTTATGTTTACATTTGGGTAGAGATGACCACCACCCAGCAACTTTCTTTGCGGTTATCTACTCTTCAGCCCTATAAACTACTGCTGTACATAACTACTATTACTAAGTTACATGGACCTTATTTGTCCAGCAAAAAAATCTTCTCCCTGTCCAATACGACTGCTTTGGCGGACAGTAATAGCACTTTCAGCATCAATACAAATCTGGATGGCTGCACTCCCAAAACCGTTGTAAAAATGTACATTATTAGCAAAAGATAATTAAAAGCATAAAAAAAAAAAACAGGCATGTAGGCAGGGGAGGAAAAGAGGTTCACGTGTTTCACACAATAAACATGCTTTATCAAAACCGTCAGTGATAGCACTTTCCATGAACAATGGAATGACAGTTGAATGGACTTAGACATGCAGTCAGGCCCCTAGTAACAAAGTGAATATATGTAGTGCTACTCCCATAGGTGCCGCAGGATTACTGTCCAGGCTCCGCTCAGGCCTTGCCCTGCAGCCAGGCACACAGGCTCATTCACACATTCCTTCAATGACCAGTCTAGGGGTGTTTTTGTTGTTTTTATTTTTGGAGAACTTGGATAGGGTTAAAGGAATTAGGCGGGATTCATCAAAAACAAGAACTATGTACACTTGAGGACTTAGGTATTCTTCCGGAAAAGCTATATGAAAGTCGATGCTTGAAGCAAACAGTAGGCTTCAACTTTTAGGTAGTAGTAGTTACTGTAAAACCTCTTTCTTATAGTCACAAGAGCAGAGTCCCTTTAGGTAAAGATTAGCTGGACAAAGCTCTTCCAGACACCAGTCGGTATTCCTTTTAAACAGACTCACAGCTGACTTTCTCTAGCAACAGAAGGGTGGCAAAAGCACAAAGGTCCCAAGATCTTTCAGAATGTCTGTATTCACACAAGGCTCAAGGAACAGCTGGTTGCCTCATTCCAACTTCTAAGAGACACCTTACACCAGTGATACCAGACTAGATCTTCTGCAGACAGCTTTCTCTCAGTCAGCTTTCTTTAGCTCCAGGGTCTCAGCATCCAGGCCCTCAGCTCGCTCACCTGAGGCCTCACGACAGCACACAAGCGGCAGTGTCTGGGAAGGCAGTGTGCCCCTCCAGGCTGGACTAATCCTCTCCAGGAAAAGACCCAGAGCTCAGTTTGCTTACAGACTATATACAGTCTCCCAGCATTCCAACAGAACTTGCCACTCTGGGATAGGCCAGGACTGTATCAATATTCATGCTGCCATCTGCATAACTCCACACCTATCATCCAGAAACTTCTCAAGTTCTCTTCTGTAGATGCAGAGGGAGCTTTTAGATCAGACTGTCAGCAGCTGAGCAAACTAAGCAGACCTAACTAGCAGATTGCAACTTCACTGAGTACAGTGAGCAAACGATGCTTTTACCTAACAAATAGAAACAGCCATATTGACTACATTGTGGCAACTAAATTTACCTATCAAAAACACACACTAATTTTAACTATCTAATTCTTAGCACCTATCTAGGAAGGTGTTACATATAGTTTTAGAGAGAAACACAGAACAATGTTTCCTGGTTAAAAATTGTAACACAAGTCATCTTGTGGTGTATGATCTTAGGCAGGACAATGTCTAGATGTCTATCAGGCTCAGTAAAAGACTGATACATAAGGCCAGCTTTAGTAGCAAAGGTCTTTCCTTCCATGACCTTTGAGGTAGGACCAATTATTATTATTATTATTATACAGGATTTATATAGCGCCAACAATTTGCTTAGCGCTTTACAACATGGGGACAGACAGTACAGTTACAATACAATTCAATAGAGGAGGGATCAGAGGGCCCTGCTCGTTAGATCTTACAATCTAGAAGAGAGGGTCAAGTGAAACAAAATGTAATAACTGTGGGGGATGAACTGATGGAGAAAATGAAAATGCAGTTGTTAGGTTTGGGTAGGATAGGCTTCTCTGAAGAGGAGGGTTTTCAGGGATTGTCTAAAAGCTAATAGAGTAGGAGATAATTGGACAGGTTGGGGTAAGAATTTCCATAGGATTGGAGAGGCTCTGGAAAAGTCCTGGAGGTGAGCATGGGAGGAGGTGATGAGGGAGCTAGAGAGCAGGAGGTCTTGAAAGGAACGAAGAGAACGATTAGGTTGGTTTTTGAGACTAGGCTAGTAATGTAGCTGGGGGCTAAATTGTGGATGGCTTTGTCAGTTGTTAGTATTTTGAATTAAATTTGTTGGGTGAGCGGGAGCCAGTGGAGGGATTGACAGAGAGGTGTAGCAGACACAGAGCGATTGGTAAGGTGGATGAGTTTGGTAGCAGTATTCATGATAGACTGAAGGGGGGATAGTCTATGTAGAGGTAAACCAATGAGTAGGGAGTAGCAATAGTGGAGGGAAGAGATGACCAGGGAGTGAATTATGAACTTTGTTGTGTCATTGGTTAGAAAGGGCATATTTTGGAGATGTTGTAGAGGTTGCGGCAGCAAGATTTGGACGGTGATAGGACGTGGGGCTTAAAGGAGAGTTCCGAGTTTGGGACTACACCTAAGACCTTGGTATGTGGGGATGGGCTGATAGTTGTGCCATTGATTTTGACAGAGAAATCAGGGGAAGGTGCACATGGTGGAGGAAAAATTATAAGTTTGGTTTTGGATAGATTGAGTTTGAGGAAGTGGTGCGACATCCAGACTGATATATCTGTTAGTAAATTAGTGATATATGAGGAGACTGAGGGAGTGAGCTGAGGGGTAGAGAAATAGATTTGGGTGTAGAGATGGTATTTGAAGCCATGGGAGGCTAACAGCTGACTCAGAGCGGAGGTGTAGATTGCAAATAGGAGAGGCCCAAGAACAGAACCTTGGGGGACCCCAACAGAGAAAGGAAGAGAAGAGAAGAGGAGGAAGAAGAGTAGTAAGTAACGCTAAAGGTGCAGTTGGATAAGTAGGAAGAGAATTAGCGAACAGTCAGAGTACAATCACGGAGACCAACAGCGTGGAGTTTTTGGAGGAGGAGGAGGTGGTCAACTGTATCAAAGGCAGCAGAAAGGTCCAAGAGTAGGAGTACAGAATAGTGTCAATTGGTTTTGGCCGTTAGTAGATAGTTTGTTAGTTTTAGGAGAGCAGTTTCTTTGGAGTGTTGAGGACAAAATCCAGACTGAAGGGGATCAAGAAGGCTATTCTCGGCAAGGTGGTTGCTCAGTCCATGACCATGACCCCAATCACATATTTGTAGTCAGTGTACAGTGCCAATATACTTGATGCAAATATTTTCTGATGCAGTGGGAGCTTTACAATGGTGAACCACATGGGATGCAGCCATGCCAACACATTGGTCCTATTATGCCTACCACTGTTGGTACTTTGACACATGACGGGGGTATCTCAGAGGTTGAGAATTTCTCAAGCCCAAAATGGTGGAACATCAGTCCCCTTTCCAGGGCCCGGATGTGATTAGTGGACAGTATCAATGGTACACCCAATGTTGTTCCTTCAGTGGGTTTTGTTAACTTTGCGGGTCAGCCTTTTCCTGAAGATTGTCTAAAATTCATAGCAGATGAGACAACACACTACCAATGACACATAAAATCTGGCAATCCACAATGAGCGAGCACCTCATCACAAACCTTCAATGTTAGAATTAAACCACTTACCTTTTACGCTAACGTAGGTCTGGGCTTCAGAGTTCGGCACAATATCAGTTGGTGGTAAAGTATTAATGGTGATTACCTGGACTCCAGGTGCTGCAAGGGTTTACAGAGAGGAAAGACAGTCATTGGTTGTGAGTAGATGGCTTAACAGGTATAATAGAGATAAAGGACAGGGAGTGAAGATTGATAGATGTGAAGAAAGGTTTTGAAAACCTGTAGGCTGCCTATAATCAGGTAGATCCAGATACGTTCCAGATGCTTTTCTGCATGTGCGTTTATGGCGTGTTTTTGATGCGTTCCAGTGCGTTTTTAATGTAGTCCAGTGCATTTTTCCCCCCTCTTTATTCTTAATAAGGACAATTGTGTTCCAATGCCTGTCTGTCTGTATACCCAATGGAGAGAATCATTATCACTAGCTGTCTCTTTTGCCTATATTTACTAGAACAGAAGTGAGAAACATTACACATTTGCTGGAACAGGCATAGAGGGCCAAATCTCCCAACGTCGACACCTGTTTCAAAAACATCTGTCAGAGATGGCTTTTCTCTACCCTTTGGTAACATTTCCTTTCATGTCTTGTTGTATCACGGGTGGAGGTAGGGTGCAGCATGGTGCAGCAGTAATAATTCACACAGTCAGGTGCAATATAAAACCTGTATTGAAGTAATGCAGCAACAGTTCACAACAAACCCAGTGGAAAGACTGGCCAGCTGGGTGCACTCATGGTTTCCAGCACATGAACAGAGTGAGAGTGTCTGTAGAGAGGGGCAGAATGTGGCCTGTTCATCTCATGCCTAGTCAGGAAGATGCCCTGAAGAGCAGCAACCCTACACTTTCCCTCCTAGTACAGAATCTTTCCCTACTGCTATAACTGTCCCTAACAGACAGGGTACCTGTCCCTACTCTGCCAACTCGCAAAATGCATGGCAAACCTGGGCCTTAAATAGGCTCTGCCTGACCCAAGATAGCTGCTCAAGTCACATGGGGCAGCAGCATCCAATAGGATAGCTTGCCCAGTGAACCAGGAAACCATAGAGAAACCCTGTTTCTCTTGACTCCCTCTCCAACAACAGTGTTGCTGCAGAAGAGCGCCACCTGCAGTAGAGAATAGACTGCACCTGCCTACACAGGGACAGGAAATACAATTCAAAATCTCTCCAGTGGGATTACTGAAAGCAATAGAATCCTGACAAATGTTTTAAACCTGTCCTTGTCTATCCAAAAAAATTTAAAAATGTTGTCTGAAGATGCGCTGTAAACTATTGTGGAACAACAATGATCTCTACTAGTGCGCCAAACATGTTTTCCAACTATTTAAACAATTTCATAAAAGAAGAATGCCATGCAATGTGATATAAAACATTGTTTTTATGTGATATGCTCAGTATCTAAGTAAGCCTGTAAGACATTCCATTTTTCAACTTGTACGACCTAAGTTTCCAAACATAAAGCAGCTCTAAACCCAACATCCACATTTTAATATTATGCAGTAGACATGTGCAATTCGTTTTGTTTTTTTTCGTTTTCCGTTAAAATTCGCTATATTCGTTCATTCATTATCGTACGAATGAACGAATGATTCGCTAAAAATTTTAACGAATTATCGAATCGAACGAATATGAAAAACAACGAAAATCCGAAATAACCAAATTTGAAACAACGAAACTACGAAAGAAGAAAATCCGAAAAATGAAAAGAGGAACAACGAAAACCAAAATGAACGAAAAAATTCGTACATTAACTTTTTGTTGAATTGGTAATTTTCCGTGTCCCTTACAATGGCGCTGCTTAACGTGCTTCGAATGGATTGAACGAAAAAATTCGTACATTCGGAACTTTTTTTTTTTTTTTTCGATTCGTAATTTTCCGTGTCTCTTACAATGGGGCTGCTTAAGGTGCTTCGAATGGATTGAACGAAAAAAATTCGTACATTCGTAACTTTTTTTTTTTTTTTTTTATCCGATTTGTAATTTTACGTGTCTCTTACAGTGGCGCTGCTTAACGTGCTTCGAATGGATTGAACGAAAAAATTCGTACATTCGTAACTTTTTTTTTCCGATTCGTAATTTTCCGTGCCTCTTACAATGTAATAGCATACACATTACATAAAATTATGAATTATGCTCCGTATACGAATCTACGAAAAAACATTGTTACGAAAGTACGAATAAATCAATCTTACATAAGTACGAATGTAACTAAATCTACGAAAATACGAATGCGTCCGAATTTCGAATAAACGAAAATTAAACTAACGGAAAAACGAATCAACGAAAAAATAACTCTTACGAAAATACGAATCGTCACGAATACGAACACCGACGACTTACGAATTTACGAATCATTACGAATACGAACACCGACGACTTACGAAATTACGAATCGTTACGAATACGAACACCGACGACTTACGAAATTACGAATCGTTACGAATACGAACACCGACGACTTACGAAATTACGAATCGTTACGAATCAACGGAAACAAACAGAAACGAAACAAAACTAAACAAATTTTTCTATTGTGCACATGTCTAGATTATGGTGGCTACATAAAAAAAAAAAAAATGTCTTCTTTTTTTTCACATGGCGATCCAGCCAGCAATGCACCTCCTATCTTAGGGTGACAATGCTCACTCATTGTTCTATATCTATGAAGTAGCATTGTTGTCACACTAGGTTTCTCTTAATATTTCGATTTCAAACACCTCCTTCTCTCCCCATCCCCATAAAGTAGGGTGGAGATGGATTGTAGTTAAAAAAAAAAATCTAGCCAGGAAAGTGAATTACATTGCTTGAAATATCAGTTCCATGCAAAGAGACTTACAAGGACACTACATTTCTGGTACGGTCAACAAGGTTTTTCCGTAAAGAATTGTACCAGCAACAGGAATGTTGCACATTGAGATGCAAAATAATACCACACTGGCACAGCACTTTCTCAAGGATTCTTTGAGAAAGCGCTTTGCCTAGAGCAAAACAGGTCACCATAGAATTTATTCCCGCTGGCTATTTTATTAGAGGAAGAATTATTATTGCTGCATTCCTCTGGTACACCTGACTGCTTCGGTGGAAACGAGCCAAGCCAGCACTTGAGATTTCATTGTGGAGTGTGGAGCCCGATCTCACCTGGAGCGGCTTGTGAAATATTTAACAGAGGAATTTTTCTGTACTTTTCAGGAAATGTATTCAGCCTGGAAACAAATGCAAACCACCCACCACTTTGGGACTTGTCCTGATGATCATACCTTGACTGACCAAGCTGAATGATTGTTGGCAGTTTCTTTCGGCACACAGTATCCTGGACAAGAACGTTTTTCCTGGCTATGCAATGCAATATGTTTATTAGACATGTGCAATTCGTTTCGTTTTTTTTTTGCTATTTTCGTTCATTCGTTATCGTACGAATGAACGAACGATTCGCTAAAAATTTTAACGAATCGTTCAAATCGAACGAGTTTGAAAATAACGAAAATCCGAAAAAAACAAATTGGAAACAACGTATGTACGAAAGAAGAAAATCCGAAAAACGAAAACAGGAACAACGAAAATGAAAATGAACGAAAAAATTCGTACATTCGTAACTTTTTTTTTTTTGTTGAATTGGTAATTTTCCGTGTCCCTTACAATGGTGCTGCTTAACGTGCTTCGAATAGATTGAACGAAAAAATTCGTACATTCGTAACTTTTTTTTTTGTTGAATTGGTAATTTTCCATGTCCCTTACAATGGTGCTGCTTAACGTGCTTCGAATGGATTGAACGAAAAAATTCGTACATTCGTAACTTTTTTTTTCGATTCGTAATTTTCCGTGTCTCTTACAATGGCGCTGCCTAACGTGCTTCGAATGGATTGAACGAAAAAATTCGTACATTGGTAACTTTTTTTTTTTTTTCGATTTGTAATTTTCCGTGTCTCTTAAAATGGCGCTGCTTAACGTGCTTCGAATGGATTGAACGAAAAAATTTGTACATTCGTAACTTTTTTTTTCGATTCGTAATTTTCCGTGTCTCTTAAAATGTAATAATAGCATACACATTACATAAAATTATGAATTATGCTCCGATTACGAATGTTACGAATGTACGAATAAATACGAATGTGTCCGAATTTCGAATAAACGCATAAACGAAAAATTAAACTAACGAAAAAACGAATCAGCGAAAAAATAACTCTTACGAATGTACGAATCGTTACGAATACGAACACCGACGACTTACGAATTTACGAATCGTTACGAATCCACGGAAACGAAAAAAACGAAACTAAAATAAACAAATTTATTTGTTGTGCACATGTCTAATGTTTATGCCCAAATTTTCTATCCTTTGGTGTAATTTTGATGACCTATTTGTCTTTTCATATGTTTGTAATTAAAGCGAAGTTCCACCCAAAAGTGGAACTTCTGCTCATTTGTCTCTTCCCCCTTCCGGTGCCACATTTGGCACATTTCGGGGGGGAGGGGAGAACGGATACCTGTCTTTGACAGGTACCCTGTCCCCACTTCCGGGAGACTGGGCTGCAGCGAATTAAGTCAGCAGCTCCGCTCCCTCCTTTTTTCCCCGCAGCCGGGGCCAGCAGTAGAGCACAGCGGTGCCTCGCACATGCGCAGTATGGAACCGGCGTGAAGCCGCAATGCTTCACTACCGGGTTTCCTTACTGGCAATGGTGGCGGCAGCACCCGACAGCTGATGGAAACATCAGCTGCGGTGTCGACATCGCTGGACTCCAGGACAGGTAAGTGCCCTATTCTTAAAAGTCAGCAGCTGCAGTATGTGTAGCTGCTGGCTTTTAATTTTTGCAGGGGTGGGCAGACCTCCGCTTTAAGATTGGCATTCGCCTTTTAAACTTATAGTCATGATATCGCCTTTAAAGTCCCTTGCTGGATTCTCCATTTGTATTATGATCATTTAGGGATGTAGGCAAGACACTTGTCTGCATGTACCACTCAGCTCCATCTAATTTTTGATTCAACCACCACATTTAAGGACTGGTATGCTCTAATACAGGGGTAGGCAGCCTCGGCACTCCAGCTATGGTGAAAGTACAAATCCCATCATGCCTCTGCTTCTAGGAGTCGTGCCTGTGATTGTCAGGGTCTTGCAATGTCTCATGGGACTTGTAGTTTCAAAACAGCTGGAAGGCCGAGATTGCCTACCCCTGCTGTAATATATTACATTTTTGCATGCTCTTCCTTCACAAAAATAGTTTAGCTTCTGTACTGACCATCGAAAAGCCATTAATGAACAATGGTTGGCCTAGACGTATTCCACTCTCCCTACTTTAATTCGTATTTTTTTTATAGTTGTTTTCTCTTCTGTTTCTTCTTTTTACTTATATTCCCCCTTTCCTTTATCATAACCAACTGGCTCCTTCATATCTTTTAGACATGTGCAATTCATTTATTTTTTTTTTAGTTTTTATTTTTTTTTTTGTTATTTTCGTTCGTTCGTTTTCGTACGAATGAACGAATCGTTCGAATCGTACGAATCAGAATAACAAATCGTTCGAATCGTACGAATGCGATTAACGAATCATTCGAATCAAACGAATCCGAAAAACAACGGAAATCCGAAAAAAAAAATAATTAGAAACAACGAATGTACGAATGAAAAAAATCCCAAAAACGAAAACAGGAACAACGAAAATGAACGAAAAAATTTGTACATTCGTAACTTTTTTTTTTTTTGTTCGAATCGTAATTTTCCGTGTCTCTTACAATGGCGTTGCTTAACGTGCTTCGAATGGATTGAACGAAAAAATTCGTACATTCGTAACTTTTTTTTTCGATTCGTAACTTTTTTTTCAATTCGTAACTTTTTTTTTTCGATTCGTAAATTATTAAAATGTAATAATAGCATACACATTACATAAAATTATGAATTATGCTCCGATTACGAATCTACGAATGTTACGAATGTTACGAATGTACAGATAAATACGAATGCGTCCGAATTTCGAATAAACGAATAAACGAAAATTAAACTAACGAAAAAATGAATCAACGAAAAAATAACTCTTACGAATGTACGAATCGTTACGAATACGAACACCGACGACTTACGAATGTACGAATCGTTACAATTCAACGGAAACAAAAAAAACGAAACGCAAAAAAAAAAAACGAATTTTTTTCGGAAACGAAAAAAACAAAATGAAAATAAAGAAATTTTTTTGTTGTGCACATGTCTAATATCTTTAACCTTCCCCCTTCTGCCCTTGCTATGTACTCAGTACTGGTTCAAACTCCAAGGACATCCATTTATCTGATGTGAGCCTATTTCTGATGTAAGAAGCCTTCCCACAAACAGGAGACAACAATGGCTACCTATGTATAAGAAAATAAAGGTTTGAAGCCAAGAAGAAGAGTGTAAATATTGATAACTCACTGCCTTCTGAGCGTTGGGGGTCCAGGATGACACTCTGAATACTTTTAAGAACTTTTACTCCTTCAGGCTGGAAAAAAAAAGATAAATAATTGGTGATTAAGGCGTCCATGTTCAACGTTTCAGGTCCGATTTCAGACCCATTTTTGGCTGAATTCGGACCTGAAACGGACCAGAAGACACACAGGACTCCATCGAGAGTCAGTCACGATCTCCTGACATGCGTATTGGATGCAGGGAACCCCACATCCAATTCACAATAGTGTGAACCCAGCCTGAGGGAATGTAGACTGGGGTATTAAAACTGACCTTCACCCACTTCAAGAGAGTCTCCTGTAGGTGTTACCTACAAAGGCTAATGCCCCGTACACACGGTCGGAAATTCCGACGGAAAATGTCCGATCGGACCATGTTGTCAGAAAATCCGCCCGTGTGTGGGTTCCATCAAAAATTTGAGATCCTGCTATCAAATTTTCCAACAACAAAATCCGATCTGACTTTTTCCGATCGTGTGTACAGAATTCCGACGGACAAAGTGCCACGCATGCTCAGATCAAATTACGAGACCAAAGCTATTGGCTACTAGCCTCTACGTAGTTCCGTCGTACGCAACGAACGCCACTACGTTCAGAATGATCGGATTTTCCGACAACTTTGTCCGACCGTGTGTATGCAACACCAGTGTCGGACAAAATCCGTCGGAAAAAATCCGTCGGATTTTGTTGTCGGAATTTCCGACCGTGTGTACGGGCATTACTGTATATTTAAAAACAAAAATTCTAAAGTGTAGCTGCTTATGAAATCATTCCTCCTTCTCCAACTTCTCTTAATCTTGGAGATTTATATTGGTTTTTGGATCCCTGTTTGAGGGAATTTCTCATTGCCTCTTTCCCGAAGTCAATGGTCACTCAAAATTGAGCAGAAATGAATTAGCCTTATCATTTGCTACACTCACCACGACCTTCAGTTGCTTGATCACTCCATCGGTGTAAAAATAATCTTTGACTGAAGCTTTGATTTCTATGTTAATATCTTCAGTCACTAGAGGAACAATGACAAACGGGAGGATCAGAGTCCCACTAGGTTCTATGTGGACCACCTGACGGAAATTGCCTTCTCGAGTTGCTGCACTGCACATCTTCTCATTGTAGATCAGATCCACTACAGCCTATGGAAGACAGATAGATAGTACATTTCAGAGCTAGAAAGTGATAGAAAATCTTCCCTATTGGGTCACAGGCAGAAATAAAAGTTTGGCAGAAATTTGAATCCAGCTATCACAAAGCCTACAATTATTAAGCATCCTTCTTTTGAAGCCCCATTTCATCACATTTCATTTAAGATTTTGTCACAGAAGTGGTGGGTTTTTTGACTCTGTCCCAGTGACAACTTCCCTGTTTATCAACAATGTTCAGATGCAAAATAGAGAGATACAATGTAAATATTGTCACTTTTGTATCTTCTCTGTTTCGATCATCTGCAGTTTAAAGGGATGAGCTTCCTCTGTAGATGTCAGTAAAGTTACCTGACAAGTAAAAATACAAAACCAATTTTTTTCCTGTTTTCGGCGGCCTTCCGCATATATACTGTGGCAAGACGGCTCGGCTTCGCAAGCCGACTTACCTGTATGTCGGTCTGTGCATGTGGTATTGTGGTCGCGCGCCGCAGGAGCTCGTCTGCGGGTCCGGCGGACTCGATGTCCGCTGGCCACCCGCGATCGCTCCACATAGAGGCAGAGCGGGGGTTAGAAACATGTCCCCAGTGAACACTTAACCCCTTTCCTGCCAGTGCCATTTATACAGTGATCAGTGCATTTTTATAGCACTGATCACTTGGTGTCACGATTTGTCTGCCGCAATGTCGCAGTCCTGCTAAAAATCACTAATCCCCGCCATTACTAGTAAAACTAATGATAAAAATAAAAAAAAGTCCTGTAGCACCCTCTACCTAAGGTAGGTGCTAAGTGTAAGGGTTTTTGTGTAAGCTGCCAGTGCAGGTAAATTTAAGACCAAAAGATCATATACACACATTATATATATATATATATATATATACATAAATAGGAAAAGTGTGGCGCTAAATACAAAATGTGAGAACATTCTTAGTGGGCAAGAATGGGAAAATCTAGACCACCATTGAGTGTTCAAATTTTAATATAAAGAATGAAATGGACGTCAGTCCTTTGTGCACAACATGAAAAAACGTGTACCATTCAGAAACAGTTATCATCTAGTGCACATGTGAAAATGAACAGGGTCAACCAGTCTCCAGAAGAGAAGAGGATGACGCTATAAGTTAGCACAGTGTACTGTTCCTAGACATGAGTGACAACCAATATCTATAAAGAGTGGACCGTGGTGGTCTGAATACAGGTCGGACACTCTAAGCGAGCGGTGGTGGCGATCAAGGTCACCTAGGTGTAAGTGTCAACGCTGACTATCAAAACAGGACAAATAAACAATGCATATTCTATAAACAGGTTACAGTGGCCCAGATTGGTTTAGACAAAAAAATGAGTAAAGTGCCTGTCTGTGCATTTAAAACATATTCCTAGCATCATTCAAGGTGAAGGAAACATATGTTGGGTTATGCCAAGAAGGACTTAAATGTCTCAAATCTTGTGGTTGAGACTATGGGCAAACATAACAAGATTAGCATCTATAGGTACAATGTCTCTTCAAAACTGTTCAGACACTATTTAAAAACATAATGATGTCCATATCGTAAATGGGTATATCATAAAGATGCTTGAAAACTGTGTCCTTTTTTTTTTTTGAAAATTCTTTTTATTGAAAATTTTTGACATACATCAAACAACATTTACAATGCCATCAACCGACAGCTGCAACAACAGATATAACCCCCCCCCCCCCCCTTTCCCCCTCCCCCTCCCTGTACTCAGTTCCCATACCCCCAGCAAAAATTGTATTATTTGAGGAATAACAGCCATTTCACATCTCTAATCACCCAGAGTATATGTCGTTTTACTCTTCACCCTGCATAAGATATCTGATGGCTACTTTTAGGATCATCCCATCACACCGTTTGGTCAGACTCATACCAAGCTCTCCAGACTTTTTCGAATTTTTTACTGCATCCTCTATCCCTATATGTAGCTTTGTAATACGGGAGCATTGCGTTCACCAAGCCTTTCCAAAATGTTACTTCCGGAGCCACACACAGAGCTATATTTTCTTCCCAGAAGCACCTATAGGACTTGAAGTGTGTTAGTCCCATTACACACACAGAGCTATATTTTCTTCCAGAAGCACCTATAGGACTTGAAGTGTGTTAGTCCCATTACACACACAGAGCTATATTTTGTTCCAGAAGCACCTATAGGAAGTGTGTTATATTCCCCATTACACACACAGAGCTATATTTTCTTCCCAGAAGCACCTATAGGACTTGAAGTGTGTTAGTCCCATTACACACAAAGAGCTATATTTTGTTCCCAGAAGCACCTATAGGACTTGAAGTGTGTTAGTCCCAATACACACACAGAGCTATATTTTGTTCCCAGAAGCACCTATAGGACTTGAAGTGTGTTAGTCCCATTACACACACACAGAGCTATATTTTGTTCCCAGAGCACCTATAGGACTTGAAGTGTGTTAGTCCCATTACACACAAAGAGCTATATTTTGTTCCCAGAAAGCACCTATAGGACTTGAAGTGTGTTAGTCCCATTACACACAAAGAGCTATACTTTGTTCCCAGAAGCACCTATAGGACTTGAAGTGTGTTAGTCCCATTACACACACAGAGCTATATTTTGTTCCAGAAGCACCTATAGGACTTGAAGTGTGTTAGTCCCATTACACACAAAGAGCTATACTTTGTTCCCAGAAGCACCCTTAGGACTTGAAGTGTGTTAGTCCCATTACACACACAGAGCTATATTTGTTCCCAGAAGCACCTATAGGACTTGAAGTGTGTTAGTCCCATTACACACAAAGAGCTATATTTTGTTCCCAGAAGCACCTATAGGACTTGAAGTGTGTTAGTCCATTACACACACAGAGCTATATTTGTTCCCAGAAGCACCTATAGGACTTGAAGTGTGTTAGTCCCATTACACACAAAGAGCTATATTTTCTTCCCAGAAGCACCTATAGGACTTGAAGTGTGTTAGTCCCATTACACACACAGAGCTATATTTTGTTCCCAGAAGCACCTATAGGACTTGAAGTGTGTTAGTCCCATTACACAACACAGAGCTATATTTTGTTCCCAGAAGCACTATAGGACTTGAAGTGTGTTAGTCCCATTACACACACAGAGCTATATTTTGTTCCCAGAAGCACCTATAGGACTTGAAGTGTGTTAGTCCCATTACACACACAGAGCTATATTTTGTTCCCAGAAGCACCTATAGGACTTGAAGTGTGTTAGTCCCATTACACACAAAGAGCTATACTTTGTTCCCAGAAGCACCTATAGGACTTGAAGTGTGTTAGTCCCATTACACACACAGAGCTATATTTTTGTTCCCAGAAGCTCCTATAGGACTTGAAGTGTGTTAGTCCCATTACACACACAGAGCTATACTTTGTTCCCAGAAGCACCTATAGGACTTGAAGTGTGTTAGTCCCATTACACACACAGAGCTATATTTTGTTCCCAGAAGCACCTATAGGACTTGAAGTGTGTTAGTCCCATTACACACAAAGAGCTATATTTTGTTCCCAGAAGCACCTATAGGACTTGAAGTGTGTTAGTCCCATTACACACACAGAGCTATATTTTGTTCCCAGAAGCACCTATAGGACTTGAAGTGTGTTAGTCCCATTACACACAAAGAGCTATATTTTGTTCCAGAAGCACCTATAGGACTTGAAGTGTGTTAGTCCCATTACACACACAGAGCTATATTTTGTTCCCAGAAGCACCTATAGGACTTGAAGTGTGTTAGTCCCATTACACACACAGAGCTATATTTTGTTCCCAGAAGCACCTATAGGACTTGAAGTGTGTTAGTCCCATTACACACACAGAGCTATATTTTGTTCCCAGAAGCACCTATAGGACTTGAAGTGTGTTAGTCCCATTACACACACAAAGAGCTATATTTGCTTCCCAGAAGCACCTATAGGACTTGAAGTGTGTTAGTCCCATTACACACACAGAGCTATATTTTGTTCCCAGAAGCACCTATAGGACTTGAAGTGTGTTAGTCCCATTACACACAAAGAGCTATATTTTGTTCCCAAGCACCTATAGGACTTGAAGTGTGTTAGTCCCATTACACCCAGAGCTATATTTTGTTCCAGAAGCACCTATAGGACTTGAAGTGTGTTAGTCCCATTACACACACAGAGCTATTATTTGTTCCCAGAAGCACCTATAGGACTACTAGTGTGTTAGTCCCATCACACAGAGCTCTCTATTTTCTTTGCATAAGCACCCACAGGACTTCTAGTGTGTTAGTGGCACCACACAGAGCTCCTCTATTTTCTTTGCAGAAGCACCCACAGGACTTCTAGTGTGTTAGTGGCATCACACAGAGCTCCTCTATTTTCTTTGCAGAGGCTCCCATAGGACTTCTAGTGTGTTACTGGCATCACACAGAGCTGCTATATATTCTTCTCAGCAGCACCCACAGGACTTCTAGTGTGTTAGTGGCATCACACAGAGCTCCTCTATTTTCTTTGCAGAAGCACCCATAGGACATCTAGTGTGTTAGTGGCATCACACAGAGCTCCTCTATATTCTTTGCAGAAGCACCCACAGACTTCTAGTGTGTTAGTGGCACCACACAGAGCTCCTCTATTTTCTTTGCAGAAGCACCCACAGGACTTCTAGTGTGTTAGTGGCATCACACAGAGCTCCTCTATTTTCTTTGCTGAAGCACCCATAGGACTTCTAGTGTGTTAGTGGCATCACACCGAGCTCCTATATATTCTTCTCATAAGCACCCACAGGACTTCTAGTGTGTTAGTGGCACCACACAGAGCTCCTCTATTTTCTTTGCAGAAGCACCTATAGGACTTCTAGTGTGTTAGTGGCACCACACAGAGCTCCTCTATTTTCTTTGCAGAAGCACCCACAGGACTTCTAGTGTGTTAGTGGCATCACACAGAGCTCCTCTATTTTCTTTGCAGAGGCACCATAGGACTTCTAGTGTGTTAGTGGCATCACACAGAGCTCCTCTATTTTCTTTTCAGAAGCACCCACAGGACTTCTAGTGTGTTAGTGGCATCACACAGAGCTCCTCTATTTTCTTTGCAGAAGCACCCATAGGACTTCTAGTGTGTTAGTGGCATCACACAGAGCTCCTATATATTCTTTGCATAAGCACCCACAGGACTTCTAGTGTGTTAGTGGCACCACACAGAGCTCCTCTATTTTCTTTGCAGAAGCACCCACAGGACTTCTAGTGTGTTAGTGGCATCACACAGAGCTCCTCTATTTTCTTTGCAGAAGCACCCATAGGACTTCTAGTGTGTTAGTGGCATCACACAGAGCTCCTATATATTCTTTGCATAAGCACCCACAGGACTTCTAGTGTGTTAGTGGCACCACACAGAGCTCCTCTATTTTCTTTGCAGAAGCACCACAAGGACTTCTAGTGTGTTAGTGGCATCACACAGAGCTCCTCTATTTTCTTGCAGAAGCACCCATAGGACTTCTAGTGTGTTAGTGGCATCACACAGAGCTCCTATATATTCTTTGCAGAAGCACCCACAGGACTTCTAGTGTGTTAGTGGCATCACACAGAGCTCCTCTATTTTCTTTGCAGAAGCACCCATAGGACTTCTAGTGTGTTAGTGGCATCACACAGAGCTCCTATATATTCTTTGCATAGCACCCACAGGACTTCTAGTGTGTTAGTGGCACCACACAGAGCTCCTCTATTTTCTTTGCAGAAGCACCCACAGGACTTCTAGTGTGTTAGTGGCATCACACAGAGCTCCTCTATTTTCTTTGCAGAAGCACCCATAGGGACTTCTAGTGTGTTAGTGGCATCACACAGAGCTCCTCTATTTTCTTTGCAGAAGCACCCACAGGACTTCTAGTGTGTTAGTGGCATCACACAGAGCTCCTCTATTTTCTTTGCATCAGCACCCACAGGACTTCTAGTGTGTTAGTGGCATCACACAGAGCTCCTCTATTTTCTTTGCAGAAGCACCCATAGGACTGCTAGTGTGTTAGTGGCATCACACAGAGCTCCTATATTTTCTTCTCAGCAGCACCCACAGGACTACCGACTACAATGGCTGGAAGACCGCCAAGGGGAGGCAGAGCGTGCAGAGCCAAGAACACAGGCAGGCAGGCTCTGTTTCTAGTGGACGTGGCCGTGGACGTGGACGTGGTCGTGCATCGTCATCAGCACGTGGCCATGGGACACGCGCGTCTTTGTTTTCGGCAGCTGGACATGTGGAGCCGCATCATGCTGAAGGCTTGGTAGAATGGATGACCAAGCCCTCCTCATCCTCCTCATCCTCTCTCACCAGGCTCAGGGTACTGACAGAGCATCATCAGCCACCCCTTCCCTAGACCCACCATGTCCTCCTGAGGAGTCCCCCGAAACTTTTTGAGCACAGTGTTGGGTAAAATGGACTTCTTCCCATAAAATAGTAGTATCGTAAGTAAAGTTCTATGTGCTCTAGATGGGACTACTTCATCCACCAACCCCAAAAGACACACATCAATAGTCAGGGGCACCGGCACTTGCAATACCCCTGCTATACAGGAGGTGACCCCAGACCAGAATTGACGGATCTGGGGACAGTTCCAGAACACGTGATGTGCGTCCGCTGAGGCGGCAGAGCACCTCCAACACTCTGAGGAAACGGATGTGTATATTATGGCCAGTCTGGCAGGGGTATAATATATTCTATGTAAGAATTTAAACTGGATAAGCCTATCCCTCGCTGCCACTAGGTTCTTAAATGGTTGTTCCCACATATCATCCCAGTCCTCTCCCTGTATGTCTGGTACCTCTGCTTCCCATCTTTCCCTGCATTTAGTTAGAGCCTTGGGACTAGTTTTGAACAGTTCCTTATATGTAACTGATAAGGTCTTTGATAGTTCCTCTGTCATGAGTGTGTCTTCTAACCTAGAAGGGAAGGATTCAACCTTCTGCTCTCTAAATTGCGTTTGAAAGGCGTGTCTTAACTGGAGGTATCTAAAGTACTGCGAGTTAGGGAGGTCATGTTTAGTCTTAAGGTCATTAAATGTCAATAGTTCACCATCCCGTGTAATATCTTTTAGCAGTTTAACTCCCCTACTCGCCCACCCAATTGAGTCTTCCAGGGCGTAGAAATGTTTCAGCTTCGGATTCATCCATAAGGGGGAGGCTGGGGAGAATCCCCGAAAGCTAGGGCATGCCAATTTCACTACCTCCTCCCATGCTTTTATAGTAGCCTTCATAGAATCCGTGAGAGGAAGCTCACTCCTCAGACCCCTATGTATAGCTAAACGAAGAGACTCATAGGAACCTAAGTGGGCAGCCTCAAGAATTGTTGCAGAGTCGCCTCTATCAGAAACTAACCATCTATTCACAAATACCATTTGGCCTGCCAAATAGTACTTACGCCAGTCTGGCAGAGCCAACCCTCCTTGTCCCCATGGCTCTTGTAGCACTTTCAAGCCTATTCTGGGCATCTTCGGGGCCCACAAAAATGAGCTGGTGATCCCATCCAATTTCTTGAAAAAAGACTTCGGTATCCATACCGGAGCATTCCTCAGGAAATATAAGATAACCGGGAGAATCTTCATTTTCACTAGATTGATCCTTCCTATTAGAGATAGTGGGAGCTTTTGCCACGCCTGTGCCTTTTGTTTAAAGAAGATTATGAGTGGCTCTAAGTTCAGGGGCATATAATCCGTCACATTTGCCGTCACTTTCACTCCAAGATAGGTAATCTGCGAAACCCATTTTAATGGCAAGTTCTGATTCGCTCTAGCCCTAGCCTCTCTATCCAAAGGTAAAATGGAGGACTTGGTCCAGTTGACCTTTAGACCTGAGTAGCCAGCAAAGGTGTCCATAATAACAGTAAGAGGTCATCGGCATATAATGCCACGCCCTCATCTATGTTCCCCACCCGGATTGCTTTAATTCTTGGCGACGCTCTCAATGCCACCGCCAAGGGCTCCATCATGAGCGCAAACAAGAATGGCGATAGAGGGCACCCCTGCCTGGTACCTCTACCCACTGTAAAGTATTCAGATGTGTGTGTACTCGTGCGGATGGCCGTCCTCGGAGTACTATACAGGAGAGATATCCATTGACGAAAGCATGGGCCAAACCCCATGCGTTCCAGGACTGCATGCATGTAGCGTCAGTCAACTGAATCAAAGGCCTTCTCTATGTCAATTGAGACTATGATTCTACAAGATGAGTCCAAGTTGGGCAACTGCAAATGAGAGAACAGTCTCCTCAAGTTGGTATCTGTTGACTTGCCCGGCATAAATCCCGTCTGGTCCACATCTACCAAGGAGGAAACTACTGCCGCCAACCTCCTTGCCAGGACCTTAGTTAGAATTTTAAGGTCCATATTAAGCAAAGCAATGGGTCGGTATGAAGAACATTCTAAAGGGTCCTTACCCGGTTTAAGTAATAAAATCATATAGGCATCTAGCATTGAGTCCGGTAGCCTCTTTTGCTCTAAACAGTATTCTAGCAGTGTCGTAAGTCTTGGGGCCAGTTGGTCTGCATAGGTCTTGTAAAAATCTGCTGGGAATCCGTCTGGACCAGGTGCCTTATTGGGAGGAAATGCAAAAATCGCCGCAGTCACCTCTTTGTTCGTGATTTTGGCTTCTAGAGCCAGTCTGTCTTCATCTGTTAATCTAGGGAGGGTCAGACCATCCAGCAGACTGTCCAAGCCCGTCGTGTCATATTGTCTACCCGGTGCGTAAAGTGTGGAAAAGTATTCTTGGAATACAGCTAGAATGTCTGACGGGTCCTTAATCAAATCTCCAGTGTGGTCTCTGATAATAGGAATGTGAGTGATTTGGTTGTTGTCCGCTACCAGTCTTGCTAGGAGTTTCCCATTTTTGTCTCCTTCTGCAAACAAGGAGTTAGCTAAATGTCTTGCCTCAGTGTGAGCCAGCTCATTGCAATGCAAGGAAAGGCGCCTCCTGGCTTCTAGCAGTGCAGTGTAACCGGAGTCTGAGGGATCCGTGGCGTTCACCCTTGCACACTCCCTTTCCTTATCTTGCAACTGCCGGATTTCGGCATTTTGATCAACCCGCACTCTTTTGATGGCTGTGATGCATTCTCCCCGAATTACCGCCTTAAAGGCGTCCCACACAACTGGAGGGTCTGCTGTTTCCATGTTTGTGGCCCAGTATTCCGTAGTCGAGGCTAGGAGATGAGAAGATACTTGTTCTTCCTGTAACCAGCCTGGAGCAAGCCTCCACCCTCTCGACCCCCTGCCCATCGGCGGCGATAGTGAAACACTGAGGGGATTGTGATCAGATAGGCCCCCTGCCATGTATTCAACCCCCCTCACATAGGACAACATTGTCAGATTCCCAAATGCCAGGTCAATTCTGGCTGATGAGTGATGTGACTGAGAGAGGTGAGAATAACTGACCTCAGTCGGGTTCTTCGATCTCCAGATCTCAGTCAGACCAGCCACAGTAGCCCAGGACTGCAATTCCACTGACCCCCCCCTTCCCGGATTGGAGGAGTCTCTGGCCTCCAGTGTAGCATTAAAATCCCCCATTATCAGAAGCGGGAGGTGTATATGCGGGGCCAGCTTCACCAGTAAGTCATATAGGAATTGTATGGTGAAAGGAGGTGGGACATAGACATTAACCAGAAGCATTGTACAGTTGCATATATCCAAGACCAAAGCCACGTATCGTCCCCCCGGATCGGAGACCACCTGCTGGATTGTGCACGGAACTGCCTTACTAATTAATATTGAGACTCCCCTGGCAAAGGTGGAATATGTGGCATGAAACGCCTTTTGAATCCAGGATCTACGTAAAGCTAAGATTCTACTGCCATCCAGGTGAGTCTCCTGCAGGAAGACGACATGCGGCCTTGCAATTTTCAGGTATTGAAACATTGCTGCCCTTTTAAATTTTCCATTTAGACCTCTCACGTTCCAGGACATCAACTTAATCGTGTTAGCCATAATCCTGTAGAAAAATTTCCAGTAGGGTGAATTCCTGTCTTAGGGTTGCCTGAACCCCCTCAATGAATACATTCTCCATCAAGTGAAAGGCTGCCTTCACTAAATGGGGAATGGGAACTGAGTAATACCTTTCCCACTTGTAAATAAAACAATAACATACCCTCCCTGCTGTCATACCAGAACTAACTGGCAAAGAAAAAAAAAGAAAACATGAATAAAAAAAAACTTCAAAAAATACCATTGTCTAGTAAGCAGCTTATACTCCCAAAACTTGTGAAACAATCAAACAAAAATTGTTGCTAGAAGGTCTCCCGACGTAAGATAGTCCGACAAGACTAGTACCTTAATTCTTAAAGTGTCCAAGGAGCTCCACTTAAACCATATATTCGTAGCATGTTCCAATATGGTTCAGGCCCGTGAATGTAGAAAAGAAAAAATGAAAAAATGAAAAAATATAACAAGCACGTGCATTACTTTGGCTCCCTCTAGTGGCGCCAGGTTATAATAACCAAGCCCACATCTAATGTGATCAGGAAGGTGTCCCATATGCCAATATTACTGCTGTTACAGTCAGTCCCAAGTCACCTCTGTCATGTTTGCAGAAATGTTACCCATCGATCCTCACCCAGCAGGTCAAGCTGGTGTAATTGTCAGTCATACCAAGGCACAACAGGTGCAACAGAAGACCAAATAAGTGACCAAAGCTTGTACCGTACTTACGGATTCCTGTCCAGCCAATTACAGGCGTCTTGTGGGCTCTCAAAGAATTTCACTGCGCCTTGATGTTGAATACGCAGCTTGCTGGGGTACAGCATACTATATTGGATGTTTTTCTCCCGCAGTTTCCTCCGCACCTCAGTAAAGGATATCCGTTTACGCTGTGTTTCGGCCGAAAAATCTGGGAATAACATCACTTTTGCGTTCTCATATTTCAGCTCTTGCGTTTTCCTTGAGGCAGCCAGGATCATATCTCGGTCTCTGAAATTCATGAAACGTACCAGAAATGGCCTGGGGTATTCACCAGGGGGGGCGCCGCCCCGTGGGGACTCTGTGGGCACGCTCCACCACATATGTTGATGGTTGATCCCCCAACGACAGCAGTTGTTTAAAGAAATTTTCAGCGAAGGTGGTTGTATGGGACCCTTCCGCTCCCTCTGGCAATCCCACCACCCGTACGTTATTCCTCCTCTGCCTATCCTCAGCGTCGTCTGCGCGACTTTGCAGCGATTTTACCATAGCGTGTAATTCGGATAGTTGATTGCCTTGTATATGTGAGACATCCTCCACCTCAGATATTCTCTCCTCTGTCGCAGTCAGTCGACCCCTGATCTTGTCTAAGTCATGCCTGATAAAAGTGCATTCTGCCGTCAGATGGTCAATGCTTACCATTACGGCGGCCTTGCTTGCTGCAATCGCCTCCAGAATCGGGCGAGTAATCGCATCCTGGGCATCCGCCGGTACAGGAGAAGCTGGTCTGGATCCACTGGAGCCCGCCTCGTGCATATCCTGTGTCTGAGCAGCCATTGTCCTTGCTTGCTGTGCAGGGCTCGTGGCAGCAGGAGGGGAGGGCAAGATGGCAGCGGCTGCCCCTGTGCCAGGGCCTCGTGAGGCGCGGGTCTGGTGCTGTTTCCTTGGTGTCTGGTGGGCGGCTTTCGTAGCCCCCTTCCGCATGACCGGGTGTTCCCCTGTGCCGGTCACTCAAACCAGGGGTTCTGAGCAGAGGGCCCTGTTGGAGGTAGAAGGATGGATGTGGGGGACACCGCACCGCTCTTGGTAGGATGGTGGGGTACCTGAGGTCCTTATTCAGGGAGCTGGCAGGGAGGCAGGAGAGTGTGGACAATGTTGGGCTCTTGGATTCTGTTGTAAATCACACAGACAGTCTACCCCATACACTGGGCTGTCCCTGGTGAGAAGGTGGAGAAGTGCTGCTGCCAGGGAGCTGAGGTGCAATGTGAGTGTTAAAGTATGCAGGTCTCCAGGCTCTGTCCCTGGTCCCCTCAGGCCTACACTACCTGGCACTGGTCAGGTCTAGGCAGGATGGGAAGGCAGAATAAGGTCCCCAGCAACCGCGCCCTGCAGTACAGGCCGGACCGGCCGCGGCGCTCCTCCGCGGGCCGGCCGCTTAGGAAAGTGGGGTGATCCGGAGGCTTCTGAGGCCGCACTAGGCCGCACTGGGCCGGATTCGATCGCTGCTGGCTCCCGCAATTCCAGTGGTCCCACAGGCCACCGGACCCCCTGGGATACTCAATGGGGCAGGCTGGATGTCTGGGGAAGTCTCTTACCCCCACTCCTGGGCCGGCAGCTGTGTCCTCAGTCCGGATGCAGGCCGGGAAGATGGCGGCGGCCGCGGATGGAAGAATCCCCTGTCTCCTGGGCCAGTTACAGGCAGATTCTGGCCAATTCAAACACAGGCTGTAGGTGGATGGGCAAAGGAACACCCTGGCAGGCAAATCATGTGCATATGGGCCTTTTAGCTCCCGGATGGCTAAGGATTTAAAACAGGATTTCAGGAGCTCCTCTCCTACACGTCTGTCTCCAGTCACATCCGGACACGCCCCCCGAAAACTGTGTCCTTTAAATGTCGGATTCAGTTGCAAACAGCAAAGTGTAGAAATGAATTCGGTACGCTTACCACATCTGGTGGACCCACTAACCGGTGGTGAGGGGTCAAACGAGCTTAGGATTGTAAGGCCTGAGCCTATACTGGATCGATGTATGAAGTGAAGTTCAGCAGCAGGTGTCACTCTACACTCACCGAACGGCAATGGATCGACAGGAAAACAATCGGTAGACTTTCCTGTCGATCCATTGCCGTTCGTGAGTGTAGAGTGACACCTGCTGCTGAACTTCACTTCATACATCAATCCAGTATAGGCTCAGGCCTTACAATCCTAAGCTCGTTTGACCCCTCACCACCGGTTAGTGGGTCCACCAGATGTGGTAAGCGTACCGAATTCATTTCTACACTTTGCTGTTTGCAACTGAATCCGACATTTAAAGGACACAGTTTTCAAGCATCTTTATGATATACCCATTTACGATATGGACATCATTATGTTTTTAAATAGTGTCTGAACAGTTTTGAAGAGACATTGTACCTATAGATGCTAATCTTGTTATGTTTGCCCATAGTCTCAACCACAAGATTTGAGACATTTAAGTCCTTCTTGGCATAATCCAACATATGTTTCCTTCACCTTGAATGATGCTAGGAATATGTTTTAAATGCACAGACAGGCACTTCACTCATTTTTTTGTCTAAACCAATCTGGGCCACTGTAACCTGTTTATAGAATATGCATTGTTTATTTGTCCTGTTTTGATAGTCAGCGTTGACACTTACACCTAGGTGACCTTGATCGCCACCACCGCTCGCTTAGAGCGTCCGACCTGTATTCAGACCACCACGGTCCACTCTTTATAGATATTGGTTGTCACTCATGTCTAGGAACAGTACACTGTGCTAACTTATAGCGTCATCCTCTTCTCTTCTGGAGACTGGTTGACCCTGTTCATTTTCACATGTGCACTAGATGATAACTGTTTCTGAATGGTACACGTTTTTTCATGTTGTGCACAAAGGACTGACGTCCATTTCATTCTTTATATTAAAATTTGAACACTCAATGGTGGTCTAGATTTTCCCATTCTTGCCCACTAAGAATGTTCTCACATGTTGTATTTAGCGCCACACTTTTCCTATTTATCCACTAGTTCACAATTTGTCACATTGTTGTGTTGGCAGCTCTAATTTTTGAAGGAAAGCGCAGCTATCCACCCACATTTTGCATATATATATATATATATATATATATATATATATATATATATATATATATATTTTTTTTTTTTTTTTGCACTTTATTGTAGCACTTTCCATATATATGATCTTTTGGTCTTGTATATTCCTTAGTTTTGCATGATTTCTGCAAGTTTTATTTATTGGCAGTATTTAGCATTTTCTTGTATTTTATGCGATTTTATATACGATTTATGTAAGTTTTTGGCAGCATTTAGCACTTTCTTGTTTTATATGTGATTTATGATAACACTGTTCACATTATATGGTCACTAATTTGCACTTTTTTGTATGTTGTGCCCAACAACTTTTTTCATATATTTTAGCGCTGCACTTTTTTCTACACATTTATTTTATACCTTCTATCGGGGGTTATAGTGTTCAGCTGCTGCATGCTAATTTTTTTTTTGTACCAAGTGTGGATATTACCTTCTTTTTTACATCCCTATAGTTAAATGTATACAGACAAAGAAATTCCCCTATTTTTATGGGACTTTTAAGGCACTTGAATTGCAGTAAAAATTGAATTTATTGGTACATCAACATATATAATAGGAAGAGACATTGCTAACTAGGCTACTATTACACCAACTGTGAAATGTATGAAAATATGATGAATCTTCCTCCGCTCGTTGCGTTTCAGAGAGTTCACGTCTCCTTCATCAGGGGTATGAGGAGTATCATATAGTCAATCAAGTGGTGTTGTATGTAGACATGCCATGTTTCAGTTAAAAACAAAGTTTGAAAGAATCTGTACTCATCATATTATAGTGTGCAATATCATTATGTTTCAGAGGCATAGAAGAGGAGAGAACGCCACTTATATAGAGGGAGCAGGTAGCACTGAGGCCTTAGAGAGCCAACCCCTGGCCTTAAAACAGGTCTGGAACATGTAGTCCCCAATATGGATGACATAGCAGGGCTTCTAACTAGAGAGCCTCATAGGTGATGATATTTGTGGTAAATCACCAATTTTTGAGCATAGAGGATAGATTCCAAGCAGGGTATACTGCCCTCATATATTTCACAGTTGGTGTAATAGTAGCCTAGTTAGCCATGTCTCGACTTATTATATGTTGATGTACCAATAAATTCAGTTTTCACGCACTTCCCTTCTCATATATATTTTTGTAATTCAAGTGCCTTAAAAGTCCCCAAAAAATAGGGGAATTTCTGTGTCAGTATATATACCATAGTAAAAAAGAAAAGGGATATACCGCGCTGTGACTAAATTAATATATAAGAATAATGTCTGCCAACACAGCTGTAGACAAAAAGCAATGTAAATAGATAAAAAATGTGTAGCACTAATATTCTATCAGGTAAGTGGTTTACCAATGAAGATGATGAAATAGTGAATTACCACTAAGTGAAAGTGCTAATTGGAGTGTAAATATATATATACACAACCATAAACACATAAAATTAACAAAGTGCATTCAATTGAAACAAAGAAAATGAAATGCATATGTCAAGTCCAAGATTGAAAGGAATAATCAAAAAAAAAAAAAAAGACTCAGACAGGAACATGCAACCCAGGTGTAAAATTCTAAATGGAGACAATTTGATTGAAGGCACCACCCTTTTATCCGTGGTGGTGCCTTTAATCACATTGTCTCCATTTGGAATTTTACACCTGGGTTGCATGTTCCTGTCTGAGTCTTTTTTTGGATTATTCTTTACAATCTTGGACTTGACATATGCCTTTTATTTTCTTTGTTTCAATTGAATGCACTTTGTTAATTTTATGTGGTTGTATATATATTTTTGTATATGTATATTATATTTTTACACTCCAGTAATTACTTTCAGTGGTAATTCACTATTTGATCATCTTCATTGATAAACCACTTACCTGATAGAATATTAGCGCTACACATTTTTTAACCAGTATATATACCATAGTTTGTAGAAGCTATAACTTTCACACAAACCAATACACTTATTGTGTGTTTTTTTCCCTACCAAAGACATGTAGAAGAATACATTTTGGCCTAAATTAATAAATTCGATTTTTTGTTTTTTTTTTCATATGCTTTATATCAGAAAATAGAAATTCTTGTTTTTTAATTGATATATTTAAAAAATGAAAAACCAAGTAGTGATCAAATAGCACCAAAAGAAAGCTCTATTTGTGTGAACAAAAAAATGCTAAAAATGTAATTTGGGTAAAGCATTGCATGACGGCGCCATTGCCAATTAAAGTAAGGCAGTGCTATATTTTATTTTTTTTGTTGTTTGTTTGTTTTGTTACTTTTTTTGTCTAAGGATTGCATAACTTATCACAAATATCACAAAAGAAAACCAGGTTTGCACTTAAAAACCCAAGTGCTAATCTTTTTTATACAATGTAGAAACAATAGAACTTTACACATTCCATTCCAGTACCTCGATTTCCTGATCTATATAACTGTACAGGATGGCCCGGATCTCCACTTGCTCGTTGCGCACGACAGAATATGGGAGACGCAGGTCAATAAAGAAACTTTTCTTCACAAGCAATTCAAAGGGTTTGGCGACACAAATACCTATGAAGAGAAGATGATGAGACAATGTATAAATGGGTGAAGGAATTGCGTCAGGCTGGACTTTCGCCATTTTTTTTTTTTTTTACCATCTATTAGGTATTTTGTTATCGTTTAATGTCTGTAGAAGGATGGAAACCATCGTTATAGGCCAAAGGCAGAGCCATTACAATAAAATGGAAATGATAAATCATGTAATACATTGAAAAAGACCTTGTGGAGTACTATAACCCATCATCCAAATTCATATATTCAGATATACTGTAAAATGGTTTCCAGAATAATTCCTCTTTTCAGAGTATACCTGTGTAGTGGCTGCCCATTATTAAATTATGTTCGTAACCACCATACATTCTCTTTAAGTATGTGCCTTCATTTGATGTGGTACCTGAGTTAGGAGAGAGGCTGATTGCCGTGAATTCCCAAGTAGTGATGGACTCTGGTAAGTTGGCATTGATAGTCTTTGATGCATACCTGTGACAAACAAATGGAAACCATTGCATATTCCTGTACAAAGTATATTTGATTTACAATTGTAATTTTTTCAAGCTCCTGGAAGTCCTACATGCTTCTTTTCTTGAATCCTTTTCTACCTGCCATTCAACCCTCCAAACCATGAAATGCACACCTAAAGAAGACCTGTGCTTTTTCCATTCATAGCAAAGGTAACAAGTATGCTTTATCCTCCCCCACCCACCAGCTAATACCTACTATTCCTTCACCATTTCCTCTTCTCTATGCAGCCCCGAGAGCAGACAGAAATACCCAGTACTTGTAAGCAGGTGAAGTTAGCAAGTCTGCCACTTGGTGGCTCTGTTCCAAAATAGTGTGGTAATAGGGCACATATGTCAAAGACAAGGCCCGCGGGACGAAACCGGCCAGCCAGGCCTTGTCATGCGGCCCTCGCACCCAGTTTTGCAGCTGAGAAGTGACCGAATTCAGTTTTGCCACTTCCAGCTCTCACCCTTCACTCCTGCTCCCTTCTTCAACTTTAAACACAGAAGCCTTCTATGTTTACAAAGACAACTTTGCTCTCAGCAGCTCTAACAGATCCCTGCAAGCACTCACTGCTGGGCACAGAGGGGACAGATCTCCAGAATCTGATCCCATTCAGCAAGGCGAGGCAGAGCTGCTCACACAGGGAGGTACTAGAGCCAAATACATGGGTACTAGACCCGCCTACACAGGGAGGTACTAGAGCCAAATACATGGGTACTAGACCCACCTACACAGGGAGGTACTAGATAGAGCCAAATACATGGGTACTAGACCCACCTACACAGGGAGGTACTAGAGCCAAATACATGGGTACTAGACCCACCTACACAGGGAGGTACTAGAGCCAAATACATGGGTACTAGACCCGCCTAAACAGGAAGGTACTAGAGCCAAATACATGGGTACTAGAGCCAAATACATGGTAACACCTATACTGTGAGGTACTAGAGCTGGGCCAGGTAGGGGAATGTAGAGATGTAAGTAAGCTTTGTTGCTCCACAATACATATACAGTATTATATATAGGTCAATATGGTCAATATGGACTCATTTTCAAGCCCATTTACTGCTTGCACTTATTGCTTTAACTGTCCATATCCTGGCTCCATTTTCAAATACTGGACTTCTAATATATTTTTTATGTATTTATTTATTTAATATAGGTACTTATAAAGCACTTTCATATAGCACTTTACATATTTATATTGCACATACACATCAGTCCCTGCCCTCAAACAAATGCTTTTCTTGATCTCCTGGGCTAATGAAAGCTTACCCATAGCTAGGACCAGTTCTGGGTCTGGTGGGCCACCTGGACCAGTGGTTCAAGGGTAGCTGCACCTTTAGCCCCCAAGGTTAAAGCAGTCCTGAGTGGTTCTAGTAGCAAACTTTAGGAAACATGGGTTGTTATGTGTGGTGTAATGCCAATTCTAGGTTACACTTACCCATTTCTGTCTGCTTTAGTGGGCAGTCTCTCAAGCTTCCACAACCAGCTCTCATAAAAGATACTCCGTGACCTGAAATTCTCCATGGGTTCATAGCTGTTCTGATCAAGACTCTCTGCCTTTTGTGAGTCTATGATATTGGAACCGGGACGGACTGGAAAGAGGAGACAAAATGGCAGAATGTGACATCAAAAAGAACAGTAAATGCAAAACTGTCTGCTATTTTGCAGAATGAAAATAAAATGTGAAGTTCTGAGGTCACTGCTATCTTTTTTCTCAAATCAGACTATATATGTATATATATATATATATATATATATATATATATATATCAGAGACGTGCGGTGAGGTGAATGGCTGGTGAGGCACTGGCTAGTATCAGAGCCAGATACACACAGGTTACATACACCACGATCGTTAGAGTGAGAGCAATAATTCTAGTACTAGACCTCCTCTGCAACTCTAAACATGTAATCTGTAAAAAAATTGAAAGCGTTGACTATGGAGATTTTTAAGTACTGAAGTTTGGCGCCATTCCACGAGTGTGCGCAATGTTAAAGAGTGACATGTTACGTAGCTACTTACTCGGCGTAACATCATCTTTTACATTATACAAAAAAATCAGGTTCTCTTTAGTGTTTTTTTTTTTTTATGAAACAGTTTTTTTCCACTGCACAAATACCATGTAACATAAAAAGTTGCAACGACCACCATTTTATTCCCTAGGTTGTCTGATAAATCAATATGTATATAATGTTTGGGGGTTCTTAGTAATTTTCTAGCAAAAATATTATGATTAATACATGTAGGAGAGAAGTGTCAGAATTGGCCTGGGTGGCAAGGGGTTAATTACCATAAGTAATATACAAATAATTATTATATATTGTTTTTAAGGTAATTTGCTATATTTTCAAAAACTGTACTCAAGCAGGTGGCTTAACGCACAAATTACTGAAGTTTGAAGCTATAACTCCAGACCAGTAATGTCACAGTAAATAGATAAATAATAAATTGTTTTCTTATAACATATAGCGTAATAATATATGATTTAGCTTGATTATAACAGTACCTTTTCAGCAGGCAGCAGATTCTCATTCTCCCTCTTAACCGTGTGAGAAAAACATGGGATTGTGGGTAAATCTTATACCCATAAACCCATGTTTTTTCCTTGTAGTTAAGAGGGCTGGGCTGGTAGGGAGTATTTTGTCTTTTAGACACATGCCCCTTCTATGACACTGCAGTGAGAGGCATCCCTCCACTGCAGCATTTTTATTGGACAGCTTGGGCCAATGGTACTTTACCAATGGTCCAAGACTCCAAGCTATTCATTGAGCTCAGTGTCTCTGAAAAGAAGTGAGGAGAGGCACTGTGAGCTCCTCCTCACAGTCTGCTGCAAACAGAGTGTGTCAGCTTGTATTTAAACTGCCCGCTCTGTATGTAGCTTCTGACAGGCTGCACAAGGAGCCCCGTGTCTCTGGAACCATAGGTTATAGGAGCCAGTGGTGGGGTAGGACTTGGGCTACTTACCCCACAAATTTGGGGTCTCTGTGACCTCAGGTCGCCGAGCTGCGACCCTCGAAGCTCGAGTTTTTCTTTTTTTTTATGCTCATGGAATTCTCTGCCTCACCTGCCTCCCCTGACTGCACGTCCCTGATATATATACTACAGTATATTACCAAAAGTATTGGGACGCCTGCCTTTACATGCACATGAACTTTAATGGTATCCCAATCTTAGTCCGTAGGGTTCAATATTGTGTTGGCCCACCCTTTGCAGCTATAACATCTGCAATAGACATTTGCAATTAGTTTCATTTTTTTTTCGTTACTTGTTTTTTTTTCGTTTTTTCGTTCGTTCTCGTACGAATGAACGAATCTGAATAACGAATCATTCGAATCGAACGAATCCGAAAAGCAACGAAAATCCGAAAAACCAAACAACGAAAATCCGAAAAACGAAAAAAGGAACAACGAAAATGAACGAAAAAATTCGTACATCCGTAACTTTTTTTTTGTTGAATTGGTAATTTTCCGTGTCCCTTACAATGGTGCTGCTTAACGTGCTTCGAATGGATTGAACAAAAAAATTCGTACATTCGTAACTTTTTTTTTTCCATTCGTAACTTTTTTTTTTCCATTCGTAACTTTTTTTTTTTTTTTTTCGATTCGTAATGAATGGATTGAACGAAAAAATTTGTACATTCGTAACTTTTTTTTCGATTCTTAACTTTTTTTTTTTCGATTCGTAAATTATTAAAATGTAATAATACGATTACGAATCTACAAATGTTACGAATGTTACGAATGTACGAATAACTACGAATGCGTCTGAATTTAGAATAAACAAATGAACGGAAATGAAACTAACGAAAAAACGAATCAACGAAAAATCAAAATCAACGAAAAATGTACGAATCGTTACGAATACGAACAACGACGACTTACGAATGTACGAATCGTTACGAATACGAACAACGACGAGTTATGAATGTACGAATCGTTACGAATCAACGGAAACGAAAAAAACGAAACGAAAAAAAAAAAAAAGAATTTTTTTCGAAAACGAAAAAAAAAAAACGAAACTAAAATAAACAAATTTTTTTGTTGTGCACATGTCTAATCTGCAACTCTTCTGGGAAGGCTGCCCACAAGGTTTAGGAGTGTGTATGGGAATGTTTGACCATTCTTCCAGAAGAGCATTTGTGAGGTCAGGCACTTATGTTGGTTGAGAAGGCCTGGTTTGCAGTCTCCGCTCTAATTCAGGACAGGACAGGACAGTGCATGCATCCTTGATCAGTAGCCACGAAAGTGGCGAAAAGAAGCCAAGCTCCCTTGACACTGTCCTGGTGCCATACTCTCACAGGTACTCATTAATGGCCCTCTGCTGCGTGTGCAGCCGCTGCAGCATTGCCAACTTTAAGTTCAACCTGGTGGGCATGTCACAAATGAGGCAGTTGGTGGACAGGTTGCATTCCCTTTGAATGTCAGCCAGCCGAGCACTGGCATTGTATGACCGGCGGAAATGACCACAGACTTTTCTGGCCTGCCTCAGGAGATCCTGTAAGCCTGGGTACCTGCTCAAGAACCGCTGCACCACCAAATTCAGGATGTGTGCCAAACATGGAACATGGGTCAAGTGTCCCCGTTGGAGGGTGGAGAGAAGGTTGGTGCCATTGTCACATACAACCATTCCTGGATGAAGCTGGCGTGGCGTCAACCACCTCTGAGCCTGCCCCTGCAGAGCTGACAGAATCTCTGCCCCAGTGTGGCTCCTGTCCCCCCATCCTTGCCAGATATTATAGCTAGTAGTGTGACATCGCTATTTATTGTTCTACCTCTGCATATTTTTGAGTCATTGACACACCTACTAGTCAAGTGTCACCCTCTTCACTTTGCACTAGGGCAGCATTATGGGAATCATAGGACTGGCTAAACAGAACTACCAATTCTATTTTTAGGTAACGAGTTTGCATACTGTATATAGATTCCCATTGTTTAAGTAGAAAGTTACCTGGATCTCAAATTCTGATGGACAAAAAGAATTGCTTTGTACATTTTTCATGTTGTTGCAATGGGGTTGATTTTCTAAATGCAAATAAACTGTTCCCTATGCAAGTGAAATTGCATCTTGTAAGGGAATTTTCCCAAGAGTTTAGTGAATAAGATACAATTTCACTTTGCAGAGAATCCTCAATCACATACAAGGAAAAAAACAAAACATTTTTGCTTGCACATAATTGGATGATGGAAGTCAAAAGAACTTCACCTCATTTACTAAGCTCTGGAGAAAATTCCCTTGCAAACTGAAACTTTCCTTGCAAAATGAACAATCTATTTTCTTTAGTAAATCAACTACAAATGCTTTGCATTTGCAGTGGAAGAACTTACGGGACAGGTCACCAACATTGTGTGCATGCATAATTTTCTTTCTTCTGTGGACTAAAAGATACAATAAAAAAATTTTTTTTCAGTCGGGTAGATGTGAAAAATTGCATATGAATATTTTGGATTCTCATTTTTAGGCATCAAGTGTAGTCTTAAGCAAGAGTGTATCTAAATTTAATTCTGCATGGCTGCAGTCAGCCAATGACAATTTGTAGTCTGTGGTTTGTTCAGCTTTCCCTGATAAGTCCAGCCTGGCTGTCAGTTCTCCGCTCCATCAGTAGGTGGCACTGTCAGGTCTGGAATTAGTGAGAGATCCCACAGTGGGTATGAATTATGGATATTCATATCTTTTCCCAACCAACCACTAAGAGTTTCCTGTGCCAGTGGTATAGTATGGTAAAGGGTATAAATATTTGGGGCTGGCTAATGCAAACCTTTCCCCCAGGCTCTGGCCTGGGGAGGTGCATGTAATGGAGCTGCTTCTGGAGCTCCTTCTTTAGGTCTGCTAGCCTGAGGGGGCCTAGATGTGATGGGGCCTGGTGATGCTGCTCCTATCTGGAGGCAGGATGGAGTCCCATGGAGGTTGGTTGACTCTTCTGCAGAAGCTCAGGATGGAGTAGGATGCAGGATGAAGCAGGATCATCCTACTGGAGATGTCATCAGGGCTTTTACTTATGTGTGGGAGCTGGGTGCCTCTCCTGGAGAAAGGATGCTCACACTGCCCGCTGTGTCTCTCCGGAAATGTTTGTCCCCAGGAGGCTTAGGCTTTCATTGAGAAAAGGAGGGGGCTGGCCTGTCCGCATATCATGTGGAGGTGTGCCGGCTGAACCCGGAACAGCCGGCAACCTAGCAATGACATCACATGGAAACATGGCAACGTGCGAGTGCTACCAGAAGAGAAGAGGCTCTCAGCTGGACAGCGCTGGATCCACTGGGTGGGTGTGTATCAAAAGTTAGCAACTCACAACCAGGTAGGTTAGGCTTTAAGGGTGTCGTGCCAAGTGAAGTGTTGGAATTCTGCTGAAGAACTGAGCATCTGCAAACCTAACCCTTTCTCCCATGGACTTGAGTAAAAAAATACTTTTTGTGTTCACCTAAAAGTGACTGGCGCCCATCTGCCTACATGTCACATTATGCCTAGGAGATCTACCCTGAGGTAAATATTTTTCCATGTCATTGATGTACCCTGTATTGAATGATTATTTGTAGACAGAGCAATGCTTCATCTCCTCCATATTGTTTTTGGTTTCATGCCAAGTTTCAATCAGAGAGAGACAGTCTAAAGGCAAGCAGGTTCTGCTGTGCTCTGTTTACAAATCCCCTGATACCTTGGATTTGTGTGTCCTCACTGCACCCTGTTTCAAATGTTTATTTGTAAAACAAATATTTGATGCAAACAAGATAAAACATCAGTTCAAAAGCATGTCAGCCTTAAAGCAGATGTAAATCCAATCACTTAAATATCATTTACGCTTAAACATGTTATTGCAATTTAAAAAGTAATGTTTAACCTCTTCCCGACCAGCCGCCACAGTTTTACGATGGCAGGTTGGCTCCCCTGGGCGAAACAATGTTACCTCGCTTTGCCTATTGACCACTAGGGGGGGGGGGGGGCACACGTGAGAAAAACACACAGATCCCAGGGGAGTTGAGACAGATTGTGTGTTCATACAAAGTATGAACACCAATCTGTCATCTCCCCTACTCAGTTCCACCCCCCACAGTTAGAACACGCACTAGGGAACACAGTTAACCCCTTGATCGCCCCCTAGTGTTAACCCCTTGATCGCCCCCTAGTGTTAACCCCTTCCCTGCCAGTGACATTTATACAGTAATTAGTGCATTTTTATAGCACTGATCGCTGTATAAGTGTCACTGGTCCCAAAAATGTGTCAAAAGTGTCCGCTGCAATATCACAGTCCTAATAAAAAACGCTGATCACCGCCAAAAAAGAAATAATAATAAAAATGCCATAAATCTATCCCCTATTTTGTAGACGTGATAACTTTTGTGCAAACCAATCAATAGATTTTTTTTATATTACCAAAAATATGTAGAAGAATACATATTGGCCTAAACTGAGGAAAAAATGTTATTTTGTTTTTAATTTGGGATATTTATAATAGCAAAAAGGAAAAGATATTGTGTTTTTTTTCAAATTTGGCGCTCTTTTTTTGTTTATAGCGCAAAAAATAAAAAACGCAATTACCATCAAAAGAAAGCTCTATTTGTGGGAAAAAAAGGACATCAATTTTGTTTGGGTACAACGTCGCATGACTGCCCAATTATCAGTTAAATAGTCACAGTGCCGTATCGCAAAAAATGGCCTGGTCATCGAGCAGCCAAATCTTTCGGGACTGAAGTGGTTAATCTTTTTTTAATCTGCAACTTTAAAACTTATGATTTTGCCATGAAGGTCCTTGTTCAAGCACCTTTGGTTATGGGGGTGACAACATCTTGCCCCTTTCCCCCCAACTGCTCTTCTATGTTTCATCCTGTCCCATGCACTTCATAATCATCAACTATGAAGGTCCCAATGAGCACAGTGGCCTCCATCATCAGTAATGGAAGAAGTTTGGAATCACCAGTCCTTTTCCTAGAGTGGGTCACCCTGCCAAACTGAGCGATTGTGGGGAGAAGGGCCTCAGTCAGAGAGGTGACCAAGAACCCGATGGTCACTCTGACACAGCTCCAGCATTTATCTATGGAGAGAGGAGAACCTTACAAAAGAACAACTATCTCTCACCTATCTTCACCAATCACTTCACCAATCAGGCCTGTATGGAAGAGTGGCCAGACGGAAGCAACTCCTCAGAAAAGGCCCATGACAGCCTGGAGTTTGCCGAAAGGCACCTGAAGAACTCTCAGATCATGAGAAACAAAATTCTCTGGTCTGATGAAACAAAGATTGAGCTCTTTGGCCTGAATGTCAAGCGTCATGTCTGGAGGAAACCAGGCACCGCTCATCACCTTGCCAATACCATCCCTACAGTGAAGTATGGTGGTGGCAGCATCATGCTGTGGGGATGTTTTTCAGCGGCAGGAACTGGGAGACTAGTCAGGATTGAGGGAAAGAGGAATGCAGCAATGTACAGAGACATCCTTGATAAAAAACCTGCTCCAGAGCGCTCTGGACCTCAGACTGGGGCAAAGGTAAATCTTCCAACAGGACAACAACCCTAAGCACACAGCCAAGATAACAAATGAATGGCTACTGGACAACTGTGAATGTCCTTGAGTGACAAGCCCAGACTTGAACCCGATTTGTTCTTGGGTAGAAAAATTGTTACTGGAGCCTGTCCAAAGGCTAGTGATAAATAACGTATATACTCCCACTGGTCTGGAATGGTAAGTGGGGTACCCCAAGGTTCAAGGTACTGATGAGGTGGCACTGATGGGCACTGATAGGTGGCACTGGTATTCGGCACTGATGGGCACTCATAGGCGGCACTGATGGGTACTTATGGGTAGCACTGATGCATATTTATAGGTGGCACTGATAGGTAGCATGGATGGGCACTGATAGGCACTGATAGGTGGGCACAGATGGGCACGGATGGGCACTGATAGGTGGCACTGATGTGTGGCACTGATGACACTGATAGGTGGCATTGCTGGGCATCCCTGTTATATAATGTATATATGAGGTGCCAGTCAGTGCCCATTTGTGGGCACTAATTGGCATATTTTGGGCATTTTTTTAAACATGTGGATGGCCATGGGGGATGTACCTGGCCATCCACATGCTGGGGGCTTCCCTGGTGGTCCTGTGGGCTTCCCTGGTGGTCTAGTGTGGGCATCTGAGGGGGGGCTGTGCTGATAAACAATCAGCGCATACCCCCCCTGTCAGGAGAGCAGCCGATGGGCTCTCCTTTACTCGTGTCTATGAGACGCAAGTGAGGAAAAGCCGATCAACGGCTCTTCCTGTGTACATTGCGATCAGCCGTGATTGGACACGGCTGATCACGTGGTAAAGAGCCTCCGCCGGAGGCTCTTTACCGAGATCAGTGTAGCGGTGTGTCAGACTGACACATCGCTCCACCGATCGCAGCGATGCGCGCCCCTGTGGGGGCGCGGCGGCTGTTATCCTGAAGGACGTCATATGACGCCCAGTCAGGATAACGAAACCACTTCCCAGACGTCAATCTGCTATTGACCGGGCAGGAAGTGGTTAAAGTAAGGAGCCATTTGGCCTCACCTTTTTACTATTACCTTTTTACACTATGGAGATGTTTTTTTGCTTTTCTTCTATGTCCCATCTGAGTCCTAATTGAAGAAGATCTTGCTGATACTGTTCAATGGTATGTGAGCAGGCACATACCTGCAAAAGCACCGTCTGACTAGTTTCTAATCAAATTAGTCACACGACATCCGGTAAGGAGACTACAACCACAAATCACTTTTTGGGTGACGTGTTTTAATTGCGGTGAAGGATTTTCTCATCTCTAGAAGATTTCACTGTATCACTGTAGTTCAGTAGATGTTATCCCAATACAGCGACTGTGGATCTGAGCTGTTTTTTGGAGGATCACTATAAAAGACATTTTATATATGAAGTTTTGACTATTGAACTAGTCACTATTGTTTATGTCACTGGTATATGTACATGGATTCACAATTTGTGCTTTTTTTATTGTAGTATTAATTATTGGCCATAAGAGGCTTGCACTTTGTTATATTAATTAACAATTTTTATGATAATTAATTACTGTGGTATAGACAAAGTATCACTTACACATTTCAAATTTATGGTACACCAGCGCCCCTTTCTTTGTCACTTTTTTCTCATACTTTGTCCCAAGAAAACAAATTAATAATGAAGAATTCTGTATACAGTATACTCGTACAAAACACCTTTTTTTTTTTAAATCAAATCACTTAAAAACATAAGAAACTGTCCTGGCTGCCTGGACTAATGGGGTACCCCAATCTCGCGGTACAAATTTCTCATATACATGAAACCAAATTCTTCACATGAGAACAAACTTGTAAACTATTTTTTTTGGTCTTTCTGTATCAAAAGTAAAATCTAACTAAGGCCGATCCCAAACTATTCTTTTTATATAGTAGCTTATAATCCACTGGACCAGGGCTGTCTTTAATATTGATTGGACCCTGGGCAAAACTTTTCTTGGGGCCCCCCCCCATGCAGTTTTGCTCTCCACCTGCTCTGAAACATACAATAAATAGCAGCTAGACTCATACTCACTTTACTGAATCAGATCAGGCAGCTTTTGTGATTGGTTGCCAGAGGTTACAGTGTAGCATTACCGCTCCCTGACTGGTTGCTAGAGGTTACAGCACACATTACAGGTCACTGATTAGTTGCTAGAGGTTACAGCACATGATTTCTGCTTGTTGATTGGTTGCTAGAGATTACTGTGGATATGACCTCAGGGGGGCATGATATACATATCAATGCCGCCGGCCGCCACTATTTACATGGCAGGTGGAGAGCAGTTTTGCTCTCCACCTGCTCTGAGACATACAATAAATAGCAGCTAGACTCATACTCACTTTACTGAATCAGATCAGGCAGCTATTGTGATTAGTTGCCAGAGGTTACAGTGTATCATTACCGCTCCCTGACTGGTTGCTAGAGGTTACAGCACACATTACGGCTCACTGATTAGTTGCTAGAGGTTACAGCACATGATTTCTGCTTGTTGATTGGTTGCTAGAGATTACTGTGGATATGACCTCAGGGGGGCATGATATACATATCAATGCCGCCGGCCGCCGCTATTTACATGGCAGGTGGAGAGCAGTTTTGCTCTCCACCTGCTCTGAGACATACAACAAATAGCAGCTAGACTCATACTCACTTTACTGAATCAGATCAGGCAGCTATTGTGATTAGTTGCCAGAGGTTACAGTGTATCATTACCGCTCCCTGACTGGTTGCTAGAGGTTACAGCACACATTACGGCTCACTGATTAGTTGCTAGAGGTTACAGCACATGATTTCTGCTTGTTGATTGGTTGCTAGAGATTACTGTGGATATGACCTCAGGGGGGCATGATATATACATATCAATGCCGCCGGCCACCGCTATTTACATGGGCAGCTGCCCCTTTTGCCCTGCCTTAAAAGCGGCCCTGCACTGGACACCAGATAATTGCAAGGATATTGCACATGTGTTTTTTTTTTGTAGCCCCTAAGCAGGAGTAACAATTTAAATTTAGTGCAGGTGGGTGTTTGACCACCCATGCTAATTTCTAATTTATGTACTCATTTGGGTTTCCCCTAAACTCAGTGTTGCTGTTTTTTTTTTCTCTCTGCTGCCAGTAGGTGTCACTGGTACCATTGGCAATAGAATGAGATGCCACAGTAACGCTGGGTTATGAATATTTATGTTCACTCTGGCCAACCAGTAGAAGATATATTGCTACTGGTGCATGCTGGGGGAGAATATAAATATTTTGGAAGTGGTCTGGTGAGCTTTCTTTTCCCTGGGCCTTGGCAGTGGTAGGTGCTGCTAAATTATTTGGTTTGTTAGGCCCGTAGCCACGTGCTCTGTGCTGAAAGCTTGAATTAGGCCAGAAGTTGACCTCTGGAGCTGTCCTGTCTGGTCAAGGAGGAAGCTGAACCAAGATTCTGCTGGAGGAAGAAACCAGGAAAAGTCTGGTTTAGGGACCTGGTGACTCTCTTGGGAGAATGCACACAGGTCAAGGAGGAAGCACAGAGGCATTGGAGAAAGCACAGAGAGGTCTGCAAGACAGCTGGAGGTGCTATGTACAGTGTTGCCAACATTAGCTTGAAGGTCCTTTTACTCTGTAGAAGCTGGATGCTGATCTGGAGTCTTTAAGTATTGCTTGGGGTATCTTCAGCACTTATCCCTTTCTCCTTATGTGTTTACCAATAAAATTGTTAAAAAGACACTTAAAGTGACTAGTGCCAAATGTTTCTCAATCTCCATTCTTAGCCAAGAACTCAGCCCTGGGAAAAAGATAGCCCACCCTATCTCTGGGGTACCCACATACCTCTAGAGGGCCTGCCAAACTTGTTTTTTCTGGGACAATGTATGTATTAACATTTGCATAATAAGAGCGGTTGTACATACGCCTCTGTAGGGTGTACAAGTCTGTACTGGCGGCACCCAGGAGCCATATCTGCTATGTAATTCTGTCCATTGACATGCATTACAGAATATGCTGTTGCATACTTGGAAATATGTCTATACGCATGTGCATGTAAAAGCAAGTACTGTTCTTTAGCTGCGCACAGTCTATTCTGTTATAAATGACTAAGGTCAGAATTATGCAGCAGATGTGACTCCTCATATGACTCAAATAAAGGCATGCATCCTTTATCGCAGGTGTGCAACAGCCATACGTCTAAGTCAATAGTAATCTCCACAATGTAGATGGTGTAGGAGATGATTATGTAGATTTAGTAAGGTTATGGGGAGACTTTAGACCTGATTGAGCCTTGTAGCCCTATTTTTTGCATTTTAGGGTGCTCCACACTCTTTCAGTGGAGGATACAAAAAGCTGTGCTGACGCACAGACATGTTCTGCTGTTGCCGCCATCAGAAAACATGCCTTAACAAACGCCATGCAGACATCGCTGGAGTTTGTATAGACATCAAGTGGCTGAAAAGAAGCTGCAGAAGATCAGCAGTGCTGAGATGCCACAAAAGATGAAAAAAACTGAAGAAATATATATAAAATACATGGCAATTGTTTAAGATGCACAATAATATGATATACAGTGCTATAGCAAACTAAATGCCATTCTAATAGGGATTACATTTACTTAAATTCCAAAAACAGACTCAAAACCATTATAGTTTTCCTTTAAACCTCAGATAGCACATTGGTCCTCTAATTGTAGGAGATGAGTCTTATTCCATGTAGGTGGTACTTACAGATACTGGGCCTTCCGGACATTGGTCTCTTAGGCTTTCCCCGTATTATTTGTGGCTCAAAGATGAACTTGCAGCACTCAAGGAAGACCTTGGCACACTCTCCTTGCTGGAGGACATACTCCGATCTCTTCTGGCAGGAATATTTCATGTTGTTTTCCTTCATGCCATCTTCACAGCACTTGCGTAGATTGGCATCCTGGAACTGTTGTGCTGGTTTTACAAACAAAATATTATGAGCACACTTATTCATAATTATTTTCCAACGCTGGACCCTAGTGGTGGAGAATACGGGCAACGCTTTTTACATTTATGAAGGTACAGAGTAGTTTTGAGGGTATACTAGTCTAGCGGGTCTGCTTTAAACTCAACCCCTGCCCAAACTATCTCCTGTACTGAATAAGCCACACACTAAACCTCAGGCTTTTTGAATATCGACTATAAGAATATGAGTTTGAAGATCCAATGGGCTGATCCATTTATCACACCTGAAAAACTTGCTTACCATAAAGCCCAACCAAACTTTAATTTTAAACCAGCTAAAAACATTTCAGATGAAGATCAATATCTCTGAACTCAGGAGCTCACACTTCTGTCTGTGGCTGCTGTAAAACTCTAATACCACTCTGTTGACTAATACATTGTTTTTTACAGGGGGTCCCCAACTTTCAAACATCCGACTTACAAACGACTCCTACTTACAAACGTAGAGAGACAACAGGAAGTGAGAGGAAATCCACCCCTAGGAAGGGAAATTCACTCCTGCAGTCCCCATTGAGAAAGACACATTTGTCGAAACTGGTCTGGGAGGGCATGCAGTGACGCCACCATATGACTTAGAGGAGGACGGGCTCCCACAATTGCCGGCCGGCATTTTTTACATGCGCATATAACATTTGGATAAATGTGAGTGCTTCTTATTTTGTTTTAAATAAATTGTTTTTTATCGGATTTACACTATGGACTGCCTCTTTTCCTTCACTCCTCATATGGACCCTATGTGAGCAATTTCGTCCCCTACATCCCTATCGCTTGGATTATCGGTAGTTGCCACAAGAACACAGGAGGGATTGCAGCCATTGGTCATCCATTACTTTAGCAGAGCTTTCATACCTCTGCTTTCTGGTAAGCAGCCAGCTTATAAGGGTGTCGGGCACTGTGTTCACTATTTGTTGCCATTTTCAAGCCACCTGGGTGCCTTAATTGTCTACTTTGCAACATCAGGATTATTTTCTCCATCAATATTTATTCCTGATATGTCTCCACCTGAACATTGTTGATACAGCTCGACCTTTGTTTTTGACCAACACCCTCAGAACATTGTTGCTAAAGAGACTGTAGCTATCAAGAGACTGTCTACCTTCAGAGGACATTAGGGTCCCTGTAGGCAGTACAAGTCCTTATCACTAAGGACATCCTGTGGAGCATATTTGCATTTGTTCAACTATATTAGTTTTTGTGGTTTATCACATTTTTGTTGGCGCAGCTTCATTTTTTTACATATACTCCTGCAAGAGTTAATTAGGGAAAAAGGTGTCTCCATAGATGCTTTATCACCAGTCCATGTTTCCCTAACAGACCAAAATTTTCAAAATCCAATTGTCATTGGGACAGAAAGTGAGGTGAAATCTTCTGAACAGGTGCACAGACAGCAAAACAAATGTTACAAGGGGTGATAACCCTTCCCTATGTTATCAAAAAAACGTAAAAATAAATTTTTTGTCTGGAGCTACACTTAAAAAATGTACCTGTTCCGACTTACAAACAGATTCAACTTAAGAACAAACCTACAGTCCCTATCTTGTTTGTAACCCGGGGACCCCCTGTATATAACATTTTGCATGGTATATGGGATATCTAGAAACATGCAAGCTACATGCCAAGTAGTGATAAGAGATGAAATTGGTGACACCCATAACCCACCTCCACAGTACAGTCAACTACTGTATATGCCAAGCAGTGAAGTGCAGGGGATAAGGGATTTGACTTGGTCCATAACCCAACACTCTGTAGATAAGCAGACATCTGGCTGGACATATTGTGGACCACTACATTCAGATAATTACCTTTTTCATTTCTTCGTGCAACATTAGCCATAGAGCGCTTCTTTCTTGCTGATTCTTCACAGCGCCATTCTGCAAAATGAAGACAGACCAATATGCGGACACTAAGAACTACTGATCATGATGAAAACTTTATTTTTAGTTTCTTACACATTTCATTAAGAAGTCATAAAATCAATTTCCCAAATGTGATGCAAAAGTGAGCATAACTTTTTTATGAATATACAGAGGTTGTTCAAATTTCACATGTTGGTAGAGTAATGACCGTACACTCCATCGGACTTTTGCTGTCGAAAAATCGGACAGACTTTAGAAATAGAACATGTCTTAAATTTACCGTCGGAACTCAGTTGGATCCAGTTCCTATCGAAAAATCCACTCGTCTGTGTGCTAGTCCGATGGACAAACAACAACGCTAGGGCAGCTATTGGCTACTGGCTACGAACTTCCTTATTCTAGTCCGGTCGTACGTCATCACGTTCGAATCCGTCAGAATTTAGTGTGATTGTGTGTGGCCAAGTCCGTTCATTCGAAAAGTTCGTCGGAACTCCGTCGAAAGTCGGTCGGAAAGACCGTCGGACCTAGTCCGTCGAATAGTCCGCTCGTGTGTACGCGGCATAACTCTTCCACTTTTGGAATACAATCAGAAGCAATGTGCTGCCATTGAATTCTTGATAAAAGAGGGGTTCAGGCTGTCTGCCATCCACAGAAGGCTACAGAATGTTTATACAGATTACATCATTGACAAGAGTCACCAATAGCAAGACATTGCTCTTGTCAAGGATGTAATCTCCATAATTCCGTAGCCTTCTGTGAATGGGCAGCACAGTGGTGTAGTGGTTAACACTTTCATCTAGCAGCAAAAAAGGCCTGTGCCTGTGTGGGTTTCCTCCAGGTACTCCAGTTTCCTCCCACACTCTAAAGACATGCTGGTAGTTTATTTGGATCCTGTCTAAATCGGCCATAGTATATGTGTGTTAGGGACCTTAGGTTGCTCCTTGATGGTAGGGACTGATGTCAATGTATATGAAAAGCGCTGCGTAAATTGATGGCACTATATAAGTACCTGAAATAAAAATAAATAAATGTTGCATGGCCTACACCCCTACTTAGTCAGGAACTCAATAACAGCACACTGTTTCTGCTTGGAATCCATTATTTACCTGCAATGAAATACAATAAGAACTACAGTGCCTTGACAAAGTATTCATACCCCTTGCAATTTTGTATATTTCATGTTACAACCAAAAACGTAAATGTATTTTATTGGGATTTTATGTGATAGACCAAAACAAAGTGGCACATAATTGTGAAGTGGAAGGAAAATGATAAAATGTTTTTCAAAATTGTTTACAAATAAATATCTGAAAAGTGTGGCGTGCATTTGTATTCAGCCTACTTTACTCTGATACCCTTAACTAAAATCTAATGGAACCAATTGCCTTCAGAAGTCACCTAATTAGTAAATAGAGTCCACCTGTAATTTAATCTCAGTATAAATACAGCTGTTCTGTGAAGACCTCAGAGGTTTGCTAGAGAACCTTAGTGAACAAAAAGCATCATGAAGGCCAAGGAACACACCAGACAGGTCAGGGATAAAGTTGTAAAAGAAGTTTAAAGCAGTTATAAAAAAAATATCCCAGGCTTTGAACATCTCACGGAGCTCTGTTCAATCCATCATCCGAAAATGGAAAGAGTATGGCACAACTGCAAACCTACCAAGACATGGCCGTCCACCTAAACTGACAGGCCGGGCAAGGAGAGCATTAATCAGAGAAGCAGCCAAGAGGCCCATGGGAACTCTGGAGGATCTGCAGAGATCCACAGCTCAGGTGGAAGAATCTGTCCACAGGACAACTATTAGTCGTGCACTCCATAAACCTGGTCTTTATGGAAGAGTGGCAAGAAGAAAGCCATTGTTGAAAGAAAGCCATGAGAAGTCTGTTTGCAGTTTGCGAGAAGCCATGTGGGGGACACAGAAAACACGTGGAAGAAGGTGCTCTGGTCAGATGAGACCAAAATTGAACTTTTTGGCCTAAAAGCAAAATGCTATGTGCGGTGAAAAATGAACACTGCACATCACCCCGAACACACCGTCCCTACTGTGAAACATGGTGGTGGCAGCAACATGTTGTTTCAGCAGGGACAGGGAAGCTGGTCAGAGTTGATGGGAAGATGGATGGAACCAAATACAGGGCAATCCTAGAAGAAAACCTGTTAGAGTCTGCAAAAGACTTGAGACTGAGGCAGAGGTTCTCCTTCCAGCAAGACAACGACCCTAAACATACAGCCAGAGCTACAATGGAATGGTTTAGATCAAAGCATATTCATGTGTTAGAATGGCCCAGCCAAAGTCCAGACCTAAATCCAATTGAGAATCTGTGGTAAGACTTGAAAATTGCTGTTCACGAACGCTCTCCATCCAATCTGACAGAGCTTGAGCTATTTTGCAAAGAAGAATGGGCAAAAATGTCCCTCTCTAGATGTGCAAAGCTGGTAGAGACATCGCCAAAAAGACTTGTAGCTGTAATTGCAGTGAAAGGCGGTTCTACAAAGTATTGACTCGGGGGGCTGAATACAAATGTACCCCACACTTTTCACATATTTATCTGTAAAAAATGTTTAAAACCATTTATTCCTTCAACTTCACAATTATGTGCCATTTTGTGTTGGTCTATTACACAAAATCCCAATAAAATACATTTATGTTTCTGGTTGTAACATGACAAAATGTGGAAAATCTCAAGGGGTATGAATACTTTTTCAAGGCACTGTGAAATTTGAATGGCTTACTGTATGTAAGTTAATAAATAGTTATGCCCACTTTTGCATTACTTTTGGCATAGCCCTCATATTATTCAAGAGGGAAGACTATTTAAAGCCGAACTTTACCCAAAAGGGGAAGTTCCACTTGTTTGCATCCCCCCCCCCTCCCCTGCCACATTTGGCACTTTTTTGGGGGGGAGCGGGTACCTGGTTTTGACAGGTACCTGCTCCCACTTCCGGGTCAGATCGCTGCAGCAATCTAAGAGGATGTTTGGCCCCTCCTCCTTTCCCTCAGGCTTCTGGGACACACACAGGTCCCCGAAGGCTGCAGGACCATTCACAAAGCGTGGCTCATGCATGCGCTGTAGGAAACCAGCTGTCAAGTCAGAAGGCTTCACTGCCAGTTTCCCTTACCTAAAATGCTGGCGCCCTCACCCAAAGTCAATTGAAGAATAGGCTTGGGTGAGGACATCGCTGGATTCCTGGACAGGTAACATGGACTGGCTACAATATTTTTAGTGGCTGACTTTTCACTTTTTTAGATGTAGGTTACTATTTTCTGTGGAAGAGACTAGGAGAGGATGTCCACATCCCTAAATGACAAAATATCAGAAAAACCCTCTAGTGGGACTAAGGGGGCATAGACTCCTAAGAAAGAAGTAAAGTAGTATAAAAGTATAACATTTATTAAAACAATAGAAAGATTGATGTAGAGTTAAAACATGAACATTTCGATGCGGTTACAATGAATACATAACACACGAAAAATAAAATGAAAATAACCAAAGTTAATGGTTAGTGGTGAAACCAGAACCAGAATGGAACCCAACACGTTTCGACAGGACTGCGTATTTCTTCTTCTTCAGGGGTAAGTGGTTATATAATATACACAGTAGTATCATATGGAAAATAAATCGTATCCTCAATAGCCACATCATTTAAAACCAAGTAAGAGAGCCGCCATGAGACATCAAAAGTCCAAAGGATTGGGGAGCTGCAGGCCTCAACTCAGGCTATCCACAAAGGGCACCAACAAGTTCGCCCAAAAAGGTTACGCTACACCGTGGATAAGGCACCAGGGAGATCTGTGTCTACACAGTGTGGGCCAGATTGGTAACTTTCCGCAAGCCGCACTCCAGAGCACCCACTCTGCACCACTTAGCATTCCTGACAAGTTTCTACTCTGTATACTATGTTTTTATTTTTCACGTGGTATGCATTCATTGTAACTGCATCAATATGTTCATGTTTTAACTCTACATCAATCTTTCTATTGTTATAATACATTTTGTACTTTTATACTACTTTACTTCTTTCTTTGGAGTCTATGCCCCCTTAAAGTCCCACTAGAGGGTTTTTCTGATATCTTTTCATTTCTTTAGGGGAGACTGGAGGTCCTCTTTAATGACCTATGTAAGCTAATAAAAAAAAAATTGCCCACTTTTGCATTACTTTCGATACTGCCCTCATACAGTATATATACCTAGACAACTAACTATAAAAAACTTTTCGCTAAGGTTCAACTGTGATACCTGCTCATTTTACATAGACATTTTTAAATCCATACACATAGTACACATACAGTATCTCACAAAAGTGAGTACACCCCTCACATTTTTGTAAATATTTTATTATATCTTTTCATGTGACAACACTGAAGAAATGACACTTTGCTACAATGTAAAGTAGTGAGTGTACAGCTTGTATAACAGTGAATATTTGCTGTCCCCTCAAAATAACAACACACAACCATTAATGTCTAAATCGCTGGCAACAAAAGTGAGTACACCCCTAAGTGAAAATGTCCAAATTGGGCCCAAAGTGTCAATATTTTGTGTGGCCACCATTATTTTCCAGCACTACCTTAACCTTCTTGGGCATGGAGTTTACCAGAGCCTCACAGGTTGTCACTGGAGTCCTCTTCCACTCCTCCATGAAGACATCACGGAGCTGGTGGATGTTAGAGGCCTTGCACTCCTCCACCTTCCATTTGAGGATGCCCCACAGATGCTCAATAGGGTTTAGGTCTGGAGACATGCTTGGCCAGTCCATCACCTTTACCCTCAGCTTCTTTAGCAAAGCAGGGGTCATCTTGGAGATGTCTTTGGGGTCGTTATCATGTTGTAATACTGCCCTGCGGCCCAGTCTCTGAAGGGAGGGGATCATGCTCTGCTTCAGTATGTCACAGTACATGTTGGCATTCATGGTTCCCTCAATGAACTGTAGCTCCCCAGTGCCGGCAGCACTCATGCAGCCCCAGACCAGGACACTCCCACCACTATGCTTGACTGTAGACAAGACACACTTGTCTTTGTACTCCTCACCTGGTTGCCGCCACACACACTTGACACCATCGGAACCAAATAAGTTTATCTTGGTCTCATTAGACCACAGGACATGGTTCCAGTAATCCAAGTCCTAATTCTGCTTGTCTTCAGGAAACTGTTTGAAGGCTTTCTTGTTCCTCATCTTTAGTAGAGGCTTCCTTCTGGGATGACAGCCATGCAGATCAATTTGATGCAGTGGGCAGTGTATGGTCTGAGCACTGACAGGCTGAACCCCCACCCCCTTCAACCTCTGCAGCAATACTAGCAGCACTCATACATCTATTTCCCAAAGACAACCTCTGGATATGATGCTGAGCATGTGCACTCAACTTCTTTGATCGACCATGGCGGGGCCTGTTCTGAGTGGAACCTGTCCCGTTAAACCTCTGTATGGTTTGGCCACCGTGCTGCAGCTGTTTTAGGGTCTTAGCAATCTTCTTATAGCCTAGGCCATCTTTATGTAGAGCAACAATTCTTTTTTCCTCAGAGAGTTCTTTGCCAAGAAGTGCCATGTTGAACTTCCAGTGACCAGTATGAGAGAGTGAGAGCGATAACACCAAATTTAACACACCTGCTCCCCATTCACACCTGAGACCTTGTAACACTAACGAGTCACATGACACCGGTGAGGGAAAGTGAATAATTGGGCCCAATTTGGACATTTTCACTAAGGGGTGTACTTACTTTTGTTGCCAGCAGTTTAGACATTAATGGCTGTGTGTTGAGTTATTTTGAGGGGACAGCAAATTTACACTGTTATACAAGCTGTACACTCACTACTTTACATTGTAGCAAAGTGTCATTTCTTCAGTGTTATCACAAAATGTGAGGGGTGTATTAATTTTTGTTAGATGTTACTGTACATATTTCCATCCCCATATCTCTTTGATGTATACCATTCCGAGTTTGACTGGTAAGGCCAAGGTTGGATTCAACAGCAAGTCCGGCATCAGTAAAAACCCCAGCACTGTTGATACCACCTCCTGGCGTACAGCCGAGATCGCTCCGCTCCACCTCGCCCCAGACCTGGAAAAGAATGAAAACATTTTCTTTAATGAATGCAGAAATGTTGGCCAATAAATGCAAGCCTGTAATTTGTAAATAAGGATGAGAGTAGGGGAGTCAGGCAATATACAGTGCCTTGAAAAAGTGTTCATACCCCTTGAAATTTTCCACATTTTGTCATGTTACAACCAAAAATGTAATTGTATTTTATTGGGATTTTATGTGATAGACCAACACAAAGTGGCTCATAATTGTGAAGTGGAAGGAAAATGATAAATGGTTTTCAAATTTATTTACAAATAAATATGTGAAAAGTGTCAATACTTTGTAGAACCCCCTTTCACTTCAATTACAGCTACAAGTCTTTTTGGGGATGCCTCTACCAGCTTTGCACATCTAGAGAGTGACATTTTTGCCCATTCTCCTTTGCAAAATAAATTTTCAGGTCTTGCCACAGATTCTCAATTGGATTTAGGTCTGGACTTTTACTGGGCCCTTCTAACACATAAATATGCTTTTATCTAAACCATTCCATTGTAGCTCTGGCTGTATTTTTAGGGTTGTCGTCCTGCTGGAAGGTGAACCTCTTTTGCAGACTCTAACAGGTTTTCTTCTAAGATTGCCCGGGGGGGGGGGGCAGGTCTAAAGCTGTGTAAAGGGTCCCAAAATGTCTGATGGCTGCCCTCATCCCAGGTGCCCCCAACACATTTGGGGGCACTTGGTTTGGCTGTTGGTCCATGGGGGCTGCTATTGGATGTCATGTAGGAGTTCTCCTGAATAAGCAAAGTTGCAGAAATACATCAAAATTCTCCCACTTGTCACTACAAACTGTTGGATCAGAAGGAGAATACAATCACGTGAATCACTCTGTTGAAACAAAGCATTCTAATGCTGGACAATACATGGATCGAAAATTTGGTCAGTTCAGCAGGAACCGGATGAATTTCAGTCCATGTATGGCTATTCTCGTTCAGGATAAGACAATCAATCAAATACCTTCTCATGAAAATTGGAAAATGTTGCTTTGTTGATAGTTACATAGTAGGTAAGGTTGAATAAATACAATAGCCCATCCAGTTCAACTTGTGTAGGTGTACGGGTGTCAGTGTCGATAATCATTTCCCATTTACCTGTATATAAGAGTCTTTTAAAAATATCAATACTCCCCGCTGACACCACCAATTGTGGAAGAGAGTTCTACATTCTTACAGCCCTGACAGTGAAAAACCCCCTGGAGAAGAGATCACCCATCGCTGGATAGCAAGAGTGGATTACCACCGCTGGAATCTTTTTTTTATTTTTTTATTTTTAATAAAAGGGCTTTTTCCAATGGTGTCAGTGTGTTTTTTAACAATTTTTTACACTTTCTTTGTGAAATGGTAGGGGTACTTTTGTACCTCATTACCATTTCAAACAGGGGGGGGGGCGGGAACTGGGGATCCCCTTGTTAAAGGGGGCGTCCAGATTCTGATAAGCCCCCCGCCCGCAGACCCCCACAACCACCGGCCAGGGTTGTGGGGATGAGGCCCTTGTCCCCATCAACATGGGGACATGGTGCTTTGAGGGGTCACAGACCCCCAAAGCACCCTTCCAATGTTGAGGGAATGTGGCCTGGTACAGTTCAGGAGGGGAGGGGGCACTCTCTCGTCCCCCCCTCTTTTCCTGCGGCCTGCCAGGTTGTGTGCTCGGATAAAGGCTTGGATAAAGGCGCAGTGCAGGGAACCGGCTCATATGATCATATCCTATAGTAAAGTCAATGTCTGCGGAACTTGTTATAGTTGCTCAAGAATATGAATCATGGTATGAAATCTAAAAAGAATGTTCTGAGCTGGTGCTGAGCAGATGGAGTGTGTGAATGTAAGAATTTGCTGACAGTCTTGATATGGATCTGTTAGAAGTGAGTTATTAGCTGAAGTCACTATTCCATAAACGATCTCTGATACATATGGTGACACTACTAGGCTTGGGGTACAGGTGACAGATGAAGTCCGTGTGGACTACCAAATTTATCAATCTGTATTAGGAAATAGTAATTCCATACAATACCCCATCCGCCGAGTGTCCGTATCCAGTGATTAACGTTAGGAAAGATGTAGGTATCTCACATTTGTAGATCTCCTGTGTCCGGTCCTTTAAGCCAGTGCACCGATTCCGTGTAGTGTATTGTGGACTTGTTTCGCTGGGCAACTTGCGTAGCTTCGTCTGGACGTCCAGAAATGCGTTGACGTCATCAGCGCTTTAACCGCTTCCCGACCGCCCACTGCATATATACGTCAGCAGAATGGCACGGCCAGGCAAAATCACGTACGGGTACGTGGCCCTTTAATTGCCTGGCCGTGGGTCGCGTGCGCGCCGCCAGCGGCGCGCTCGCGCCCCGGTCGGGAGCTCCGTGACCCCGGCCGCGGGACCAGCGGACACGATCGCCGCTGGTGTCCCGCGATCGGGTCACAGAGCTGAAGAACGGGGAGAGGTCTGTGTAAACAAACCTCTCCCCACGCTTCCTACTCTGCCTGTCATTGATCGGCTGTTCCCGGTCATCGGAAAAGCCGATCAATGACGTCCGCCCCGCCCCCTAATGTAAAAGAACACACACACACGTCACAGCCCATAACCCCTCCCCTCTCCCTAGTGGTTAACTCTTTCACTGCATGTGTCATTTATACAGGAATCAATGCATTTAAATAGCATTGATTGCTGTATAAATGACAATGGTCCCAAAAATGTGTCAAAAATGTCCGATGTGTCCGCCATTACTAGTAAAAAAAAAATATTAATAAAAATGCTATAAAACTATCCCCTATTTTGTAAACGCTATAACTTTTGTGCAAACCAATCAGTAATCGCTAATTGCGATTTTTTTTACCAAAAATATGTAGAAGAATACGTATCGGCCTAAACTGAGGAAAAAAAATGTTTTTTTATATATTTTTTGGGGATATTTCTTATAGCAAAAAGCAAAATATATTGCATTTTTTTCAAAATTGTCGCTATATTTTTGTTTATAGCGCAAAAAATAAAAACCGCAGGGGCGATCAAATACCACCAAAAGAAAGCTCTATTTGTGGGAAAAAAAGGACGCCAATTTTGTTTGGAAGTCACGTCGCACAACCGCGCAATTATCAGTTAAAGCGACGCAGTGCCGAATCGCAAAAAGGGGCCTGGTCCTTTGGCTGCCAATTCGTCCGGGGCTGAAGTGGTTAATGTTGTCAGTTTCATGTTATATGTTAGTATTGTCCCACTGTTATCACATCTAGATCTATTGGACAATATATTTCTGGATGTTACAAAGCTGCAATTGTCCTAAATTTTACCTCCCATTGTGGAATGATTTTTATTTTTTGTACACCAACTATTAAACTTTTTCAACTATAATCTCCACATTGCACGGTGTGTTACTCATTTGGCCCTCTGGTTTCTGTCAGTTTAGACAGGAACATACCAGCCCCCTTTTTTCTTATAGATATGCTATTTTTGACCAGAGTAACACGGCCCACACTGGGCTAGCAATGTTTGGAAGATACTATTAATGTACCTAGTATTTATTACTTTAGCCCTATCCATATGTTTTTTCGGTATATAATACTATACACACCCCCCAGGTACGAAATTTAAAGGAATATTACACTTTTATTGTTTCACTTTAAGCATTATTAAAATCACTGCTCCCGTTTTTAAAAGTTTTTATTGCATTGATACATGTCCCCTGGGGCAGGACCCAGGTCCCCAAACACTTTTTATGACAATAACTTGCATATAGGCCTTTATAATTAGCACTTTATATTTCTCCCATAGACTTTTACAGGGTGTTCCGCGGCTTTTCGAATTTGCCGCGAACACCCCAAATTGTTCGCTGTTCGGCGAACGGGCAATGTTCGAGTCGAACATGAGTTTGACTCGAACTTGAAGCTCATCCCTAGTGACCAGAACTGGATGGAATACTCCAGATGTGGCCAGACCAGAGTGGCGGGATTATAGTTCATCTCTGGAGCATATCCCCTTTTTTATGCATGCTAATATTCTATCGGCTTTGGTAGCTGCAACTTGACACTGCATGCTATCGCTCAGTCTATCTTCCACTAAGTCCCCCAGATCTTTCTCCACCCTTGACTCCCCCAGAGGTTTCTCCCCCAGTTAGTAGTTTGAGTTTATTTTCTTAGCCCCCAAGTGCATTATTTTACATTTCTCCACATTAAACCTCATTTGCCATATAGTTGCCCACTCCATTATTTTGTTCCGGTCTTTCTGTAAAATGTATATATCCTGATATGAAGTTATTGCCCTGCTTATTTTTGTGTCGTCCGCAAAAACTGAGATTGAGCTATGTATCCCTTCCTCTATGGCATTTATGAATAAATTAAGCAGAATTGGTCCCAAGACAGAACCTTGGGGTACCCCACTTACCACTCCAAATGAGTATGAGTACATGTTATTTATCACTACCCTTTGGACGCTCCCCTGTAACCAGTTTTCTATCCAAGAACAAACCTTATGGTCCATGCCTGCAGACCTCAACTTGTAGTTCAGTGCATTTTTTTTCTAAACTTATTGTTTACAATTATTGGCACCTTAACGCCGACAGCGCTACACATAAATGGGGCAGCAGGGCAGGTGGGCCTTCCTGGCCAGCGGAAACATATATGTGTTGTTGTCTTGTTCTGGGGCATGCGCCCTTGGCACCCCCTGAACTGTGACCAAGCTGCAACCAACAGTCTGCCCTGTGCAGTCACTCACAGTGTGGCAAGATTGGAACTTGGGAGCCCTGCCTATCAAATCCTGGACCCATGACCCATTTATAGTGCTAGCGCTTGAGTAAAGTGGATAAAAAAAAAAAAATCCTATGTGAAGAGAAATCTATATTCACTTTGTTGAATATCTTTAGAAGGTGTTGGAGAAGAACTATTGATAATAGATTTAGAAGTTACGTTTTGGAATTCAATCACCCTTGGTCTATACTGACGCTCCTACCTTGTTTTGTGACATTCGATTTTTCTTGTTGAGGACGAGGACACCCTTATCCAAGGCCAGCATGCCGACACTGGCTCCAGGTTCTCCTGTGACTTTCAGCACCACACGTGTCCCTGGCTCGGGGTTCTGGACCAAATTCTTTGCATCTTCAGAAAGTTCAAGCTGGCAGAGAAGAAACAAAAATGTGTCAATGGACTTGATTACACAAAGACAATACATTTCTTACAAGGGCAGTTCACCAAAATGTATTTCAGTGTTTTGTAGACATGTGCAATTCGTTTAGTTTTTTTTCGTTTTCCGTTAAAATTTGTTATATTCGTTCATTCGTTATCGTACGAATGAACGAATGATTCGCTAAAAATTTTAACGAATAACGAATGTTCGAATCGAACGAATATGAAAAACAACGAAAATCCGAAATAACCAAATTAGAAACAACGAAACTACGAAAGAAGAAAATCCAAAAAACGAAAACAGGAACAACGAAAATCAAAATGAACGAAAAAATTTGTTCATTCGTAACTTTTTTTTTTTTGTTGAATTGGTAATTTTCCGTGTCCCTTACAATGGCGCTGCTTAACGTGCTTCGAATGGATTGAACGTAAAAAATCGTACATTCGTAACTTTTTTTTTGCGATTCGTAATTTTCCGTGTCTCTTACAATGGCGCTGCTTAACGTGCTTCGAATGGATTGAACGAAAAAATTCGTACATTCGTAACTTTTTTTTTCGATTCGTAATTTTCCGTGCCTCTTAAAATGTAATAATAGCATACACATTACATAAAATTATGAATTATGCTCCGATTACGAATCTACGAAAACAATGTTACGAAATTACGAATAAATCAATCTAACGAAAGTACGAATGTAACTAAATATACGAAAATACGAATGCGTCCGAATTTCGAATAAACGAAAATTAAACGGAAAAACGAATCAACGAAATAATAACTCTTACGAAAATATGAATCGTTACAAATACGAACACCGACAACTTACGAATTTACGAATCGTTACGAATACGAACACCGTCGACTTACGAATTTACGAATCGTTACGAATACGAACACCGTCGACTTACGAATTTACGAATCATTACGAATCAACGGAAACTAAAGAAACTAAACGAAAATAAACAAATTTTTCTATTGTGCACATGTCTAGTGTTTTGTAGAATCTGGGGAGCACCCTTGCATTTTATGTTTGTTTATAATATGGAGAATGTACCAGGAGGATTTGGAATACACAAAGGTGGTCAAGAACACCTTAAATTGCCAGGTGGGATTTATAGCATGTCCACCACAGATACTGGCACCAAGTGGGCTAGTTAAACCTGAGTTCTTCATAGGATCAGGCTAAATCGTCTCAGGGCCTTAGATAAAGTTTTCTCAAACTCAAAGGCTTCATTTGCACTTTCATGTTGGGGGAGGTACGATAAAAACATATGACAGCAGAGTGAGGCCATGAGGCTTTGCAATGCAGCGCAGCAAAAATGATCCCCATTCAACTGAATAGAATGCAATGCATGCAGTTGTGGTGCGGTAGTGTACTCATTAGTACAGCGAGCTCCTCCTAAGCTCCCTAGTTTTTTTTTGTTCAGCCCACTGGGTTGAACTAAAAAAAATCTTACTGTGTGAACCAGGCTTTAGATCTCATTCATATGTTCTAAATGACCATAGAATGGCAAATATACCATGAATAAGAGCTGCATAATTAATCGTTAAAAAATCGTGATCTCGATTCAACCCCCCTGACGATCTCTATTGCAGAGTTTGACGATTCTTTCATATAACAAGTAGAGAGACTTATCTGCTCACTCAGCTGTCAAAAGAAAAAAATCCTGCCAGTCTGCCAAGTTTTTAACATGAAACATTGTAACTAATTCTTCCTTCTTAGATCAAAGGGATAAACTTCTGTGTGTAAAGAAAAAATCTGGGCAGTCTGCCAAGGTTTGAACAACATGCAAATGCAGGAAGTTTAACCACTTAAAGTCTAAATCTTTTTCTGACACTTGTTTCTTAAGTTAAAATCAATATTTTTTGCTAGAAAATTACTCGGAACCCCCAAACATTATTTATATTTTAGCAGAGACCCTAGGGAATAAAATGGCAATTGCTGCAATATTTTATATCACACTGTATTTGCCCAGCGGTCTTTCAAACACAATTTTTGGGAAAAAAATACACTCCAATGAATAAAAAAAAAAAAAAAAACAGTAAAGTTAGCCCAATTTTTGGGGTTTTAATGTAAAAGATGATGTTACGCCGAGAGAATCGTGATCTATCTTCTAAGCAAAAAAATCGTGATTCTCATTTTAGCCAGAATCATGCAACTCTATCATGAATACCTACAGCCAGGATCCCAGATGTCCCAACTTTTGTCATCCTGTTCAAATGAGTGATGGGCTGAAAAGAGCCCCTGCTGTTAACATGTATCTGCACATCCAGTGGTCCCCATGTTTAAGCTCCGGGGGACAAAGCAAAACACATTGGGGTGTGGCCTGGCGGGAATCCGGGCTGAGGTAGTCTCTCCCATCACTACTACATTACCATAGGACTCCGTGGATGTGCGGCACCAGGTGTACAGGCTGAGCAGATATTGGAACATCTGATCCCAGGTGAAGGTATTTGCAGTATTCTAAAATCCAAAAATTTTATCCTCTATGTCTCATTAGGGTGATTTCCCGTCACTTCTTGTCCTGTAGACAGAACAGGAAGTGAAAGGATAGCTTGCCAATTTGAGCCAAGCGATTGGCTCTGAGGAAGATGGTCCTCCCTCGAAATGTGTTAGCCACCCTGCAATACCGTCTGGTCCTCCAACATCCTCGGTTCCAGTTGCAGATCATAGGAACACTACTTGCTATTGCTGTTGTGTTGTTAAGCTCCTATACCACGTTTGTACGTACGGACCCGATCACCGGTGGTGTCCCGCGATCGGGTCACAGAGCTGAAGAACGGGGAGAGGTATATGTAAACAAACCTCTCCCCATGCTTCCTAGTGCGACTGTCACTGATCGTCTGTTCCCTGTCATCGGGAAAGACGATCAGTGATGTCAGACGCCAAGCTACGCCCCCCTACAGTTAAAAAAAACACACACACACTTAACCCCTCCCTGCCCCCTAGTGGTTAACGCTTTCACTGCCAGTGTCATTTACACAGGAATCAGTGCATTTAAATAGCACTAATTGCTGTAAAAATGACAATGGTCCCAAAAATGTGTCAAAAATGTCCGATGTTTCCGCCATAATGTCGCAGTCACAATAAAAATCTGATCGCCGCCATTACTAGTAAAAAAAAAAATATTAATAAAAATGCTATAAAACTATCCCCAATTTTGTAAACGCTATAACTTTTGCGCAAACCAATCAATAAATCGCTAATTGCGATTTTTTTTACCAAAAATATGTAGAAGAATACGCATCGGCCTAAACTGAGGCTAAAAAATTTTTTTTTATATATTTTTGGGGGATATTTATTATAGCAAAAAGTAAAAAATATTGCATTTTTTTCAAAATTGTTTATTTTTGTTTATAGCGCAAAAAATAAAAACCGCAGAGGTGATCAAATACCACCAAAAGAAAGCTCTATTTATGGGAAAAAAAGGACGCCAATTTTGTTTGGGAGCCACGTCGCACGACCGCACAATTGTCAGTTAAAGCGACGCAGTGCCGAATCGCAAAAAGGGGCCTGGTCTTTTGGCTGCAAATTGGTCCGGGGCTTAAGTGGTTAAAATTATCTTTGGTAATGCACAAGGTCGGTGCGCCCTCCTTTCCCTTTTTCTATATGTTTCAGTTCCAAGGACACCCATAGTTCTGAGGAGGGCAGCAAGACCAGGTACATTGCACACATAAAGGGTTGACTGCATCACACACTTCTAGATCTAGCACCCAAGCGTAGGAGAATTGTTTTGTGCAGTAACCCCTGCTGACATTTCCACACTCTATTAAAAAATAGTAAAAAACTGTTTTGGCTAATATATACGCTTTAAATGTTAACTTGAGTTTAGAAAACGTAAAAATTAATCTGGAGTGCCACCTATTGGCTGGAAACAAGAACACAAAATATTCATATGCAGTATTTCATATTAAACCTGACAGTAAAAAGAAAAATTGTGTTTTTTTCCAGACTATTATTATTAAAGATAATATATACATAACCGCCATACATTCCCTTTACAACCAGCCTCACCGGTTTTATGCAGGAATTCGCTGTGTCCAGCCACACGGAATCGGACACAACCTCGTTTTGGGAGCCAGGCACCACGTAGTAGGCCACCATGCGAAAGGATGGGATGTATTCCCCTGTGATCACAATTGATGTGGCAATAATATTCTGTTCTGGCTGACGCTGCACGCGCTCCAGTTTTATGACCCGGCCCTTGCTGAGGATCTGTGGAAAGGATGTGTTTTACAGATCACTATTCTAAGAAAAAGGATGAGGAGGATTAAAATGACAGAACAGGAGTTATAAAAAAAGAAAAATAGGCTTAAACACCATTCATTCAAACTCTTTAGAGATTTGTTGGGACTGAAATGCTAAATCTGCCACTGCTGACTTGTTTTGAATGTACCAGCTCCAGTGCTTCCCTTCTTCCTTCATTGCAAATCACTGACTTTGAACAAGCATGTAGCCTGTGAATTCTGAGCTCTTGGCCTACATACGTCTTTTGGGTAATTGAATCATGAAAGTGAACTTGCACTTTGTCCATAATGTCTGCTTTAAAGGAAGTATTATACACAGGATCTATCGGAAAAATTAACTAACCTGTGTAGCCGGACTCCGGTGCTTTCAAATGCATCCTGTTTGCCTGTCGCTGACCCTGACTCTGACAATGCCTGCCCAAAGTTGCTAATCCTGCTTCTGTCAATGCCTGCCCCAAGTTACTGACCCTGACTCTGTCAATGCCTGCCCCAAGTTGCTCATCCTGTCTCTCTCAATACCTGCCCAAGTTGCGGACCTTGATTCTGTCAATGCCTGCCCAAGTTGCTGATTCTGACCCTGTTAATGCCTGCCCAAGTTGATGACCCTGACTTGTCAATGCCTCCCCAAGTTGCTGATTCTGACCCTGTTAATGCCTGCCCATGTTGCTGACCCTGACTTGTCAATGCCTTACCATGTTGCTGACCCTGACTCTGTCAATGCCTGTTCACATTGCTGACCATGACTCTGTCAATACCTGCCCCAAGTTGCTGACACTGACTCTGTCAATGCCTGCCCCAAGTTGCTGATTCTGACCCTGTTAATGCCTGCCCAAGTTGATGACCCTGACTTGTCAATGCCTCCCCAAGTTGCTGATTCTGACCCTGTTAATGCCTGCCCATGTTGCTGACCCTGACTTGTCAATGCCTTACCATGTTGCTGACCCTGACTCTGTCAATGCCTGCTCACATTGCTGACCATGACTCTGTCAATACCTGCCCCAAGTTGCTGACCCTGACTCTCTCAATGCCTGCCTCAAGTTACCGATTCTGACTCTGTCAATGCCTGCTCAAGTTGCTGATCCTACCTCTGTCAATACCTACCTCAAGTTACTGATTTTGACTCTGTCAATGCCTGCCCCAAGTTGCTGACCCTGACTCTGTCAATGCCTGCTCATTTTGCTGACCATGACTCTGTTAGAGCCTGCCCCAAGTTACTGACCCTGACTCTGTCAATGCCTGCCCCAAGTTGCTCATCCTGCCTCTCTCAATACCTGCCCAAGTTGCGGACCTTGATTCTGTCAATGCCTGCCCCAAGTTGCTGACCCTGGCTCTCTCAATGCCTGCCCCAAGCTACTGATTCTGACTCTGCCAATGTCTGCCCCAAGTTGCTGACCCTGACTCTTCTCAATACCTGCCCCAAGTTGCTGACACTGACTCTGTCAATGCCTGCCCAAGTTGCTGATTCTGACCCTGTTAATGCCTGCCCAAGTTGATGACCCTGACTTGTCAATTCCTCCCCAAGTTGCTGATTCTGACCCTGTTAATGCCTGCCCATGTTGCTGACCCTGACTTGTCAATGCCTTACCATGTTGCTGACCCTGACTCTGTCAATGCCTGTTCACATTGCTGACCATGACTCTGTCAATACCTGCCCCAAGTTGCTGACACTGACTCTGTCAATGCCTGCCCAAGTTGCTGATTCTGACCCTGTTAATGCCTGCCCAAGTTGATGACCCTGACTTGTCAATGCCTCCCCAAGTTGCTGATTCTGACCCTGTTAATGCCTGCCCATGTTGCTGACCCTGACTTGTCAATGCCTTACCATGTTGCTGACCCTGACTCTGTCAATGCCTGCTCACATTGCTGACCATGACTCTGTCAATACCTGCCCCAAGTTGCTGACCCTGACTCTCTCAATGCCTGCCTCAAGTTACTGATTCTGACAATGCCTGCTCAAGTTGCTGATCCTACCTCTGTCAATACCTACCTCAAGTTACTGATTTTGACTCTGTCAATGCCTGCCCCAAGTTGCTGACCCTGACTCTGTCAATGCCTGCTCATGTTGCTGACCATGACTCTGTTAGAGCCTGACCCAAGTTGCTGACCCTGACTATGTCAATATCTACCCCAGGTACTGATTCTGACTCTGTCAATGCCTGCCCCAAGTTGCTGACCCTGACTCTGTCAATGCCTGCACCGAGTTGCTGATTCTGTCAGTGCCTGCCCCAAGTTCCTGACCCTGACTCTGTCAATGCCTGCCCCAATTTGCTGACCCTGACTCTGTCAATGCCTGTTCATGTTGCTGACCATGACTCTGTTAGAGCCTGACCCAAGTTGCTGACCCTGACTATGTCAATATCTGCCCCAGTTACTGATTCTGACTCTGTCAATGCCTGCCCCAAGTTGCTGACCCTGACTCTGTCAATGCCTGCACCGAGTTGCTGATTCTGTCAGTGCCTGCCCCAAGTTCCTGACCCTGACTCTGTCAATGCCTGCCCAAGTTGCTGACCCTGACTCTGTCAATGCCTGTCCCAAGTTGCTGACCCTGACTCTGTCAATGCCTGCCCCAAGTTGCTGACCCTGACTCTGTCAATGCCTGCCCACGCTGCCGACCATGACTCTATCAAGGCCTGTCCCAAGTTGCTGATCCTGACTCTGTCAATGCCTGCCCATGTTGCTGACGATGACTCTGTCAATGCCTGCCCATGTTGCTGACGATGACTCTGTCAAGGCCTGTCCCAAGTTGCTGACCCTGGCAATGCCTTCCATATTGGTGCCACCCTGTCAAGCTGATGCTGACCTTGGCTTGTTTCTGTACTCTTCATTTCGGTGTCACTTCCAGCTACGTGACAATAGTTTTGATGAGTTCCTTTGACACCAGTGGTATCACCATCCACGGACATTCTTGCCACTGCTTCGACACTGCACTTTCTATCCTACTACCTAGGGGTGCTTGGACTGGAGCAGTAAGAGAGGCCACCCTCACCATCTCAGGCTCCCCATTGAGGTGCATAACAGTATCTACATACCTGTAACCTTAAGTAAGCTTTAGCTCTTTAAGCTTGTTAAATCTTATATAGGCTAAGCAGGTTCCTTTCCACATGAGAGCACTAAGGCTGGTTATTGACATTGCAAGAAGGCAGGGGGAATGTTACGTATTGGAAAAAAAACAATATATAGTTGCGCTACTTGCAAATCAAAAGAGAAACAATGTGAATGTTATGTATTCCCAAGTATTTCTGTAAGTGAATCAAGGTGGTGAGGTAGTGTAGACGGTAAGTAAAATCTTCTGATACATCTGCAGGATAAAGGATCCTTTTTCTTTACCCAGTATAATAAGGTTAGGCACAGGGAAGGACTGGGCAAACCACACCCTGTGTACTTCGACTTTGTTTTTTTTTGGACTTCTGCATCACGCCCAGTGTCCACAACTGGTTAAGAAATAAACAACAAAAGCATATTTTTTTAAATAATATTGATAGTTTGAAGGTTCTACCATGTAGGTGATGTGGGTGATGCTTCTTTGGACACTCAGGATTGCATTCTGCATATAAAACTGAACTTGCAAGTTTTCACCCGGTTGGACCTGGGTTGCCGTGAGACCGATGTGGAGGTAGTTTTTTGATCCGCCTAATGGCTTGTAAGCTGTCACAGTCAAAGAGCCCACAGTCTGCCGGTGATCAGGAATACCTACAGCCTTAGTGCGCACCTATAGTAAAACAAATTGTCAAACCACAACTTTATTGATCAATGAAGATATAAACAAAAAAAATATATAAAAATCTTTACACATTCACAAAAAAGTCTAAAAAGTTCTGGCGAGAAATATAAAAAAGATGTCATTATGCTAATACAGTATTTAAATATCCTTTTAAATATATCCAATCATTATAATAAATGTCCAAAGTGCAGTCTTCCTTAAGCTGGCTATTCATTTATAGATTTTTTCCATTTAGCCTATGGTTTACAGCAGTGGTTCTCAACCTCAGTCCTCAAGTACCCCCAACGGTCATGTTTTGGGAACTTCCCTTTAGATAAAATAGCTCTTATAAATACCATTTCATTGATATTGATTTAAAGCAGCTGTGCAAAGTAAAGGGGGTAATTGAGGACTGAGGTTGAGAACCACTGGTCTACAGCATAGATGGATCATTCTCCCATTGCAGTTATTGTATTTTGACAGCTGATCCTGTCAGCTGTCAAAAACATTTGAACAAAGCCCGCAGCTGATTGGATGCAGCTGATTGCATGGACCAGCAAACTACTCCCTAGCTCCTTCATTTTTCAATCAAGGGTAGTAAGGTGGGAGGTGGCCGACAGGCAACCCTCTGAGAAAGTTTTGGCCTCTGAGTTCATCAGGAACTTGCCAAAATTTCATACGTGTATGCCCATCTTAACACCAAGGGGCAGACATCTGCATTGTGATGTGGCATTCTGTGCATTAATGTGCATTGCTGTGACGAATTGTAAATTATGACTCTCTTGTAACCCCTAATGTACTACGCTTACCATGTCAAATGATCTATGGTTGCTCAATTGTATTGTTATTTCAATATTTTTTTTCTTAATAAAACTCCTGTATTTAAAAAAAAAAAGTGCATTGCTGAAGGACAGCCCATTCGTTTCTAATAGGCTGTAAATGTACCATGATGCAGGTGTTAAAGGAAATGCAGCATTTTTTAATGCAGAGTACCACAGTGCAAACATAGTTCAATGGCAAGGTGCATAGGGATGTCATCCAAACTGAATAGCATAGCAATGAACTGCACTGCATTACCAAGCAATGCGATAATGCATGGTAAATTGCACCATAAAACACACAGGTCTGAATAGAGCTTAATTTTATCTATATAAAATTCATAGACTCAGTCTAATGTTTTACATTTCCATGATTGTATTTTTTATAGACTGTAGATCTTCACAGCTGGGGACCATGAGGTATCTTTCTGAACAGTCTCAAAGCTTCACAGCTGGGGACCATGAGGTATCTTTCTGAACAGTCTCAAGGCTTCACAGCTGGGGACCATGAGGTATCTTTCTGAACAGTCTCAAGGCTTCACAGCAGGGGACCATGAGGCAGGTCTCTTTGGCAGGTGGTTATCCTGCACAATTGCACAACTGTAGGTACCCAGTGCACTTCAGGAACACTGTACTGCACAGGAGGGTACTCTTCATCTACAGTCCAGGATTATGCTAAGGATGGTTAAATGGCCAGTATCTGAGACCCTATAAGAGCTGTCTCAGTCCAATCTATCTCTAGCACTTGTATTCCAAAAGCACACGGTCACCAGGAATCAACTCATCTTCTAAGCCACCTTCCAGATTTTTCCAAACATGATCCAGTGAGAGTGAGACAGTCCTTCTTTAAACCAGATCCCTTTGATAAAGCACTGCAGCCAGTACTAGATCACTTCCAGGTCGCAGCTGTGCCAACGCTGAGACCTCACAGAACAGCAACACAGTCCACAGGCTGCCTCAGGGGGATTCGCCCCCTTGGACTTGAAACTCTCCTTACAGGGGAAAGACAATCTCTCCATAGCTCCAGACTAGATCAGCTCCCCAGCCACCATCTGGGCACCCCTCCGCAGGAATTGGCTAGGCCCTGATCAATATTCAGGCTGGTGATTGAATTCTACCTCCCTAAGCTATAGAAACTTCCTCTAGAGGTATAGGGGAAGCAATCACAGCCTGTGAAACCCTGAACAGACCAGATCAAACAATCACTGCTCGCTTGATTACGGAAGGAGCCAAAAATTAAATATACCTAGCATTCTACTCTAGGATTGTGCTACATGTGGTTCCTCCCACTAGCTCATACATCCTGTAGTGATGTATAAAATGTAATATGCTCTATGTGTTCCCAATGGCTAGAAAATGACAATTACACATTAAGACAGAGTATATTACTCTTTTACTCGCTTGTCTTCAAGCACTTACAAGAATTTTCAACTCCTGGATGTCAGGTTGGGTGTTTATAATAATTACAGTTGTGCCGTCTGTGCTGGTTTTAGAACATGTGTCATCCACTGTACAAATCTCAACACCTGGGGCTGGCGAGCCATCAGGATTCTGCAGCGAAATCTGGAAAATAAAAAAATATACATAAGAGTATGGCCTCTTTTATACCTGAGTAGTTGAGGTCAACAGAGCACCACATGAAAACTGCATATGAGAACTGGACCATTTTATTCAATGGTGGTTTTGGTCTTTGCGGTTGTAATTAGTGCATTTGGAGAGCTAACACATATTTTAGACATATACTGAAAAAAAAGGAGCAGTAAATGAGAATGATTATTTTCAGATGGGAAATTGAGTTCACATATATAGTAACTAAATATGAGTTGAGCCTTGAAGTTTTTTTCCAGGATTGTTAAATCCTAGAATGGGTTCTTGAGCCTAGAGACTTTGTAGAGTATTGTGTGTCAAGGAGCCTCCCAATCTAGGTCCAGTTTTGGATGATGACCAGTAACTATTAATTGTGCAAATTTGGACAGGCCTTATAGTATGGAAGCTGAGTAGAGTTCAGGGCTCCACCCTCCTGAGGAGATCATTGTGTTGCCCGTGAGCAGCAGGTGCATGGACAGCAGTGGTGTCGCTAGGGGGTAGGCTTTTGGGGCTATAGCCCCGAATCTGGGGCCCATAGCCCAGAGTCTCTGCAAGGGGAGGGGAGGCTCTATATGGGGACCCTGATGTAAGTGGGGGGGGGGTCTCTGGAGACCCTGATGCAAGGGGAGGCTCTCTGGGGACCCTGATGCAAGGGGGAGGCTCTCTGGGCATATTACTGTGCATACTTGTGTATGCCCGCCCAAGCGTATGACTTTCTTTACTACGCTGCTATGGGCTCTAGCCCCAGATCTTTTGTAGACCTAGCAATGCCCCTGATGGACAGGCTAGGAGTCTCTGACGTTCTTCACTGACCAGGCCAACACTTGGAAGATACAGTTGTTGCAGAAGCATCGTGTAAACACTGTCATGTTCTGGCTGGAGAAATCGTGATCTAATAGGTTTGTTGAAAGTGGTGTAGCCTGCATGAGGCTGCTTTATAGCCAGGAGACTGTAGTTTTGTGTCGCACACTGTGCAATTCTGAAACCCCTGAGTGGGAAATTCGAGTGTAAGGAAATTTACGTTTAAATAAAACTGGACAAAGAAAGCCCTTAACCACTTTAATACTGGGCACTTTTACCCCCTTCAAATTTTGAATGACACTGAGCGGTCATGCAAAAATGTACTTACATTAATTTTTTATCTTTTTTTGAGACAGATAGAGCTTTCTTTTGGTTGTATTTAATCACCACAGTTTTTTTATTGTTTGCTAAATAATTGAAAATTTTTAAAAAACTTAGTTTTTCAGTTATAAAATGTTGCAAATTAGTCATTTCTCTTCTTCATTGGTGTGCACTGATGCGGCTGTACTGATGAGGATGTACTAATGAGGCGGCACTGATGGGCACTGATGAAGCTGCACTGATGTGCACTGATGAGGCGGCACTGAAGGGCACTGAAGAGGCGGCACTAATAAGCTGCACTTGGGCACTGAGCAGGCTGCACTGATGAGGCAGCACTGTTGAGCACTGATAGGTGGCACTGGTGGGCACTGATAAACTGCACTGATGGGACTGTACTGATAATCAGGGCACTGATGATCACAGCACTGATTATCAGTGTAAACAATGTACTCACCGTGCGCCCACAGACCAGCTCTCCTTTCCTCACATGCTGTCTCTGTGTGAAGAAAGGAAAGACGATATTCGGGATGTCTGTGATTGGACACAGGTGATCACATGGTAAAGGGCTGCTGTGATTGGCCCTTTACCCCAATCTGTGATACGCTGTGTCCAAGGCACACAGCAATCATAGAGCGTGCCCGAGTGGCTGTGAGGGAGGCGCGCGCGTGGGAGGACATCCAGGGATCTATAGGCTTTAAGCCCCATACACACGGTAGGATTTTCCGATGGATTCTGTCCTATCAGACAATGTTGTCGGAAATTCCGACCGTGTGTAGGTACCATCGGACAGTTTCCATCGGATTGTCCGACGGACAAAGTCCTATCTCCTGCTGGATAGATTTTTTGACAACAAAGTCCGATCACACCAAATCCGATCGTGTGTAGCGAATTCCGACGGACAAAGTGCTACGCATGCTCAGATCACATTACAAGACCAAAGCTATTGGCTACTAGCCTCTACGTAGTCCCGTCGTAGGCAACAAACGTCACCACGTTCAGAATGATCGGATTTTCCGACAACTTTGTCCGACCGTGTGTACGCAAAACCAACATCGGACAAAGTGTATGGGGCTTTAGTGTGGGTGGTAAGCGATAAAACAAATGTTGGCGATTGAACTGTATCATTAAAATATAACTAAAGGCAAAGCTTTTTTTTTGTGTCAGATACATTGTAGAGGGACTGGAAATCCTGTCAGGTATTTATTTATGTCTGTGATCCCGTTAAGGAGATTCACCATGTCTATTTGCCCTGTTTATCACCATAAGTGAAAGTAAAAGAAAATACTACATTTTGGGTTGTCCCTAGAACAGGAATAGGTAGGAAATCGTCCAACGGGGGCACTAGATCTGGTTGTGTGGAGGTGGAGCGTGTTGTGACAGTAAACAAACAGAGTCCAATTGCAGTAAAACTTGGAACTTGTATTGAACACAATGCCAATGTTACAGACAAGCTGGTGGGAGAGCATTACTAGGGAAACAACACACAGTTCAATGTAATCAGGTGTGGCTGAGGAGAGGTGCTGATAGCGGCTGCTTCATATGGTAGAGTGTTGCTTGGCCGATCCAGTCCTAGGAGGGGAAGCTCCCTTCCAGGAAAGTGAGTCCTTAGCCTGTCCCTCCTCGTCAGGAACCTTTCCCTACCACTAGTACTCTCCCTAACAAGTCTCCCTACAGTAGCCACATGCAAAAATGTGTGCCAAACCCCCGGGACAGGGACTTAAATAGACCTGCTGACCCAAGATGGCTGCCAAGGGTCAGATGTATCCAACCTGAACTCTACTCCATTGACCCAGGAAATCATAGACAAATGGTGTTTCCCATGGGCTTCTTCTCCATGCTGTGGTACCACAGACAGAGAAAACTGTACCTGCCTACATAGTGACAACCAGGGATTCAATCAATTTGAGGGATTTCCTTTCACCTGTTTTGGCTATGGTACAGGAAATGAAGAGAAACCTACCCAATAGGACACATGGCCCAAATCAAATGTGCTAATTTAGGTTGAGTTGGCCCCTGGCTTCTTACAGTATACTGTATGTCCTAAAGACCCCAGTAATGACATCTCCCTGTCATAATTCCACACTTTGTTTCTGTCTGCTTTGGAACTTTCGGTGTTCCACCCACCTTTGTATATTCCAGCATCTCCTGCTACATTCTCCATAATATAAAATAAATATAAAAAAATTAAGCAGGAAGAGTGGTAGCCCCTCGTAACAAGCATAGCTGGTGTGGACACCCAGAACCTCAGCACCTAAATCTCACCAATAGAGTGTCCAAGAGATAGAAGAAACTGCTAGGTGGTTAAATTCTCCAACACACACAAAATCCTGAAACATCAGTTCTGCAACCCAGAGGCGGCTCTAGGCTTTGTGAGGCCTTAGGCAAATCTTAGACATGAGGCCCCACTCATGCCCAAAATGGGAAAAATAATTAAAGCAATAGAAATTAACTGTATAAATTGCATGATATTCCCTTCAACTGTAACACACACATAAGGCGAATTAGGCAGCCGTGAGGCCTCTAGGAGTGCGAGGCCTTAGGCGACCGCCTAATTTGCCTACTTAGAGAGCCGCCTCTGCTGCAACCTATTATACTGAATTAAAGTAAAATGTGTTGAGGGTATAGCAGAAAGTCACCTGATGTAATTATGCAGTAATAAATGTAAAATGGAAAGCCCCTTTAAGGTTTACATGTTTTGGCTCACCAAAACTTTTTCGGGGGGTGAAAGTCGGTGGACTAACTCAACCACTGGCGTTTTTTTTATCTTGGTGTGACTATAGTGGCAAGATCTCTGCCAGTTTCCTAATTTGCTACCTTCTACCATGTCTGCATGTCTTACTTCATCACTGAGACTCTTGCCACATTTTCTGAAAAATAAAATAAATGAACCATCTGCAAGGATTAGCAAGTGTAAGCCCTTCTCGTACTTGCCACAGTAAGTGTTGGGCAGCCTTACCTTGGCCAGATAGGGCATTGAAGGCTTGAAGTACTTGGAGGTCTTGGTGAAAAGTATCTTGAATGCGGAGTTTACCACTGGAATCCCAGTCTTCTCTGCTTCCACCATATCACTGCCTGAAAGACACATGGAAATGTTAGTCTATCTTTTTGTTGCTGAAACTCCACACCAACACTGAGTACTTTTCCTACCTGCATTGGTCAATATAGTTGCAGTGACATAGAGAGACTTTCCAATGAGGAGGGATAGGTCAAAGTATCGTCCGGTGATCATGTACCTCTGCAGTTTCACTTCTCCTTTCCCATCTTTAAGCTAAAAATACAAAACGTCTGCATTCATGGTCTTGTAAATACTGTATATTTTTTTTGCGTGTATATATTTGGTTATGTAGGTGGGATGTATCTATCCTTCGGTTAAAGGAAGGTTGGGACTAAACAGTTTTAAGGTGGATGGAGAGTTTACATAAATGGTTCTTTGCCGGAACTATACATACAGCATTTAGATTTTTTTGATTCATCAAGATTTGCACAGGATTTGGATTAAAGCTTTCTATGATCTGCAGGATGTCATTTGGATTGAGTCATTGTCTGCTAATTATATTAAGACTGCAATGTGCAGCTATCTTGTCACAACTGGATCACATATAGCGATAACACTTTCAGTGCTTAGATTGGAGAAGCAGAACAATACTTAAACATTGTTAATATTGTAGAAATTGAATGATCACAGAAATAAGGCAGTTTACAGCAATAGCACTAAATACTGTAGGTTGCTGGTCATACACTTTTTCAGGCAGGATATGGCAATGTTTATCTGATAGGCACTTTACAATAGTAATATATCATACCTTATCCACAAGGCACTTTATAATAGTAACATATCAGAACGTTAGAGGAGCACTTTCCTTGGAGGAGGCTATGGAATTGCTTGGTCACATAGCTGGCAATGGTAGACTTTCCCACCTGAGGCCCCTTTCACACTGGGGCGGTTTTCAGGCGGTACAGCGGTAAAAATAGCGCCTGTACAGCGCCTGAAAAAAACGGTCCCCATTCACTCCAGTGTGAAAGCCGGAGGGCTTTCACACTGGAGCGGTGCGCTAGCAGGGCGGTAAAAAAAGTCCTGCTAGCAGCATCTTTGGAGCGGTATAGGAGTGGTGTATTCACCGCTCCTACCCATTGATTTCAATGGGACACCGCGGTAATACCGGGGCAAAAACGCCGCAAAGCGCTGATTTTAACCCTTTTTCGCCTGCTCGCGGGGGTAAAACCACACCGCGAGCGGCCGAATCCCGCGGCTAAAATGACGGTAAGGCCCTTTTCACACTGGCGCAGGAGCCGCGGTGACGTTAAAGCAGCGCTATATTTAGCGCTGCTTTACCGTCGTTTTAGCCGCGGTATTCGGCCGATCGCGGGCCGGTTTTACCCCCCACGAGCGTCCGAAAAAAAGGTTAAAATCCCCTGCAAAGCGCCGCCATAGCGGCGCTTTGCAGCGGTATTGCCGCCGTATTACCGCGGTATCCCATTGAAATCAATGGGTAGGAGCGGTATAGGAGTGATGAATACACCGCTCCTATAACGCTCCAAAAATGCAGCTAGCAGGACTTTTTTTACCGTCCTGCTAGCGCACCGCTCCAGTGTGAAAGCCCGCCGGCTTTCACACAGTAGTGAATGGGGCCGGTTTTTTCAGGCGGTGTACAGGCGCTATTTTTAGTGCTGTACCGAAAAAAACTGAAAACCGCCCCAGTGTGAAAGGGGACTAAAGCAGCGCTAAATATAGCGCTGCTTTACCGTCGCCGCGGCTCCCGCCCAGTGTGAAAGGGGCCTAATACTGTTCTTACGCTGTCCCTAACCAGCGGGAGCTATGTCCCTATCTTATTCCCACACCAAAAGCACACCAAATGAAGTAGAATCTCCTATTTAAAATATGACCTCCCAAATATCGCAGGATTTCAGTATCCAATAGAATTGTTGTCCTTCCCAAGATTTTTGCCTGGAGCCCATAGCAGGAGGACATTTAGTCCTCAATGGCCTCCTGCCAGCCTGCAGAAATGACCCACACTCGTCTACAGGTGGAATGTTTTTTCTTTAAGATACTTTAAGGTTCATTCCACTTGCATTATTTTAAGAATTCATTGCAGTTGCAGCTGTCCTGCTTTTGCATTCCTTTTGACTTGACTGGGGAGTGAAGCAATTCTGATGCAAATAAAAAAGGCTGTGTACACAGACCCTCTTATTTACACAGGTTTTAGCTTGTGTAAGATCAGTGTGTACAACCAGCATTTTCTGAGCTTTAGACAAACTCTGTTGAAGCCTACAAAGTAAGCGGTTCTGCACTCTGCACACTTTTTTTTTTTTTTTTGGGCTATATGCCAAGGGCATATAGCTCAATTGGGGGACTTACCTGTTCCATGTTCCATCTCGATCGCCGCCGGTTTTCATCTTCATCTTCTTCTTGTCTTCTTCTTGTCTGCTGGGGTCCATCTTGCCTGTGGGCATGTGAAACCCCACAGGCACTGTTGATGGCCCAGCATGCACCGCCGTTACTCGCGCGTGCGCAGTAACGGCACATCTGCCGACATCTCACGAGATTTCGGCAGATGTGGCCGAAATCTCGGGAGATTTCGGAAGATGTGGCCGAAATCTCGGGAGATTTCGGAAGATGCCCGCACTGACTCCTGGGATCAATGACACCAGATCCCAGGAGACAGTGCGGCGTGACGACGATCGACGCAGAGACCCCGCCCGCCGCCGCAGTGAGAGAAGACCGGAAGTCTTCAATTACAAGGTAAGTAAAAAAAAAAAAAAAACATTTCATTTAGTACTCTTTGCCTGATTTGGAAGGCAAAGAGATTTACTAAATGAAATGGGTGCAGAACCGCTTTAACTCCAGTTTGGCAATTTTAACCATAGATCTTAAAAGAAGTGCTGACTGTCACTTTAACCACTTGAAATCCAGGGGCAATTATTTAATTTTCCCCACTCGTTAAAATCTGGATTTTTGCTAGAACATTACCAAGAACCCCAAACAATTATATTGTTTTCGGAAAGCATAGGCCCTGTTGAATCAAAATTGTGGCAGTTGAATTTTTTTATGTCACACAATAAATTAATTTTAGCTCACACAAACACAAGATAATAATTTTTGGTAAAAATATAAATACAGTGGAACCTTGGATTCCGAGCATAATCCGTTCCAGGAGGATGCTTGTAATCCAAAGCACTCGCATATCAAAGCAAGTTTCCCATAGAAGTCAATGGAAAATTAAGATAATTCGTTCCACATTGACTTCTATTGTATGCAGTACCGCATGTGGCCAAAGGTGGGGGGCACCAGAGAGACTCGGAAATACTCGGAGACCGCTCGGTTGCACTCGGAAACCCTTGGAAAGGTTCGGAATCACTTGGGAAGTGTTTCAGAGTGTTTTCGAGTGCATCTGAATGGTTCCGCGTGTCACCGCACCTCTGACCAAATGTGGTACTGCACACCACAGAGGCTTGAATCCTGCTCCTTTTGCACGACAACACTCGCAAACTGAGTCAGGATTTGAAAAAAATGAATAGCTCATATTGCGAAACGCTCATAAACCGTGTTACTTGCAATCCGAGGTATTACTGTAATGGGATTGTGTCAAGTAAATAGATACCAACCATGCCAAGGCTTGAAATTGCATGAGCCAATGAAATGGCGAAAAAATGACAGTACTCAAAACTATCTGTAGGTGATGCTTCAAAAGCCTTTACAGGTTGTCAATTTAGTGTTACCCTAGAATTACTGTTCTCACTCCAATGTTCACATCGATATCTCACATCTGTGGCGCAATTGATTTTTACATACGCATTCGTGTCCTTTGCTTGTGTTTGAATTTATTTGTGTGAAGGGGTGATGGGGGTACTTTTGATTTAGATTTTTATTATATATATATATATATATATATATATATATATATATTGGAAGGCCGGTATGGTGGCCTGAAGTTATGGGAGGAGCCCGGAGGGTATATAACCAGCCCACTTCCTGCCGGTCTTTGTCGGTTTCCTGTGTGAGAAACCCACCCTCCCTTCCCCTTCTTAGGGCATTTCTGAAGTGTTCTTACTCCAAACAGAATACTAATTTTACATCATTTCATAGCTACTCTCATTCAATCACTACTTATCTAGGGTATGCCCCCTTATTTGGTGTACCGTACGATAGACCAAGGCACACTTTCAGGTCCATTTCATGTTGGTAAGTTTGTGTTAATCCTGTATGTCATCTTTACTCGTATCGTCCGTAGGGCTCTAAACCATAAATATATATATATATATATATATATATATATATATATATATATATATATATTTATTGCAAACACAATGGGGCTATTAGACTCCCAATGTTTTCCCTGCCCTCCACTGCAGCTAATCAAACACAGATCCTGCTTGATTAGCTGCTTTCCTGGCCACAGTTGCCAGGAAATGCATGAACTAAAAACAGAAGTAACAAAATACTTGTTGCGTCCAGATTCATCCATCACAGAGGACATTGGGGAATGGATGTTTCTCAATCTCCTCCTGATCAGCATCCTAAAGTAAGTTACCATGGTCCCAGGCTTCCCCGGAGGAATGGGAGGGCCTGGGAACCCCTGCAGTTGGCACCAGGGGAGGGCAGAATTATCTTACTACTATAAAAGTTCAGCTTCAGCCATAAGCTTGTTTTAACCACTTGAAGTCAAGGATGTTTTTGGTCTTATGGATGTCAAGTGGTTAAACAAGCTGCTAGCAGTAAGCTTCAGCACTACTTGAAGTTTGTGGAAAGCCTGCTAAAACCTGCTAACAGTTTGTTTAAAATCATACGGTAGTCAGAACATCTATGAAATCTGAGTTTAATATTCCCTGAGTTTAACATGTCTCTACTGTATTCAACATTTTTCCAGTAACCTATACTTTGCCTGGTTTTATTTCAAAACTGTTTTTACTTGTTTTGGTTGAAGTACGTATAGGGTCTTTCACCACCGATGGATACCCTGGAAGGAGATGACCACCCCCACCACTAGCACAGCTGTTTCTATAATTCCTGTGCAGAATCCTAATGGCGCGTGCACACGAGCAGCTTTTCCGTCTGAAAAATCTTGGATGGTTCCGCTCAAGCTTGGCTTGCATACACACGGTCACAAAAAAGTTTGCTGAACTTTCGACCGTCAAGAACACGGTGACGTACAACACTACGAAGAGCTGAGAAAATTAAGTTTAATGCTTCCGAGAATGCGTCGAATTGTTTCCGAGCATGTGTAGGAATTTTGTGCGTCGGAATTGGCACAGACTATCGGAATTTCAGATGAAAACTTTTTTCCGACCGAAAAATTGAGAACCCGCTCTCAATCTTTTGCTGGCTAGCAAAAGTCCGATGGAGCATACACACGGTCGCATTTTTTCCGACCAAAAGCTCTCATCGTTTTTTTTTGCTGGCCACATTTCCGATCGTGTGTACGGGTCATTAGAGTCAATGTTTGAATATATGGGGCACTCAGGGCAGCCATAGCAGAGAAAAAAAAAAGATCTCTGAACATCAGTGGAGAACAGACGAGAGGGCTCCATGAACCCCATGCTCCACTTTACTGCCTTCCCTCCTTCCCAAAATGAAGGAATTCATCCTGAGTAGAATTTCCCTTGGCCATACCCTATAATACATAGACATCTTCTTGATTGTACTTTCTGAGCCATAGATGTTCATTGCTCTTACCGTAACATTGGTAAGAGAGTCAGGAAAGCTCTTCTTCTCATTATTATCAATCGCTCCGAACATCACATATCCAGATCCTTCCACCGGCTTCCCATGCAGAAAACTACGATATTAAGAAATTGTTAGGCATTGATGGTCAGCAAAAGTAAAAGGTGCAAGGTATGAAAAAATTATATTACTCTGGTGGTGGTGGTGGGGGGTAATTACAACAGTCAACTTTTATTTAGGCCCCTTTCACACTGAGGCGCTTTTCAGGCACTAAAGTACTAAAAATAGCGCCTGCAAAGCACCCTGAAAGAGCCGCTCAATGCACTCCAGTGTGAAAACCCTGAGGGCCCAAAAAAGTCCTGCAAGCCGCATCTTTGGAGCGCTGTAGGAGCGGTGTATTGCTCCTAAAGCGCCCCTTCCCATAGAAAACAATGGGGCAGTGCTGCAGACCCGCCTGCAAAGCGCTGCTGCAAAAAAGGTTTTAACCCTTTTTTGGCCGCTAGCAGGAGTTAGAAACGCCCCCGCTAGCGGCCGAAAAGCGCCGATAAAACAACGGTAAAGCGCCGCTAAATATAGCGCCGCTTTACCGCCAGCGCGCTCAACGCCCCAATGTGAAAGTAGTATTATAATGTTTAAGTCCGTTTAAAGGACACTGTCCACAGGGTGACAACACTAGACATGTGCAATTCGTTTCGTTTTTTTTTAGTTTTTCATTTTTTTTTCGCTATTTTCGTTTCGAATGAACGAACGATTCGCTAAAAATTTTAACGAATAACGAATCGTTCGAATCCAACGAATTCAAAAACAACGAAAATCCGAAAAAAAAACGAATTAGAAACAACAAATCTACGAAAGAAGAAAATCCGAAAAACGAAAACAGGAACAACCAAAGTCAAAATCAACGAAAAAATTTGTACATTCGTAACTTTTTTTTTTTGTTGAATTGGTAATTTTCCGTGTCCCTTACAATGGCGCTGCTTAACGTGCCTCGAATGGATTGAATGAAAAAATTCGTAACTTTTTTTTATTTTTTTTTCGATTCGTAATTTTCCGTGTCTCTTACAATGGTGCTGCTTAACGCGCTTCGAATGTATTGAACGAAAAAATTCGTACATTCGTAACTTTTTTTTTCGATTCGTAATTTTCTGTGTCTCTTAAAATGTAATAATAGCATACACATTACATAAAATTATGAATTATGCTCCTAATGCTAGTCTCCCAACAGTGTATCTAAGAGGCACTGGGACTTCCAAGTGTATTAGTTCGATAATACAGAGAAAATATACTGGAAAGGCCACTCAAGTACAGCAAGGCTCCCCTTGCTGAGTTTAAATTAATTAATCTACACCTGTGCAAAAACAATAGTAAATGTGACCCGCAGTATATGGAAAAACAAATGTGTACCTGTCACGTGATCAATAAACAATCTAAAACAAATATTTAAAGATTAAAGAACTGCACGTCTTTCAGCTTAATTAAGCCAAAGATGTAAAAGGGATGACTGCGCTCTCATAAATGCAAGTGATATCAAATAAACACATTCAACAATTGTACAAAAAAACACCATAATATACGGTCCAGATAAAGTGATCAGTGCAAATGAATACATCCAATTGTGATAAAAAAGGGAAAGTAGTACTCTTCCTATTTTCCCAGTAGAAGCACACCGCACTCACTAGAACTATATGACCTCTTTACTTAAAGGTCAGAACTTTCTTAAAGTATCCCCAATTGGTATTCCCATATGCAGCTGTCAGGTTCTCAGTCACTTGATAGTATCCTGTACACATGGACTACTGGATCTCACCATATACATGATAGTACTCCTGCACCTTTAAGACACTCTATATGGACTTCAATCGCAAGTGGAAAAGGTAAAGGAACTTCTCATAGTGTAGTAATATCCAGTTTTATTAAAAAATATATAAAAATGCACTTTCATCAATGTAAAAATACTCAGGCATGTATAAGCATAGAAATGGAAACTCCACCTGTTCTCCAACAACTAGAAGTGATGTGTCCTGGAAGTCTCACCCAACATGTTTCGTCAGCAACATCTCCCGTCATTAGGGGTCACATGCCTGGACAAATCTTTTCTCACATATATACAATAATGTTGCCATCTTGCTCCGGCGCCTTCCAAAAAAACTCAGACCATCCTACATCCAGGATCTATTTTTATCCCCTAGAGCATATCTACCGTATATTAAAAAAAAAAAAAAAGGAATTCGTCCCCTTCCATCTGGGTGGATCGGATCGGAGGGCCTATAGAGTAGCCGTGACCTGTCATACACCCGCTCCGCTCATTGTGGCCCACGACTGGTTACCAAGTTGCTTAAGTGGCCCTCGCTCTGAAAAAGGTTGGGCACCCCTGCCCTAGAGCATATCTACCGTATATTAAATATACAAATTGGAACATTCATAATTTTTACTTTCCTGGGGAAATTCATTATGTATTCATTTGCACTGAGCACTTTATCTGAACCGTATATTATGGACTTGTTACTCTTGTATTTATAAGAGTGCTGTCTAGTTTTCATCCCTTTCCCCTTGGTGGGTAACCAGAATGACTCAAAGTGTAAAAACATGATGGAGCACCAAACCGAAGGGAAGAAGAGTCCAAGTATTTTTTTATTGTTCCACTTTAAGCTGTTAGTCCTCTTTAGATTCATATTACATTCTTAATTAGATTTTACAGGCATTGTAAGATGTATGGGCAAAAAATATGAATAAAGGTTCTCACTTTGCTTTAATGGTCACAGTAAATTCATTGTCATCCACATAGTAGTGATTCTGAGGAGTCTCCAACAAGACTTCAAAACTTGGCAGAACTATGGACAAGAGAATGTATGCATATTTCAAAAACTTGGCATTCAATACTTCTTTCACAGAATACATCTGGATATTAACATTTACAGTATAAGTAACAACATCAGAGATTGTGGGTACAGGGAATATCTGATTACCTTGGGGAACCGGGAAGGAATTCTCCACTGTGCCCCCAGGAGCAAACTGGGCTGTGCTTTATAGGGGTTTTTGGCTTCCTCTGAAACAACTGTGGGTATAGGATTCTGTATATAGAAGTTTTCTATCTATTTTTTTTCTATTGTTTGCATTAGATGGACTTGTGTCTTTATTCAACCTATATAACTAAGGGGTGGCTATGTATGTGATCTATGGGAGCACAACCAAAAATAACCTACAATGACAGCTGAACTGAATACCAATACCCTATAGTGCTTACAACTTTTGACAATTTAGTTAATTCCGAATTTCCAAATTTTTCAATTTCCGAATTTGCGAATTTCCAAAATTTCCGAATTTCCGAATTTCAAAATTTACGAAATTACGAATTTCCGAAATTACGAATTTTCGAATTTTCGAAATTTCGGATTTCCGAATTTTCGGATTTCCGAATTTTCAGATTTTCAAATTTCGAATTTTCGGATTTTCAAATTTCCGAATTTTCGGATTTCCGAATTTTCGGATTTTCAAATTTCCGAATTTTCGGATTTTCAAATTTCCGAATTTCGGATTTCCGAATTTTCGGATGTTCGGGTTTCCGAATTTCCGAATTCCGAATTTTCGGAATTCCGAAATTCAAAAATTTGAAAATTCGAAAATCTGAAAAAAAGAAAGATAATCTCTTTAATTCTAAATAATAACTAACTATTAAATTATAGGTATTGGAATTCCATTTCAAATTTGTCTGTTAGTGAACTTAACGAGTACGAATTTATCTGAAGTTACGAATTATCTGAAATAACAAATTCTGCATCTAACCAAATGTAACGATCTAATAATAACAAATAACAATAATAATAATAATAAAACCTTTTTATTATTATTAATTATTTATTATTAATTATTTATTATTAATTTGTTCCGTTCCATTTGTTTAGATGCGGCATTTGTTATTTCAGATAATTTGTAACTTCGGATAAATTCGTACTCGGTAATTTAATAGTTAGTTATTAATTAAACTGATTTTCTTACTTTTTTTCAGATCTTCAAATTTTGGAATTTTCTAAATTCCTGAATTCCGAAAATCCGAAAATTCGGTGTTCCAAAAGTCCGAAAATTCGGAATTCCGAAAAACCGAAAATTAGGAATTCTGAAAAACCAAAAGTCCAAAATCCGAAAATCGAAATTCTGAAATTCGAAAATTCATGAATCCGAAAATTCGGAAATTCGGAAATCCGAAAATTCGAAATTCGGAAATCCGAAAATTCGAAATTCGGAAATCCGAAAATTCGAAATTCGGAAATCCGAAAATTCGAAATTCGGAAATCCGAAAATTCGAAATTCGGAAATCCGAAAATTCGAAATTCGGAAATTCGAAAATTCGGAAATCCGAAAAATTCGAAATTCGAAAATTCGAAAATTCGAAAATTCGGAAATCCGAAAATTCGAAATTCGGAAATCCGAAAATTCGAAATTCGGAAATTCTGAAATCTGAAAAATAGAAATGTGAAAATTCCCGAAACTTCCGAATTACGAATTTTCGAATTTCCAATTTCCAAATTTCCAAATTTACGAATTTACGAAAAAAGCAAAAAAACAAATGAAACGAAAATGAAAATGAATGAATTTTTTGTCAGTGCACATGTCTACTTACAACATGCATGGAAGCAAAGACATTAGCTCATGTGATCTCTGGTAATAGGAAGAATCAAAGAGTAGATTGGCCAATGCTATTCTTTAGAGGTCATATGGCAAGTGCCTAGACAAGTGGCCGAACTGAGCTGAGCTTGGATGTGCCTTTTCTCCAGGAAAGATATAAGCCTTTCAGTTACTCTTTATATACCCAATTATGCAAGACTGTGGAAAGAACTGTATGTTAGCATTTACCGTAAGAACTTTTGCACTTTTAGGGAGAAATTAACCTTACAGTTGTCCCATTGAAGAATTGATCCTCAATTAGGCTGCTCAGCACAGAATGCAAAATAACAGATTCAGGTATATACAATATGAGTGGAGAATAACGTATTTCTGATGAATAGGTGGAAAATAGATAGAGTGCCTCAGTAATATTCATTAAAGTGAAGAAAGACTTTGGTGGGTGGAGTTGGGAATCCCTGTCCCATAGCATCGGAGGCTCAGTAGTAAAGAAAAGCCCTGGGCAGGAGGTCTATGTCCTCTGTAGGTATTGCCATACGCTAACCCCCATCCCCACTGATGCCCCTGAGAAATAAATTCAGCTGTGGCTTAACACCTCAGCATCTGAATATCAGCGTTGGTTTCGACAAAGAAAGCATATTTTTTATCTTTCAAATAGATTTTATATGAAATAATTGATTGTCAACATTGATGTACTCACCATATTCCTTGACCTCAAACTCTGTGTTGAAGATTTCTTGAGGAGCCACTTGGAATCTGCAGGAGATTTTCCATATTCCCTCGCTGCAAGAAAAACACAAGTCTGTACTGACAAGATAAAGCAGGGACCTTGTGGGCTGATTAATTGTGGCCCAACAACAATGATGTCCAGAGAGCAGAAGCCCCTGGGAACCAGATTTCGGCTTATGGTGTGATACATTTCTTAATGGTCGTTGTGCATCACCGCACTTTGCATTCTACTTTGTTATATTTCTCTTTGTGTCAAGTTCATATTTATTTTAAGGCATAGTTCACATTTGGATTTAAATATATAATGTATTCACTACTGCAGGGGTAGGCAACCTTTCAAAGGTTGAGATCTAGGAGAAAATTCCAAGCATGTCCCCCTCGGATCTAAAGCGACTGCACTTCCAAGTGCACTTTCAGTGCAATTTCAAGTGCACTTTGCACTTGTAGTTTGCACTTGTAGTGCAAAGTGGATTTGCCTTTTCGTAGGAACAAACTACATGTCTCCTCTCCCCTGACAGAACAGGGATTTTTACACACAAAAATACCCATGCTGGCTCTCTTGCCATTCTGCCATCGTACAGTATCTCACAAAAGTGAGTACACCCCTCACATTTTTCTAAGTATTTTATTATATCTTTTCATGTGTCAACACTGAAGAAATTACACTTTGCTACAATGTAAAGTAGTGAGTGTACAGCTTGTATAACAGTGTAAATTTGCTGTCCCCTCAAAATAACTCAACACACAGCCATTAATGTCTAAACCGCTGGCCACAAAAGTGAGTACACCCCTAAGTGAAAATGTCCAAATTGGACCCGATTAGTAATTTTCCCTCCCTGGTGCCATTTGACTCATTAGTGTTACAAGGTCTCAGGTGTGAATGGGGAGCAGGTGTGTTAAATTTGGTACCTCATGGCAAAGAACTCTCTGAGGATCTGAAAAAAAAAATTGTTGCTCTACATAAAGATGGCCTAGGCTATAAGAAAATTGCCAAGACCCTGAAACTGAGCTGCAGCACGGTGGCAAAGACCATACAGTGGTTTAACAGGACAAGTTCCACTCAGAACAGGCCTTGCCATGGTTGACCAAAGAAGTTGAGTGCACGTGCTCAGCATCATATCCAGAGGTTGTCTTTGGGAAATAGACATATGAGTGCTGCCAGCATTGCTGCAGAGGTTGAAGGGGGGGGGGGGGGGTTCAGCCTGTCAGTGCTCAGACCATACGCCGCACACTGCATCAAATTGGTATGCATGGCTGTTGTCACAGAAGGAAGCTTCTTCTAAAGAGGATGCACAAGAAAGCCTGCCAACAGTTTGCTGAAGACAAGCAGACTAAGGACAAGGATTACTGGAACCATGTCCTGTGGTCTGTTGAGACCAAGATAAACTTATTTGGTTCAGATTGTGTCAAGTGTGTGTGGCGGCAACCAGGTGAGGAGTACAAAGACAAGTGTGTCTTGCCTACAGTCAAGCATGGTGGTGGGAGTGTCATGGTCTGGGGCTGCATGAGTGCTACCGGCACTGGGGAGCTACAGTTCATTGAGGGAACCATGAATGCCAACATATACTGTGACATACTGAAGCAGAGCATGATCCCCTCCCTTCGGAGACTGGGCCGCAGGGCAGTATTCCAACATAATGACCCAAAAACACCTCCAGGACAACCACTGCCTTGCTAAAGAAGCTGAGGGTAAATGTGATTGCCATGCCAAGAATGTCTTCAGACCTAAACCCTATTGAGCATATGTGGGGCATCCTCAAACGGAACATGGAGGAGCGCAAGGTCTCTAACATCCACAAGTTCCATGATGTCATCATGGAGGAGCGCAAGGTCTCTAACATCCACCAGCTCGTCATGGAGGAGTGGAAGAGGACTCCAGTGGCAACCTGTGAAGCTCTGGTGAACTCCGTTCCCAAGAAACTGGAAAATAATGGTGGCCACACAAAATATTGACACATTGGTCCCGATTTGGAAATTTTTACATAGGGGTGTACTCACTTTTGTTGCCAGCGGTTTAAACATTATTGGCTGTGTGTTGAGTTATTTTGAGGGGACAGCAAATTTACACTGTTATACAAGCTGTACACTCATTACTTTACATTGTAGCAAAGTGTCATTTCTTCAGTGTTGTCACATGAAAAGATAGAATAAAATATTTACAAAAATGTGAGGGGTGTACTCACTTTTGTGAGATGCTGTATATCGACATGAGCCGGTCAGCAAGCGGTTAACCTAAGTAAAAAATCCCTTGAGAAGGAACACTATGAATTCCTTTAGTAAATCAGGGTCATCACGTGAACGTTTTCTCACTTCCTGTCTTGGTGGCTACAGCGAAAGTAAAACAGAATCCCTCCATTGACTACAGACACAGCAATAAAAACATGGCACAGTTGCCAATTTTATTCCACTTTTTCTGCAACAAAAACAAACTTGATTTGAGTTATGCTTTAAAAATAAGTCCTGCCTAATAGGAGAACCCTCATGACCATGGCTGTCCAAGCAGGTAACTAATCAATTAGAATAAGAACCAGTGTTCAGCCTTAAAGCGGTTCTGCACTCTGAAAAAAATTTTTTTTTTTTTAAGGATGTAATATAAAGTGTGCTTACCTTTATTAGGGGACTCACCTGTTCCATCTTCCATCTCGATCGCCGCCGGTTTTCGTCCGATGAAGTTCCTCGTCTTCTTCTTTAGTGCTGGGGGCCATCTTGCCTGTGGGCATGTGAAACACCCACAGGGACTTTAGATGGCCCACCATGCACTGCCGTTACTCGCGCGTGCGCAGTAACGGCTCATCTGCCGAGATCTCACGAGATTTCGGCAGATGCGGCCGAAATCTCGGGAGATTTCGGAAGATGTGGCCGAAATCTCGCGAGATTTCGGAAGATGCCCGCACTGGCTCCTGGGATCAATGACACCAGATCCCAGGAGACAGTGCGGCGTGACGACGATCGACGCAAGACCCCGCCCGCCGCCGCAGAGGGAGAAGACCGGAAGTCTTCAATTACAAGGTAAGTAAAAAAAAAAAAAAAAAAAAAAAACATTTCATTTAGTACTCTTTGCCTGATTTGGAAGGCAAAGAGATTTACTAAATGAAATGGGTGTAGAACCGCTTTAAAGTCAGGAAAAGTCAGGCAAACAAAGTGAAGCTAAACCAGAAAGGGGCACATTTCAAACTGACTTTGCTACACATCCATCCCAGCATGGTTAGTTTTCTGGCTGTGCTGGGAGAACAGCCTGCCTGTCCTCCAATGATCAGAATTGTGATCATACCCCCCCCGCCCCCACTCTCGCACAGGCATACACTGGGTAGATCAGAGTATTGCTGCTTCTCCACCCCTTAGCTGTCTGAGCTCCTTATGCAGCTGAGCACAGAGATTATGTGATCACTTATATAAAAAAAAAAAAAGGTATTTTTAATATTTTTTATATTCATACACAAATATTTTGCTTTTTATTTATATTTATTTATATTTTAAACCGAATGGGTTGTTTTGCAAGATAAGGGTTCACATATTTACGTGCTTCTAGGATGCGGCGCAAGGAGAGCCGGTTAGCGGCATCTCCTCGCATGGGGAGACCAGGACAGGTAATCAGGGCACTGATCATTATTGCCCTGATTACAGTAAAGCCTCAGCAGTGCCCATCAGTGACACCAATCAGTGCCCATTAGTGATGTCAGTCAGTGCTGCCTTTCAGTGCCCATCAGTGCCTGCTCATCAATGCTGACCATCAATACCTATCAGTGCCGCCCATCAGTGCCACCTATCAGTGCCCATAAGTGCTGCCTATCAGTGCTTATCAGTGCCGCCTATCAGCGCTATCAGGGCTCATCAGTGCCCATCAGTGCCACCTATCAGTACACATCAGTGCCACCTATCAGTGCCCATAAGTGCCGCCTATCAGTGCTCATCAGTGCCATCAGTGCCACCTATCAGTGCCCATAAGTGCCGCCTATCAGTGCTCATCAGTGCAGCATATTAGTGCCTCCTCATCAGTGCCACCTAATCAGTACCCATAAGTGCCGCATCATCAGTGTTCATAAGTGCCACCTCATCAACGCAGCCTATCAGCGCTCATCAGTGCAAGAGAAAAATTACTTATTTACAACATTTACTGACAGAAACTAAGAAAAACTTTTATTTTTTTTTAATTTTTGCTCATTTTTCTTTTTTTTTTTTGGAAAAAAACCCAGCAGTAATTAAATACCACCAAAAGAAAGCTTTATTTGTGTGAATAAAATTATTAAATATTAATGTGGGTACAGTGTTGCATGACCGCGGGAATTGTCATTCAAAGTGCCACAGCGCTGAAAGCTGAAAAATGGCCTGGGCAGGAAGGGGATGAAAGTGCCCGTAAGTAGTTAAACAGAGTGGTAACATGGCTGATGTTTACTACTGGCGCTAGAAGGAGCCCAGCATAGTCCTCTGCCATGGACTCCGGGCACCATATTGGAAAAGCCTGTGTCAAGCATTGACACATAGTTCTCACAAGATTTTGCCAGCCATTTTGGGACACAGATGCGTGTCACCAAGGGACCCAGTGTGGGAAGTGTAGATAGGGACAGGAAGACTCTGGAAAAGGAACCTGGATCCTGGAAAGGATTCATCCTCATAGCTGGGATTGGGTAGAAGCCCAGGAGATTCTGAGAAGCCTAGGTATCAGATATGGTTTGGGTAGGTTTGTGAAAGTAAGAAGAGCTGACCAGTGTTCGCAGAGGTTCCCCTGGTAGGTAAACCTTTATGCTTCAGGCCTTAGGAAGGAATACTTCATTTGGTCTCTACTCTAATGCCCCGTACACACGGTCGGAAATTCCGACCACAAAATCCGTTGGATTTTTTCCGACGGATTTTGTCCGACACTGGTGTTGCATACACACAGTCGGACAAAGTTGTCGGAAAATCCGATCATTCTGAACGTGGTGACGTTCGTTGCGTACGTCAGGACTACGTAGAGGCTAGTAGCCAATAGCTTTGGTCTTGTAATGTGATCTGAGCATGCGTGGCACTTTGTCCGTCGGAATTCGCTACACATGATCGGAAAAAGTCCGATAGTTGTCGGAAAATTTGAGAGCAGGAGATAAAACTTTGTCCGTCGGAAAATCCGACGGAAAAAGTCCGATGGAGCCTACACACGGTCGGAATTTCCGACAACTTTGTCCGATAGGACATTTTCCGTCGGAAAATCCGACCGTGTGTACGGGGCATTAGAACGGAGGACTTTTAACCTGAACTTGCGTCAAACTTATTAGATTGTAAGCTCTTCTGAGCAGGGCCCTCTTAATCCTCTTGTATTTCATTGTATTATAACTGTTTTGTCTCCCTTTAATATTGTAAAGCGCTGCGTAAACTGTTGGCGCTATATAAATCCTGTAATAAATAAATAAACGTAACTTACTGTTTGGAAGTGAAATTGAATATCCCTTGAGGGTTATTGTACTTCTCGGTGCTGGGATAACAACTACCAGGGCTTTTTTTTCTCAAACAATATGTGCTGGAACTCAACCACGACCCCCCAAAACTGCTCCCCTACACACACCCTCCAAATCACATCAAATAGTGGGTGTGGTCAATCAAATTTCACGAACAGTAGGAGGGTCTTAAAGGTCATTAAATACTAGGATTGCATTACACACAGAGTGCAGAGCTGTCACTTGTAAACACAGAAACCAGACTTTTGTGTTTACAAGTGATAGTGGTGGGCAGGGAGCAGAGGGTCTGAGCCAGAGGTGGTGGAACTCAGTTCCACCAAGTTCCCCCCTGAAAAAAAGCCCTGTCGACTACTAAATATGTACAGTTGCATTGCGTTATTTCCTTTCTATTTCCTCTACCCGGTTTCTACTCACTACATCTTGGCCCAAACAGTCACACGTTTACTAGACACACAAACCCCTTTAAATGTCACATGGCTTTTCCCTCGCTCAGTTGCACTGACTAATCCTCAAACATTCTCTTCCAAGTGATCATTCAACACCAATTAAACATGGATCAACCCAACTAGATTGTGATGATTGGAGATTTGTGGGTTTAGTCAATAACAAAAGTGCAAAAATGCAATTCTAATAGCTATGAATTAAAAGCCACATTGTTGTCTAATCTGTAGAGAGAAGAGAACTCAGATTAGTTGTTCCTACTTTCTACACTTTGCACCTTGCACTGTTTATTGAATGGGGTCACTACTGCAGTCAGTTTATTTTGTCAAACACTTCAACAGATCCCAGGATTGATGGCCATCTCTGATATTGTCTGCAACTTTTTTTTTTTTTTTGTATCCAAATTTGTCCAGGACGTAGTATTCCAGGGGCGGACTGACAACTCATGGGGCCCCCCGGGCAAAAGGAGATTATGGGGCACCCAGGCAATCAGAGATTATGGGGCCACACAGTATACACACACACAGTATACAATCACACAGTATACACACACACAGTATACAATCACACAGTATACACAGACATGTTCTATTGGCTGAGAAGGTACGGGAGAGGTGGGGCAGCTATAATCTTTGGATTTTTAGACCAAAAGGATGTTGGTAAGGGACATTTCAGAGGCAGATGTAAAAAAACACAGATTTTTACATACTGTCCCTGGTTTTACTGAGGCTGGCAACCCTGATGGGGCCCCCTAGTGGCCCGGGGGCCCTCGGGCAGTGCCCGAGTGGCCGAATGGTCAGTCCGCCCCTGTAGTATTCACACTTCATTTTCACTAAATTTTCCTTTTGAAGCCTAGCTAATATGTTAACCTCTTCCCGACCATGTAATGCATATAAAATTACAAAACAGTTTATTCAGTTCAAAGTCGCGAGATAAAAAAACATATACCATATATATATAAATATAAGCCGACCCGAATATAAGCCGAGGCACCTAATTTTACCAAAAAAACCTGGGAAAAACGTATTGAGTATAAGCCTAGGGTGAGAAATGCGCAGCTACTGTAAGTGGAAAAGACGGTCAACAATGCCCATTTGCTGCCACACTGTGCCCATTTGCAGCCATAGGTCCCCCGAACTTTAAACTCGGTAGTTAAGGGTTCCTAGATGCCCCCTAGCTGCAGCCAATTTGGAGTTTCTGGACCCAAAGGGTCCCGAAATGACATTGCTGCAGATGGACACAGTTGACCGACTTTGGGGCCCTGTATCTCAGGGCCACTTAGTGCTTAGTGCAAACCCAGTGGAACTAGCACTACAACATATCCAAAGCTGGGGTTCCTAGCACTAAGTGGTCCCGAGATACAGGGCCCCAAAGTCGTTTCAGTAAATGTCAAGCACTTTTCTGCAGCAGAGAATGACATTTTCCGAACCGATTCATTGGGTTTGCACACCAAACTTGGGGTTCCTAGCACTAAGTGGCCCCAGATACGGGGCCCCCAAAGTCGGTTCGGAAAATGTCATTTTCTGCAGCAGAAAAATGCTTGACTCGAGTATAAGCCGAGGGGGGCATTTTCAGCACCAAAAAATGTGCTGAAAAACTTGACTTATACTCGAGTATATATACGGTACTCAGTATACCGAAACCCCTGTCCAGACTAAGCTACGCCATTCTCTGTTGCAAAGCCCCGTCCAGCCGAAGCTACGCCACTCTCTATTGTGAAACGCGTTGATGCCATTGCAGTCACGTGACGCCGTCCAGACAATCCCCCACTCAACAGGCATTTGGAATCCTAGTAACAGCCGCATTTTTCATTGAACATAGTACGACTTCCATAATTGAATTTATTTTCCATCCCTGGGGGCCATACAAACACAGATATGATTTTCCATCAGAATACATTTTTCCTAATCCAGCAATCGGGGTTTCCCGCCGAAAATCCCTGTGTCTATAGTGATTTGGCGTCCGGACTTCTTGTTGTTATTTGTATGTAATCTTTTTTATGTGTCTGTATGTCCATTGTCTGTGTACCACACTCCATTTTAGTAGTGTGGGATCCTATTAATCGATACCGGTGAAGATGTCATCAAATTTTTCAGTACACTGAGTATGTTTTTTTATCTCTCAACTTTGAACTGAATAAACTGTTTTGTAATTTTTTTATCAGCCTTTATTATTGCCCCTTGCTGCTTAGGTGCATGTGATCAGCACAGGGCAAATCAGCACTGCCCGGACAGAGGGTCAGGGGTCATGCAGCCTCATGGGACAGTTAGAGTAGAATGAAATCTCCTCCTACAAGCTTTAACCAGAGACTGATAGAAGTCACAAGACTGCTATATACTGCTGATGAGAAAGGGTATATAGCAGATAAACGGCTAACAATAGAACGTCTGACAGATCTCTACACAAAATAAAGACTTACTTAGTGATATCTGGAATGTTGAATGTTTTTTCAACAATGCCAACATGTTCACCAGAAGAGAAACTGTCTTTTTTCACCACAATCCCATCAGGGTTCTGAAAAGAAATAGGGTTTATGTTAGAACAGTGGTATAGGCATAAGGGATACATCGAAAGCAATGAGAAATGGTAATTTGTAATGGCGCGTACACACGAGCGGATTTTCCGTCTGAAAAATCTTGGATGGTTTTTCCAAAGGAATTCCACTCAAGCTTGTCTTGCATACACACGGTCACACAAAAGTTCGCTGAACTTTCAACCGTCAAGAACGTGGTGACGTACAACACAAGAAAATGAAGTTCAATGCTTCCGAGCATGCGTCAAATTTTTCCAAGCACGCGTAGGAATTTTGCGCGTCGGAAATTGGTACAGACAATCGGAATTTCCGATCTAAACTTTTTCCGACTGAAAAATTAAGAACCTGCTCTCAATCTTTTGCTGGCTGGAATTTAGCCAGCAAAAGTCCGATGGAGCTAACACGCGGTCGTTTTTTCCCAACCAAAAGCTCTCATCTGACTTTTGCTGGGGGAATTTCCGATCGTGTGTACGCGGCATTAGAGATCAAATGTGACAGGTCTATGATGTGTCTTTCTCATAGGACGACTTGCAATGTATCCTATTGGCCTTCTGAACCTGGTAAATTAGGCATGTTTGGTGTCTAACTGAGTGGTATCTTCTTCTACTGTAGGCCCCTTTCACACTGGGGCGTTTTTCATGCGGTGCAGCGCTAAAAATAGCGCCTGTTCACCGCATGAAAAAATCCTGCCCCTTTAACTCCAGTGTGAAAGCCGGCGGGCTTTCACACTGGAGCGGTGCGCTAGCAGGACGGCAAAAAAAGTCCTGCTAGCAGCATCTTTGGAGCGGGATAGGAGCGGTGTGTTCACCGCTCCTATACCGCTCCTTCCCATTGATTACAATGGGAGACCGCGGTAAAACCGCGGCAAAACCGCGGTTACCGCGGCAATACCGCGGCTACGGCGGCGCTCTGCGGGGGGTGTTTAACCCTTTTTCGGCCGCTCGCGGGGGGTAAAACCGCACCGCGAGCGGCCGAAAACCGCGGTGAAAACGATGGTAAAGCAGCGCTAAATATAGCGCTGCTTTACCGTCACCGCGGCTCACCGCCCCAGTGTGAAAGGGGCCTTAATGTAGCAACCTTTTATAAAGGTATCTCCATTATAGTAGGAGTTATGGAATATGAATGCAAATTACCTTTGTGGACTTTACCAGTAGGTGAGTATGATACAACACCCTAGATTCACAGATTAGACATGTGCACAACAAAAAAATTAGTTTATTTTCATTTCGTTTTTTTCGCTTCCGAAAAAAATTTGTTTATTTTCGTTTCGTTTTTTTTCGCTTCCGTTGATTCGTAACGATTCGTACATTCGTAAGTCGTCGGTGTTCGTATTCGTAACGATTCGTACATTTGTAAGAGTTATTTTTTCGTTGATTCGTTTTTTCGTTAGTTTAATTTTTGTTTATTCGAAATTCGGACGCATTCGTATTTATTCGTACATTCGTAACATTCGTAACATTCGTAGATTCGTAATCGGAGCATATGTCATAATTTTATGTAATGTGTATGCTATTATTACATTTTAAGAGACACGGAAAATTACGAATCGAAAAAAAAAGTTACAAATGTACGAATTTTTTCGTTCAATCCATTCGAAGCACGTTAAGCAGCGCCATTGTAAGAGACACGGAAAATTACGAATCGAAAAAAAAAAAAAAAAAAGTTATGAATGTACAAATTTTTTCCTTCAATCTATTCGAAGCACGTTAAGCAATACCATTGTAAGGGACACGGAAAATTACCAATTCAACAAAAAAAAAAAAGTTACGAATGTACGAATATTTTCGTTCATTTTCATTTTCGTTGTTCCTGTTTTCGTTTTTCGGATTTTCTTCATTCGTACATTCGTTGTTTCTAGTTAGTTTTTTTCGGATTTTCGTTGTTTTTTCGGATTCATTCGATTCGAACGATTTGTTAATCGGATTCGTTCGATTCGAACGATTTGTTATTCAATTTTTAGCGAATCATTCGTTCATTCGTACGAAAACGAACGAATGAAAATAACGAAAAAAAACGAAAAACGAAAAAAAACGAAACGAATTGCACATGTCTATCACAGATGTGTATTCCTAAACTGCATACCAGACTACTTATAAAGTGACTGTTTATGACAGGGCATTGTCCAAGACCCCGAGCTAGTTAAGGTTAATGATCCCCTGTATTCCTTCCAGGCTGACTGTTTTTTGTCAAATGAGCTGTCTTCCTTGGCTGCTTAACATAGACTGGAGATTTTAAAGGATAAGTTCACCTTTGGGAATATTCATATTCAGATCCCGAATACTGTACTTTATTAATCCCAAAGGGAAAATAATGTTACATGTAACATGTTTCCACTGCTGCAGCCACTCCCTGACCCACAGCCTCTGGTGACAGCAAGCCGGGGATCTTCTCCCCGAACTCGCTGTCACAATAAAAAAAAAAAAAAAAACACGGCCTTGCGTGGCTACGCCCACCTCTCCGCATCATTTATTCAGAGTTCTGTGAATATGAAAACTACAAATACAGACAGCCTTTGTGGCTGTCGGCTTGTAGTTCTCAATGTACTACCAGGGCACTGTTGAGTCTTAGGACTCCCAGCCAATTGGGTCTCAGGACCCACTGCCTGTTGGGTCGTGAGGAGAAGCAATGGCCCCAGAGTGAGGAGTAGCTGGAGCGAGTAGCAGCAGCCCTACCCCGGATCCTTGACACCTGCCTCCTAAGGTAAGGTGGCCTCTGATCGCTGCCTTCTCATCCATCTCCTGCGGGGGGGGGGGGGGGGCTAATTTCTGCCTTCTTGTCCGTCTCCCACAAAAAATATTGAGCACCAGCCGCCACTGCTGCTTACACCAGCTGCATCGCTCAAAAACACTAAACCCGCAGACATGCTCAGGTGCCTTTTATTCTTAAGGTGGTAGTAAACCCACTTTTTCATCTTTTACCTACAGGTAAGCCTGTAATAAGGCTTGTCTGTCAATATCTCCTAAGTGTGCACTGTTTAGGAGCTATTCAGAGTGCATGCAGCCAGCCCCATCACCAGCGCATGCACTCTGAAGGTCTGGCATACCGTGCTGGACCTCATAATGTGCCAGTGTGCAATGAATACTAGCACATTATGTCATTGCCTTGCAGGGGATTTTTTTTTTCTTTAACTGCTGTTTACTACCGCTTTAATAGCACCCCCATGCATCTGTCAATTGTGTATGCATTTGCGGCCCCAAAATGCACAGCACCAGTCAGTACTCTGTGCAGGCCAGTCATGTTCCTCCACCCCAAACTCGCTCATCCATGTCTTTATGGACCTTGCTTTGTGCACTGGTCCAAACCATTTGGCGGAGGGGAGATTATGGTGTGGGGTTGTGTTTCAGGGGTTGGGCTTGGCCCCTTAGTTCCAGTGAAGGGAACACTTAAGGTGTCATCATACCAAGACATTTTGAACAATTCCATGCTCCCAACTTTGTGGGAACAGTTTGTGGATGGCCCCTTCCTGTTCCAACATGACTGCGCACCAGTGCACAAAGCAAGGTCCATAAAGAGAAGGATGAGCAAGCTTGGGGTGGAGAACCTTAACTGGCCTGCACAGGGTCCTGACCTCAACCCGATAGAACACCTTTGGGATGAATTAGAGCGGAGATTGTGAGCCAGGCCTTCTTGTCCGACATCAGTGCCTGACCTCACAAATGCGCTTCTGGAAGAATGGTCAAACATTCCCATAGACACACTCCTAAACCTTGTGGGCAGCCTTCCCAGAAGAGTTGAAGCTGTTATAGCTGCAAAGGGTGCGCCAATGCAATATTGAACCCTATGGACTAAGACTGGGATGCCATTAAAGTTCATGTGCGTGTAAAGGCAGGCGTCCCAATACTTTTGGTAATATAGTGTATGTGTGAATGAGCCCTAACAGAACTGGCTGTAGAGGCTGTTTGCTAACTATTACTAGCAGATCATTTACATAATGTCCTTTTTTCTCTTTGGATTTCCCGGTCCTTTAAACACGCCAGTCCAGTTTCCACACCGGGGTAATTATTTAAACAATCCATTCTGTACACATTGTGCAACAGCCAACAACTCAAGAGGCAAGGTTATCGCTCCCCAACTGCAAACACAGCAGTTACAAAATACCCTGGGCCCGAAAATACTACAAGTGGGAGATATTCTCTTAAAATAACAATTTTTGGGCATTTTAGTGTATAGTGAAGAACGTATCTTTAGATTTGTTAAAGCTGAACTGCAGGCCAATATAAAAGACACAAATGAATGCAGATCTGTAATCATTAACCACGTCAGCCCCGGAAGATTTTACCCCCTTCCTGACCAGAGCACTTTTTTGCGATATGGCACTGCGTCGCTTTAACTGACAATTGCGCAGTCCTGCGATGCTGCACCCAAACAAAATTAAAGTCCTTTTTCCCCCACAAATAGAGCTTTCTTTTGGTGGTATTTGATCACCCCTGCGTTTTTTATTTTTTGCACTATAAACAAAAAAACAGCGACAATTTTGAAAAAAACACAATATTTTTTACTTTTTGCAATAATAAATATTCCCCAAAAATGTATAAAAAAAAACAAATTTTTTCCTTAGTTTAGGCCGATACGTTTTCTTCTACATATTTTTGGTTTAAAAAAAATCACAATAAGCGTATATTGATTGGTTTGTGCAAAAGTTATAGCGTCTACAGAATAGGAGATAGATTTATAGATTTTTTATTATAATTTTTTTTTTTTTTTAGTAATGGCGGCGATCTGCGATTTTTATCGTGACTGCGACATTATGAATGAATGAATGAATGATTTGTATAGCGCTGCAACTGCGAACTGAATCGCCTCGAGGCGCTTGACTGCTCATGTTGGGATGCCATGTATTAGAAGAGGTGGGTCTTGAGTTTTTTCCTGAAGGCCTGATGGTTTTCTTCCATGCGGATGTTGTTTGGTAGAGCATTCCATAGCCGAGGTCCCTGTACTGCGAATCTTCGTTCTCCCTTCGATTTGTAGCGGGCTTTGGGGATGAGAAGGCGGTTCTGGTTTGTCGATCGAAGTCTGCGATTTGGTATGTATTTTTCTATTTTCTCACAAAGGTATTGAGGCGCATTTCCTTGTGTACATTTGTGGGTGAGGCAGAGGGTCTTGAATGTGATCCTCTCTTTTACCTTGAGCCAATGGAGCATCCTTAGGGATGGGGATATGGATTCCCAGGGTTTCTTTCCGGTGACTAATCTTGCTGCTGCGTTTTGGACGACTTGTAGGCGTGCAATCTGGTAATCCGGTAATCCTATGTACAGGGAGTTTGCATAGTCGAGACGTGAATTGATGATCGTTCCTACTACTACCGATTTTTCCTTTTCCGGGATGAAGGGGATGAGTCTGCGTAGCAGGCGAAGGAGATGGTGGGATCCGCTGATTACGGATCCTATTTGTGCCTCCATTGTCATCTCTGAATCAAAGATTACTCCGAGGCTTTTGGCTTTGTTGCTTGGAAGGATGGTCCGTCCCAAGATGGTTGGTGGTGTCCAAGGGGTCTTCGTCTTTTTCCTTGAGTTTGCGTCGAGGAGCAGTAATTCTGTTTTTGATCCATTTAGTTTGAGGGAGCTAGTGGTCATCCAGTCATCTATCAATGTGAGACATTTTCCTAGTTCCTGGTATTGGTCTTTTTGTCCGGTGATCCGAAAATACAGTTGAGTGTCGTCCGCGTATGAGTGGAAGCACAGATCCAATTTGCTAATAATTTTGAAGAGTGGTCGGATGTAAATGTTGAAGAGTACTGGTGACAATGGTGATCCTTGAGGGACTCCATAAGTGATTGCCCGGGTTTCCGAAGTGAAGGCTCCTAGTTTCACTGTTTGTGACCGGTTTCCTAAGAAGGAAGCGAACCACGGCAGATCTCCATCTGTAACTCCTGCCACTTCCTTGAGGCGGCTGAGAAGCATGTTGTGGTCCACTGTGTCGAACGCCGCACTGAGATCCAGCAATACCAGAAGACACGATTCTCCTTCATCCGCTGCTTCTAGGGCATCATCCCATATTTTCAGAAGTGCCGTTTCTGTGCCATGGCCTGGGCGGAAGCCCGATTGTAGTGGGTCCAGGAGCTTGTGTGTGTCTAGATGAAGTTGAAGCTGTTGTACTACTACTTTCTCCATGATCTTGGAAATGGTGTTCAGGCTTGTTACCGGTCTGCGATTGTTCGGATCTTTGGGGTCAAGGTTGGGTTTCTTTAGTAATGGTTTGATGATGCCTTGCTTGAGGGAATTTGGAACCAATCCTTCTTTGAACGACTGATTTACTAGGTGTGTGATAGCGGGGGCCAGAATGTCGGAGCATTCTTTCAAGAGTTTTGTGGGGATGATGTCGTTTGGCGAGGTGCTGTCTCGGAGGCTCGTGATGACCTTTTTGGTTTCCTCCGTTGTGATCGGGGTAAGTGAAAAATGTGGTGCTTGTGCGCTGTGGATGTAAAATTCCTTACCTGGGTTGAGTTGAGTAGAGTTGGTTGTTGTTTTTTTTTGTTGAATTCTTTTCTGAATGTTGTCTATTTTGTTGATGAAAAAATCGGATAATTTGTTGCAGTATTCTTGAGTTTCGTTTCCTAGGGGCTCAAGGCAGGTGGGGTTCATAGTCTGGGCGACTAGTTTGAAAAGTTCCCGTGGTCGGTTTAAGGCTTTTTATGGCGGACACATCGGACATTTTTGACACTATTTTGGGACCATTGTCTTTTATACAGCGATTAGTTCTATAAAACTGATTACTGTGTAAATAACACTGGCAGGGAAGGGGTTAACCACTAGGGGGCGATGAAGGGGTTAAGTGTGTCCTAGGGAGTGATTCTAACTGTGGGGGGAGGGGCTACCTAGGATATGACAGCGATCACTGCTCCCGATCATAGGGAGCAGTGGATCTCTGTCGTGACACAAGGCAGAACGGGGAAATGCCTTGTTTACATAGGCACTTTCCCGTTCTACCTCTCCACACCGCAATTGCGGCCCGCCGGAGAACATCAAGTTCCTGGGACCCACGGGCACGCTCCCGCAGCGTGCGTGCCCCCGAAAGGTGGCAAATTTAAAGGGACGTACCTGTACGCCCATTTGCCTGCCTGTGCCATTGTGCCGACGTACATCTGTGTGCGGCGGTCGGCAAGAGGTTAATAATTAATGAATTAATTAATGAATTAATTAATAAAAATGCAGGCAGTCTAAGAACCTGAATTTGACTTGATGTCAACCTTTTGGAAACCCATGTACAGGAAAACTCAGACTAGGGGATTGAGGAGAAACACAACCGTTCTGCTGCGCTGCAAGGAACATATTGAAAGGAGGAGAGAGCAGAGGGATGAGCTCATCAGTCTGCTGCTCCTCCTTTCACTATCCAGTTACAAGGTGGAAGAAGGACAAGACCTGTAAGAGAAAAATCAGGTCTCCTGTCCTGCCAGGCAGGACTGTGCTCTGTGGCAGACCTGTGTAAATCTCAGAAATGGGCAGAAGTACAAATCCTTTGGCAGGTAAAACATCTCCCATTTGTGTATTTAGCTGTTTGCTTGGCAGTCAGCTTTTAGGCAGTGAATCTGTTACTAAATCATATAAACAACATACTAAAACACTATAAATTGTATTTGTCTCATTTAAAATGCCCCTCTATAAAGGTATTTACTAAAATGCGTTCTACAATCCTGACCCCTGCACTCTATGTTTTTTGCAATCCAGACTTTACAGTACTTTGTGCTTTATGCAATCCCGACCCCTGCACTCTGTGTCTTATTTTTCCTATTTTTCTCTGGCTGCCCAGGATTAAACCCCTTTAAGAAAAAATAAATAAAAAATCTACAACCCTGACAGATTCATTTTAGCTTTCTTACACCCCTCTGTCACACTGTTCAGCCACCAGGAGCAAAGGAAAGATACTTACAATGAACTCCACATCCACAGTTCGGGCATCAGGCTCCAAAGAATGTCCAGTGACGAAGAGACGGTATTTTACTAAAAAACAAATAATACAGAAGACCAGAATCAATATAGAATCACACATGTTGCCAGTTCTTTTATCCGTAAATTAAAGGACTTGGGTACTTTCATCAAGAAATCCTTCTGTTGGATGACTCATGACTAGTGGAGGGGGAGAAGACCCCAACATTTACTGTGCTTCCAAGCATTCTACACAATTATCCACCCCATCCCTACTTCTGGTTCCATCTGCAAAGCTTGACAGGCCTTTATTGGCCGCATATGTTTGGTGAGTATTTTTACTACATGTGGTGAAGCACCTGGCTGGAATTAGGGAAAAAATACACTATATTACCAAAAGTAGTGGGACACCTGCCTTTACACGCACATGAACTTTATAATGGCATCCCAGTCTTAGTACGTACGGTTCAATATTAGACATGTGCACTGCCAAAAAATGTGTTCGTTTTCGTTTCATTCGGTTTTTTTTTTTTCGTTTTTCGTGTCATTTTTTTATGATCGCAATTAGTAAATTCGTACATTCGTAAAATTTGTAAGTTTGTACATTTGTACATTCGTAAATTAGAAAATTCGTAAATTCGTACATTCGTAAATTAGAAAATTTGTAAATTCGTACATTTGTAAATTAGAAAATTCGAAAATTCGTAAATTCGTACATTCGTAAATTAGAAAATTTGTAAATTCGTACATTCGTACATTCGTAAATTAGAAAATTTGTAAATTCATACATTCGTACATTCGAAAATTAGAAAATTTGGAAATTCGTACATTCGTAAAGTAGAAAATTTGAAAATCTGAAAAACCGAAAATTTGAAAATCTGAAATAGTAACTAACTATTAAATTATAGGTATTGTAATTTCCTTTCAAATTTGGTTGTTAGTGAACGTAACGAATACAAATTTATCTGAAGTTACGAATTAATACGAAATAATGAATGCCGCATCCAAACAAATGGAACGGAACAAATTAATAATAAATAATAATAATAAAACGTTTTTATTATTATTATTTATTTATTATTATTAATTCATAACGTTCCATTTGTTTGAATACGGCATTCGTTATTTCAGATAAATTTGTATTTGTTACGTTCACTAACAGCCAAATTTGAAAGGAAATTACAATACCTATAATATAATAGTTAGTAATTGTTAAGTTATTATTAGTTAATTATTATTTCAGATTTCCGAATTTCCGAATTGACAAATTTACGAATGTACAAATGTACGAATTTCCGAATTGACAAATATACGAATTTACGAATTTACGAATGTACAAATTTCCAAATTGACAAATATACGAATTTACGAATTTACGAATGTACAAATGTACGAATTTCCGAATTGACAAATATACGAATTTACGAATGTACGAATGTACGAATTTCCGAAATGACAAAAATACGAATTTACAAATGTGCAAATGTACGACTTTACGAATGTACGAATTTACAAATTTTCAAATATTCTAATTTACGAATATTCGGAAAAATTTGTTAAACGGGCTTTCGTTAATTCAGATATTTATGAATTAACGAATTTGTCGAAATTCGTTAAAAAACAAATTCGGAACGAAACGAATTGCACATGTCTATATTGAGTTGGCCCACCCTTTGCAGCAATAACAGCTTCAACTCTTCTGGGAAGGCTGTTCACAAGGTTTAGGAGTGTTTCAAAGGGAATGTTTGACCATTCTTCCAGAAGCGCATTTGTGAGGTCAGGCACTGATGTGGACGAGAAGGCCTGGCTCACGTCTCCACTCTAATTCATCCCAAAGGTGTTATATCGGGTTGAAGTCAGGACAGATAATGTTCCCACTACTTCTAAATAGTATAGATTTACAAAAACATTTGATGTACACTAAGTTTATTCATATATATTTTTTGCCTGTAGGCGAATATATTTAACATTTTTAAAAGATATTTTAAAATAACTTTTTCTGTGCACAGGATTCAACTTAAAGAAAGAAAAATATACACAAGATTCCTTCAAAAGCAAAAAACATAAATAAAATCAACGCAGAAACGTTGCTGCTGAAAGGGAGTCGGCTTTACATCGGCGTCAAGGATTACAGCTTTGCCTGGTCTTGATATGTTCAACAAAATTCAAGTAAAATGAACACTTAATTCTCTTGTTTTTCTTGCATGACTGTAATATTTATTGTACAGGCATACACAGACAAACAGACATAAAAAAAAAAAACCTTAGCGTAATTCGCACAAAGTGTTTAATCATAATGATGCTTATTTTTAAAGCTGAGCACCAGGTATGATCTTTATTGCACCCTTACATTGCTCCAACTTGGACCAACGTAAGTATGCAGTGCTACTACAGTCATAGCCGTGATCTTCCAGGTCCTGTGCCAAGCAGCTTCCCTTCTACACACTGACCACCAGGGGGGTCGCACGTGCGCCACCGCCACCATTCACAGCACTTCTTGTATTTTTTTCAGTAAATACAAGGTGTTCTCTGATTGGATGAAGTGTAAATTGTGTTGCCACTGCCCCTTTTCTTCACAACCTCCAATAAAAGAACTCATTATATTCATTGGACCAACTACTACAATGATTGTCAGTTTACCCAGCGATCCCTCGATAATTATGCAATAAAGATACCTTCCAACCTGAATTTTAGCTTAAAGCGAAACACGGGCTGAAGGAAAAGAGGGACAGAGGCAGGGCAATCTTGTCATTTCCATGCAAGCCCCTGCAGAAACTGCGATGTGCTCTAAAAGACTGTAGGCAAGCTAGGTGTGGCTGTTGACTGATATGGCTATCAGTGTTGCCAGAATGTAAGCCGCTACAGCAGAAGCAAAGAAGACAATAGGTATTTATAAAATGGCTTAAGTATACAGAAAGCCTAGTCTTAGGCCAGCCATACACGGTGCAAATTCACGCGATTCCCCCATTAACACAGACAGTGCTGAATTGGGAATCAACTATTGTCTTCTCCCATCGGGAGGGCGAGGGAAGCTATCCCCGCTGGAAGAAGAAAATGATTATCGCTAGTGGCTATAGCAGCCACTAGGGAAAATCGTAAGAGAATCCGGCAGGCTGGCTGTACCCAACTTGGGTTGATCGGTCAACTTGGTGTATTCAGCCCGTTAATTTGAACTGTGTATGGCCGGCCTTACTGGTATGGGCAGTCTACATCACATATGTGATTTCATAGTTTGACCACAGTTCTACCTTAGTAGCAGAGAATCATATTCATTCAAGTTCTTTGTTGTTCCCTTGAAATCTTCGAGTCTAGACTTTGATTTGTGCTTGACCACCAACTGTTTGATATGGTGGCCTTCAAGGTCTTTAGTTATCAAGCTTACTATGTGACTTTCAAGGCACTGATGTGCAGTGTTGGTCATCTTACTTTAAAAAAGTAATTAGTTAAGTTACAAATTACTTCGCCCAAAAAGTAATTGCATTAGTAACTCAGTTACTACATTGGAAAAGTAATTAGTTACGCAGCAAAGTAACTGACTTTTTTTTTTAAATATTCTATATGTGTAACGAAGGGGCGGGTCTAGTATTACTGTAACCAAGGGGCGCATTTATTATTATTGTTATATATCGTGTAACCAAGAGGCTGCTCTATTATTACTCTAACCAAGGGGCAGATCTGTTATAGCGTGTAAGCAAGGGGCGGGTCTATTATAATTATATGGTGTAAGGGGCGGATGGCTACAGAAGAGGGCGAATGTTAAATTAATGGGCAGAGCTCGATATATAACAATAATAATAAATGCGCCCCTTGGTTACAGTAATACTAGACCCACCCCTTAGTTACACGATAGACGCCCCTTGCAGAGTAGCACGAGCATCAGAAGCGTGCGGCATCGGCTCGTACAATTACATGTTAACTGCACCTGCGCGGATTAGAGTTCACTCAGAGCTGTTTAGGTTCGGCAATTTTCGGAAGCTCCGTAGTCCTTCGTACTGCGCAAGCCCTGCGCCTGCGCAGTACAGGGGGTCCTTATCCGGCGGGGGAACTTTTTCGGCAGGACACCGGAATTACACTACTGCCATCTAGTGGCGGTAGATGTAATTGGGGTAACTAAGCCAAAGTAATGGGAACTGAGTTACCATGAGGGGAAAAGTAATCAGTTAGATTACTCGTTACCCTCTAAAGTAACTGCGTTAGGTAACTCAGTTTATTTTAACTCAGTTACTTACATCACTGCTGATGTGGCTAGCTTGTAGAGCTACTGAATAGACAATTAGAAAACTTTAATGAAATTTTAATTGGAAAGTCAAATTACTGATAAACCCAGCAGAGGGAACAATACATCAATTGTCATCTTTACAGTAAATGTCTCTTTCTGGATGAAGGTCTATTACAAAATGGCTAAGCAACATAGCATATTACCCAGAGTTCCAGGGTTGTAGATAGGCTTGTCTGTCTGTATGAAGATGTATCCACTGTGGAAGGACAACAAAACGATTTTATTAAGGTTGCACTCCTTCGCCCTCACCGCCACGGACACATATTGTTTCTTATCTGTGTCTTTAAGCAAATCTTTGCCAGGAATCTACAGAACAAAAAGATCATTATCATTACTTAAAGTGTATACAACCCCTATCATTAAACTTCTTTTATTTACTTCTTTTTGGTCTCCTAAATATACTAATAAAAGTGTTTTGTTGTGTTTGTTTCATAGATGCAAAAATACCAGTTGATTTGGTCTGAAATCTTGTGAGTTGATAACTTCCTGTTTTTTCTGACTATAAGCAGGGAGAGGTTATGGAGATGAGGAGGGATGGAGAGGAGACAAGGAGGCATTTTAGAGATGATGAGGGGTTATCGAGAGGGAGGGTAGAAGATGGGGAAGGGTTATAAGGATGAGGAGAGGAAGGGGGTGGATATGAGGAGGGGTTATGGAGATAGGGAGGGGTTCTAGAGATGAGGAGGGGGAGGAGATGACCAGGGGTTATGAAGGTGAGGGAAGGTAGAAGATGAAGAGGGGTTGGAGAGATGAGGAAGGAGGGGTATGCAGATATGGAGGGGAGATGGGGGGTTATGTGGAGGGGAGATAGGGGGTTATGGGGAGGGGGAGGAGATGATGAAAGGTTATGGAGATTAGGAGGGTAGGAGATGCAGAGGGGTTATGGAGATGGGGATGCGTTATGGAGATGAGGAAGGGGCACGCGACCCACGGCTGGGCTCTTAAAGAGGCGCGTACAGGTACGTGATTGTGCCCAGCCGTGCCATTCTGCCGACGTATATATCGGCATGAGGCGGTCCTTAAGCAGTTAAAGAGGATTTTATTAAACGTTTTTCCTGACTCCAATAGGTTACAGTGTTGTGGAAAACGTAGTTTTGAGTCTTCTGTTGGTCAAGACAGGAGCGTTGGAGAAGGTTTTCCGCCTAAGTGAGGTATTTCAGAATTTTTTTAGTCCTCGCCGCCCAGAGCTGTCAGCTTCCACATCCCATCGGCAGTGTCTGCATCACATGGTGGACGATTACCTCGGGACCAAAACAGAGATGGAGAGCTTTCCAGCTGATGATCCACTGACTTACTGGGTCATGAGAATAGACCACTGGCCAGAACTTGCCCAGTATGCTATTGAGTTGTTGGGCTGCCCTGCATCCAGCGTGCTTTCAGAACGGGCATTCAGTGCTGCAGGAGGTTTCGTTACTGATCATAGAACACGTCTGTCTACAGACTCCGTGGACCATTTGACTTTTATAGAAATGAATCAGTCCTGGGATTACCAGCTATGAAGCCCCTGATGCTGATGTCATTGATTAAGTCTTTTTGGGATGCGGAATCTCATTTCATCTGGAAGAATGTTTTTGATATAGGTTTCAAGTAACACCCAAAGACCAATTTTTCAGCACCTGTTTGACAGGTGCATATCATTGCAATTTTTTTTGCCTTCATCAAGAGCACCTCTATAGGGTTACAGTGTGAAGGCACCCCCGATACCCAAAGTGTATTTTTTTGCACCTGTTTGACAGGTGCATATCATTGTAATTTTTGTTGCCTTCATCAAGAGCACCTCTATATGGTTAAGGTGGGAAGCTGCCCCCGACACCCAAAGAGTAATTATTCTGCACCTGTTTGACAGGTGAATATCATTGCAATTTTTTACAGCAAGGCCAATTCTTGCTTTCATCAAGAGTACCTCTATAGGGTTACGGTGGGAAGGCGCCACCGACACCCAAAGACCAATTTTTATGCACCCGTTACTTCTATCCAAAGACAAAGTGACACCAGAATGTATCCAAAAAATCTCTACTCTTGTTCCCAGTGCACTACATTGTGGCCTTATCATACACACTGGCTCCCCAGCTGTTGCTGAGCAAAATAAAGGCAGCTTGCAGGGAAAATGCCATTTTTTTTGGCTTCATAAATGCAATTATTTCTGCAGCAGATTCTAGACATGGTACAGATCTGCCACATTACAGGTAGACTAAGGGGACCCCCAGGCACTATATTGGAAGAAATTTTTCATTTTTAGGCTTTCACTTTAAAAATCCAAAAATCACTGGTCATTTATAAATTACGTTTTTCACAAACTTTTTTTTTTATTGATACATGCCCCCCCTGGGCAGAACCCTGACCCCTATAACCATTGTATGCCCAATTACTTGCATATAAGCTTTCAAAATGGGCACTTGGTTTTTGGGTCCCATTGACTTTAACCGCTTCCCGACCGGCTCATGTACATATACGTGAGCAGAATGGCACGGGCAGGCAAAATCACGTACCTGTGCGGGATCCTTTAAATGCCTGCCCGCGGGACCAGCGGACCCGATCGCCGCTGGTGTCCCGCGATCGGGTCACGGAGCTGAAGAACGAGGAGAGGTATGTGTAAACAAACCTCTCCCTGCGCTTCCTACTCTGCCTGTCATTGATTGTCTATTCCCGGTCATCGGGAAAGCCGATCAATGACTTCAGACGTCAGCCCCGCCCCCTAATGTTAAAAAACACACACACGTCCCAGCCCATAACCCCTCCCCTCCCCCTAGTGGTTAACCCCTTCACTACAACTGTCATTTATACAGGAATCAATGCATTTAAATAGCATTGATTGCTGTATAAATGACAATGGTCCCAAAAATGTGTCAAAAATGTCCGATGTGTCCGCCATAATGTCGCAGTCACAATAAAAATCGCTGATCGCCGCCATTACTAGTTAAAAAAAAAAATATTAATAAAAATGCTATAAAACTATCCCCTATTTTGTAAATGCTATAACTTTTGCGCAAACCAATCAATAATCGCTAATTGCGATTTTTTTTACCAAAAATATGTAGAAGAATACGTATCGGCCGAAACGGAGGAAAAAAAATGTTTTTTTATATATTTTTTGGGGATATTTATTATAGCAAAAAGCAAAAAATATTGCATTTTTTTCAAAATTGTCGCTCTATTTTTTTTTATAGCGCAAAAAATAAAAACCGCAGGGGCGATCAAATACCACCAAAAGAAAGCTCTATTTGTGGGAAAAAAAGGACGGCAATTTTGTTTTGGAGCCACGTCGCACGACCGCGCAATTGTCAGTTAAATCAACGCAGTGCCGAATCGCAAAAAGGGGCCTGGTCCTTTGGCTGCCAATTGGTCCGGGGCTGAAGTGGTTAATGGGGTTCGTTATTCGAACTTTTGCGGTGTTGGAAAGTTCTGGTGCAAACCGAACAGGGGTCCATTTGGCCCATCCCTAGTATGGAGATGAGGAGGGGTTATGGAGATATGGGGAAGGGTAATGAAGATGAGGAGAGGTGGGAAGGAAAGGAGGAGGGGTTATGGAAATGAGGAGGAATGTAGGGGTATGGAGATGAGGAGTGATGTAGGGGTATGGAGATGAGGAGGGGTTATGGAAATGACCAGGAGTAGGAAATGACCAGGTGATAGGAAGATGAGGAGGGATGTAGGGGTATGGAGATGAGGAGGGGTTATGGAGATGAGGAGGGATGTAGGGGTATGGAGATGAGGAGGGGTTATGGAGATGGAAAGGGGTTATGGAGACGAGGAGGGGGGAGGAAATGAAAAGAGGTCTCTGTTCTTTGAAAACTTTTAGAAATAAATTTGGCAGGGCTGACACCACGTGCTTTGAATACCAGAGCCAAAAATACACTGTGCTGATGTCACAGAGGAAGGTAGGAGCACACTATATTTCTGGTACATACACAGGTATTTTCCTGCACTTGTGTTTAATGGGATAAACATGGGAAAAATACATTGCAGAAATGTACGAAAAATATATTTTTTTACTTTCACCTTGACATACACTTTAAAAACAGAAATTCACAAAAATAGGTTTGTGAAATGAAATATCATTTTCAATGATAATTTGAATCCCCAATGCTTTATTTTGTTTGATGCTTGTTTTTTTGTTTTTTTTGTATCTCCCACTGGATGCAGTGTATTATAGCTCCCAACTAACTGTGCCTCTTTTGGAAGAACTTTCCTTTTTTTGGAATCAAATTCCTCAGTTCCTCTTTCCTCCTCAGTTGTCCCTCTTTTTATTCTGCTGTATTGACCTCTATATCAAATGTATTATATAATCACCAAAAGTGGAATACCAAATATTAATGAGTTTGGGTTCGGTCTGAACTAGGTTGGATTTGAACCTGGAAGTTAGCTGTATTGCTGGGCCAATGAGCTGTGGGAAGGAGATTTCCCGCAGCTGCATCTATACAAAAAGGAGGGGATGCTCATAAAATCATTAACTAAATATGGCCCCATGGCATTGTCCTATTGGTGGCCATATTAGGTCATTGATGTCCCATTTGTGCAGCTGCAGGTGGGGATTTTCCAATTGCAGCTCATTGGTCCAGTGAAGCTTCCTGCAGGCTTGGGAATATTACACAAAACCTTTTATCCGTCCTTCGTATTATTGCATTTACTTTTTTAAAAGCTGGTATATAGAAAAAATTGTGAAAAAAGTAACTGGTGGGTTTTACGGATTATTGTCTCCATATTAATTTGTCATGATTTATGGAACTGCTGGCATGGCTGGGATGTGTCTTTTGCCTACATAGTTTGTTCTTATGTGTGTTTCTCTTTCCCATGTGGGTGAAAAGGACGCTGCTCTCCCAACCAGCCCATGTGAGATAAAGGCATAAAGGGTCCTCCACAAACCACGTTCACTGACGCATTTTGCTGATTATTTTCTCCATATTAATTTGTCATGATTTTCTTTCCCCTGTGGGTGTAAAGGATGCCGCTCTCCTGAGCAGCCTATGTGAGATTAAGGTAAGAAGTGGCCTCAGCTTCTCTGCAAACCACTCTTATGCCCCGTACACACGTTCGGAAATTCCGACCACAAAATTTTGTCCGACACTGGTGTTGCATACACACGGTCGGACAAAGTTGTCGGAAAGTCCGATCATTCTGAACGTGGTGACGTTCGTTGCGTACGACGGGACTACGTAGAGGCTAGTAGCCAATAGCTTTGGTCTCCTAATGTTATCTGAGCATGCGTGGCACTTTGTCCGTCGGAATTCGCTACACACCATCGGAAAAAGTCCGATAGGACTTTGTTGTCGGAAAATTTGAGAGCAGGATCTCAAATTTTTTCCGTTGGAAATTCCGACGGAAAAAGTCAGATGGAGCCCACACACGGTCGGATTTTCCGACAACATGGTCCGATAGGACATTTTCCGTTCGGAAATTCCGACCGTGTGTACGGGGCATTACTGATGCATTTCACCTTGCCCACTGGAGCTTAGTTATAGAGGTGTGAACTTCAAGCAAGACAGTTGTTCTTATGCATCAATAGCTGCTGTGGGAAGCCTGATGTATAAGAACCACTGTCCTGCTGCAAGCTTTTTCCTCTATGACTAAGCCCCAGTGGATGGTGCGAAACACGTCAGTGGGCATGGTTTGGAGAGGAGCGATGGCTGAGGTCGCTTCTTACTTTTATCTCACATGGGCTGGTCAGTAGAGTGGTGTACGTTTCACCCACATGCCTAATACTTTTTTAATGAAGTCTCTCCGAACATCAGCAACAACATCTCCTGGAGACCTAAGGGAAAGTATGTATCTCTCTTCCTGCTTCAGAGCGGCACTCCAAGTTTCTTTTCTCTTTTCCATCTCAGAAAGTTTGAGCTATTGGTGTGCACCAAAGGAAAGATCCTTCTTTAATGCTCAACTCCTACTCTAGCCATATAAGGTTGGGGGTCTTGGTTGTCTATCGTTGCTGGGGAGGTCTATTGTTTTTGCAGGGGTCTTATGTTGCTGGGGGGTCAATTGTTGCTGGGAGGATCTACAGTTTCTGGCTGCTCAAGGGTCTATTGGTGCTGTCTGCAGGGAGATCTGTTGTTGCTGATGGGGGTCTAGTGTGTTGTGGGTGGTCCATTGTTGCTGAGGGGTGGGAGGGATCTATTGTTGCTGGCTGCAGGGGATCTATTTTACTGCTTTTCTTATTATCATTAACAAACTCCCTACAAATTACTTAGTGCCACAAATGTTACTCGGTCCTGTATTCTCTAAATGGGGCAGTACTGGGAGGTGGGTAGGGGGTGGAACCAAGGAACAGTGCTCAGAGGTGGGTAGGGGGCAGAGACAAGGGGTGACTGTGAAAAGGGGAGTTCCTGCACCTATTCTCTGGGGAAAAAAGCCCTGTCTATGGCATATTTTATGTGCTGCTGCTTCTGAACCCAACCATCTGCTGTAACCTCACCTTTATATCGACTTTTCCAAGGAAGCCATTGGCGCTGTTCAGTGAAACCTTTACTTTTGCCATCTCACGAGATTTCAGTGGGAAATCCTGAATAACAATATCTGCATCAAACGACGTGCTCTGTAACTGTGCGTCCACTATGATAGTCTCCTGGGTCTCCACCCGCAGGATGCTGGGCATGATCAGGGCACATCTGTTGGGGAAGAAAGGACCCATGTCAGTGCCTGTCTCGCAGGTTACTTGTGATGTATATACAGTACAGTACATAAAACTAGCATAAATACCAGGATCTGTCTTGGTATCAGGCTCCTGAATCTTGGCCGGTTCTGCGGGGACTGGCTGAGATTTGATCCATCTATGGGCAGGCTGGTTGTACTGAAGTCAATTCATAAATCTACTTCAGTACAACCAGTCTGTCAATTTTTTTTGTAGGCAATTACTGCTGGCGGCTATAGCTGCTAACATTAATCATTGAGTTCTGCTGGTCGGGAAGGCTCACCACCGTCAGAACACAATAGCACTACTGGAGGGATACCCCCTTCAACACTGATTGATGGGGGAACTGAGCGATTTTATGTCCTTCCTTCCACGGTGGAAGGAAAAAAAGTCATATCATCTATGACCTCCTTAAAGTGGTTTAAAGCCTCAAGCTTTTTCATTTTATGCATTATGGTGAAAAACCTTCTGTGCTGCAGCTCCCCCCTGCCCCCTCCCCTTTTTCTTACCTAAGTCCGATCCGATCCAGCGATGTACACGAGCGCAGCGGATCCAGCTGATGTCTCTCTCCCCATTGAACAGATTGATAGCAGCAAGAGCCATTGGCTCCTGCTGCTGTCAATCAATTCCTGTGACACGGGAGCGGGGGGCGGGGCTGAGTCCTGCTGTCTGTGTCAGTGGGAAAAGAGGCTTTTCCTGGGGGCAACGTGGAAGAGGAGGGGCCTGGAGCCCCAGCACAGTACCCCAGAAGAAGAGGATCTGGGCTGCTCTGTGCAAAACTACACAGAGCAGGTAAGTATAGGCATGTTTGTTATTTTTATTTAAAAAAAAAAAAAAAAAAAATGAGGGTTTACAACCACTTTAAATACTAGGAGCCAGTCAGGCTTTGCTGGGTGCACATGTGCTGACAAGGAACATGCAGATAGGAGGAGAACAATGTTGCTGACTTATCAGTGTATTGCTGCTCCTTTATTGTCCAATCAGCTGGCTGGGGGTGGGGAGATGACGCCTTAAAGTGGTTCTAAAGGTAAATTTTTTTTTTTTTTAACCTTAATGCATTCTGCTTGCTATGGGGGCACTTGGCAGGGGGGAGGAGCAAGGAGTGCCAGCGGGAGACCCTAGAAGAGGAGAATTGAGGCTGCTCTGTGCAAAACCATTACACAGAGCATGTACAGTATGTAAGACATGTTTTTTTTTTTAATTCTTAGGTTTAAAATCGCTAAAGGCCTCGTCACGCTGCCGTGCTGTGGTAACACACATTGGATAGAATACACTGACCTACCTGACCTACACTGACCTACCTGACATACACTGACCCACACTAACCTACCTGACATACACTGACCCACACTGACCTACCTGTCATACACTGACCTGCCTTACAATGCGGCCGCCGCATCACTGTGAGAAGATCCCGACCCCACTCGGCGCTCGGGCGGGCGGCTATCCTCTCCTCATCATGGCTCTGGCTGCCTGGCATCTACTCTACTGTGTGATGGGCGTGCTGTACAGCTACAAGAGGAGGTCACGTCACCTGAAGTCTGGTCAGGTAGGTCAGTGTATGTCAGGTAGGTCAGGTAGGTCAGTGTTAGGGATGAGCTTCGAGTTCGAGTCGAAAAGCCGCAGAGCACCCTGTAAAAGTCTATGGGAGAATTCTAAAGTGCTAATTTTAAAGGCTAATATGCAAGTTATTGTCATAAAAAGTGTTTGGGGACCCAGGTCCTGCCCCGGGGACATGTATTAATGCAAAAATAAGTTTTAAAAACTGCAGTTTTTTCGGGAGCAGTGATTTTAATAATGCTTAAAGTGAAACAATAAAAGTGTAATATTCCTTTAAATTTTGTACCTGGGGGGTGTCTATAGTATGCCTGTAAAGGGGAGCATGTTTCCCGTGCTTAGAACTGTCCCTGCACATAGTGTAATTTCTGCAGGAAAAAAAGCATTTAAAAGCACTCGCGGCTATAATGACTTGTCGTACTTCATTTTCCCATCGCACACGTTCTTGGAAGCGCTTTCGGATTTGGGTGCTGCAGCAACAACCAGCTGGATACTGGTTCAAGTCATGGTGAAGATATTTGCCAGCCCACCATGGAAAGACACAAATAACGTCCAAACAGGTGATTTATTGCATGATCACAACACAAGGATAGTGCAACGTTTCGGAGCCACGCAGGGCCCCTTCGTCAGGCATGTGATGATGTCATTTTAAATTACTTTTTTTCCTGCAAAAATGACACTTTGTGCAGGGACAGTTCTAAGCACGGGAAACATGCGCCCCTTCACAGGCATACTATACACACCCCCCGGGTACGAAATTTAAAGGAATATTACACTTTTATTGTTTCACTTTAAGCATTATTAAAACCACTGCTCCCGAAAAAAGCGTCAGTTTTTAAAAGTTTTTTTTTTCATTGATACATGTCCCCTGGGGCAGGACCCAGGTCCCCAAACACTTTTTATGACAATAACTTGCATATAAGCCTTTAAAATTAGCACTTTTGATTTTGAACGTTCGAGTCCCATAGACTTTAATAGGGTTCTAATGTTCACACAAACTTTAGGTCTGTTCGCAGGTTCTGGTGCAAACTGAACAGGAGGGTGTTCGGCTCATCCCTAGTCAGTGTGTGTCAGGTAGGTCTGTGTGTGTCAGTGTGTGTCAGGTATGTCAGGTAGGTCAGTGTATGTCAGGTAGGTCTGTGTGTGTCAGGTAGGAAAGTGTAGGTCAGTGTATGTCAGGTAGGTCAGTGTAGGTCAGTGTGTGTCAGGTAGGTCAGTGTAGGTCAGTGTAGGTTAGGCAGGTCAGTGTATGTCAGGTAGGTCAGTGTAGGTCAGGTAGGTCAGTGTATGTCAGTGTAGGTCAGTGTGGGTTAGTGTATTTCAGGTAGGTCAGTGTGGGTCAGTGTATGACAGGTAGGTCAGTGTATGTCAGGTAGGTCAGTGTGGGTCAGTGTATGACAGGTAGGTCAGTGTATGTCAGGTAGGTCAGTGTGGGTGTAGGTCAGTGTATGTCAGGTAGATCAGTGTGGGTCAGTGTATGTCAGGTAGGTCAGTGTAAGTCAGTGTATGTCAGGTAGGTCAGTGTAGGCCAGGTAGGTCAGTGTGGGTTAGTGTATGTCAGGTAGGTCAGTGTGGGTCAGTGTATGACAGGTAGGTCAGTGTATGTCAGGTAGATCAGTGTCAGTCAGGTAGGTCAGTGTATGACAGGTAGGTCAGTGTAGGACAGTGTATGTCAGGTAGGTCAGGTAGGTCAGTGTGGGTCAGTGTATGTCAGGTAGATCAGTGTGGGTCAGTGTATGTCAGGTAGGTCAGTGAGGGTCAGGTGGGTCAGTGTAGGTGTCAGGTAGGTCAGTGTGGTTAGGTCAGTGTATGTATGTCAGGTAGGTCAGTCAGTGTATGTAGGTCAGGGTAGTTCAGTGTATGTCAGGGTATGTCAGGTAGGTCAGTGTCAGTGGTCAGTGTATGACAGGTAGGTCAGTGTATGTCAGGTAGGTCAGTGTGGGTCAGTGTATGTCAGGTAGGTCAGTGTGGGTCAGTGTATGTCAGGTAGATCAGTGTAAGTCAGTGTATGTCAGTGTAGGTATGTCAGGTAGGTCAGTGTGGGTCAGTGTATGTCAGGTAGATCAGCGTGGGTCAGTGTATGTCAGGTAGATCAGTGTAAGTCAGTGTATGTCAGTGTAGGTCAGGTAGGTCAGTGTCAGGGTCAGTGTATGTCAGGTAGATCAGTGTAAGTCAGTGTATGTCAGTGTAGGTCAGGTAGGTCAGTGTGGGTCAGTGTATGACAGGTAGGTCAGTGTATGTCAGGTAGGTCAGTGTAGGTCAGTGTCATGTAGGTCAGCGCACGTCAGGTAGGTACTACTACCCCCCCGGAGCTGGGCTTGGACTTTGGGCTGAAGCCCCTAGTTTTTTTGCCACCTAGCAATGCCCCTGCCACTCTCCATTCCGAGCAGATGGAGCACCAAGCCATTAGTGGTCATGTGAATATGCAGCTCTTGGTCTTAGATCCGGAACATATGCTGTAGTATGGAGATACTACTTCAAGCTATACAAAGCTGCGAGTTTAATACTGATTGTACAGTAAGGATTTCTTGGCTGTACTTTGACTTACCTTATCTGTGTATTGTTCCTGGTCAATGACCAAGAAGAAAAGAATGAAGCCAAACAGCCCGCATAACAGCCAGGCAATAACCCCCCCCCCCCCCCCCCCCCCCCATATAATTCTCTTTAAGTCCCTTACATTAAAATGTAAAATGCCCTTTTCAGTGATAGGACATTCCATTGTCCCTCCATTGTCTCCTTACCCTTCCCTTCTCCTCCCATAGTGGGAACAATTAGCTCTCCATCCTGTTCTATTCTTCTTAGAGACCCTCAGTGCTGGAATGTCCAATCTGTATTGTCCCAACCCATACCGTCAATATTTACTGACACTTTGAATTCAGCTTAATAGTCAACAGAGAGCTACAGATCCAAACGTTTCCTGGTCAAAGAACACCAGATCTTTTGTCCAGTCTGAAAAAGATATCGTTGACTAAATGAACGCGTTAGTAACCACCAGAAAACAAAAAAAAAATGCAAGCCACTAGTGGCATATTTTTATTTTATTCCGAATTTCATTCTTCCACCTCACCATATGTGTGTAGAAAATTTTACTCCAATGTCACAGCAGCTCCACCCTCCACTTATAATAATTGAACGCCAGTGCATTCATATTGATGATATCTCTTCCTAACCTCCATCCGCAGACCAAGATTTTCTGTTGTCAATTATTTCATACGATATTTGCCAGTTTTCAGCTTTTTGAGTTTGATTGTGTACAAGAAATTGCCCAAATTTTGCCAAATTGAGCAAATGGATACATTCAGGCTTCAACAGATCTGTTACCAACGGTGCCATGTATGGCCAGTTTAAAGCCCCCAGCAGGGGTGGGGATGCATGTATATGCAAAATCTGACCACCCTTAAGAAAAATAATTGGGGGCTGTGCTGCCTTGTGGGTAGGGATGAGGGAGGATGGTGCAGGTGGTCCTGACCCCAGTTAACCACTTGACCACTGGGCAGTTAAACCCCCTTCCTAACCAGACCAATTTTCAGCTTTCGCTGCTCTCACACTTTGAATGACAATTACTCAGTCATGCAACACTGTACCCAAATTAATTTTGTGTTCTTTTTTTCCACACAAACAGAGATTTCTTTTGGTGGTATTTAATCAACGCTGGGTTTTTTATTTTTTGCGCTATAAATAAAAAAATACAGAAAATTCGGTAAAAAAAAAAAAAAAAATTCTTTGTTTCTATTAAAAATTATTGGAGAGTATTGGCGAGTATTGGCGAGTATTGGCAGAGTATTGGCAAGTATTGGCAAGTATTGGCAGAGTATTGGCAGAGTATTGGCAAGTATTGGCAAGTATTGGCAAGTATTGGCAGAGTATTGGCAAGTATTGGCAGAGTATTTCAGTGTTGCACAGTATTGGTATTGCACAGTGGTGGCAGAGTATTGCACAGTGGTGGCAGAGCATTGCACAGTGGTGGCAGAGTATTGCACAATGGTGGTAGAGTATTGCACAGTGGTTGCAGAGTATTGCACAGTGGTGGCAGAGCATTGCACAGTGGTGGCAGAGTATTGCACAGTGGTGGCAGAGTATTGCACAGTGGTGGCAGAGTATTGCACAGTGGTGGCAGAGCATTGCACAGTGGTGGCAGAGTATTGCACAGTGGTGGTAGAGTATTGCACAGTGGTGGCAGAGTATTGCACAGTGGTGGCAGAGCATTGCACAGTGGTGGTAGAGTATTGCACAGTGGTTGCAGAGTATTGCACAGTGGTGGCAGAGCAATGCGCAGTGGTTGCAGAGCATTGCACAGTGGTTGCAGAGCATTGCACAGTGGTTGGTTGCAGAGCATTGCACAGTGGTGGCAGAGCATTGCACAGTGGTTGCAGAGCATTGCACAGTGGTGGCAGAGCATTGCACAGTGGTTGCAGAGCGTTGCACAGTGGTTGCAGAGTATTGCACAGTGGTGGCAGAGTATTGCAGGCACTGACCAGCGCTGTGGGCACTACACATCCAGCCCACAGCGCTGGTCCCATCTCATCCCTTTCTGCTTCTCCCCTCTCACTGTACGGATCGGTACAGAGAGGGGAGGGAGGAACCGGCGTCATGACGTGACGCCGGTTTGTGTACATGTGATCGCTCCGTCATTTGATGGAGCGATCACGTGGTAAACGGTCGCTATCAGCGTCTGTTTACCGTGATCCGTGATGCGCCGGGTCCTCGGGACCCGGCAGTCACGGATGTTCCCGAGTGCGCGCCCCAGGGGGCGCGCAGGAGCAAGTTTCTGGGAGGACGTCCACTTAGAACAAGCAGACCGCGCTGTAGACGTCTTTCGACTATGGCGCGGTCGGCATGTGGTTAAAGAGTATGCAGGGGCGGACTGACAACTCATGGGGCCCCCGGGCAATCAGAGATTATGGGGCCACACAGTATACACAGACATGTTTCTATTGGCTGAGAAGGTACTGGAGAGGTGGGGCAGCTATAATCTCTGCATTTTTAGACCAAAAGGATGTCGGTAAGGGACATTTCAGAAACAGATGTAAAAAAAAAAAACACAGATTTTTACATACTGTCCCTGGTTTTACTGAGGCTGGCAACCCTGATGGGGCCCCCTAGTAGCCCAGGGCCCTCGGGCAGTGCCCGAGTGGCCGAATGGTCAGTCCGCCCCTGAGAGTATGTAAAGCCAAAACTCACCATGACAAAAAGAGAGGGTGAACATACCTAGTAGAGGATTCTGAGAAGGGTTCTAGAAATTACTTTCCTATTTTTAACCACTTAAGGAAAAGAAGGATTTGCCTCCTTAATGACCAGGCCATTTTTTTGCGATACGGCACTGCGTCGCTTTAACTGACAATTGCGAGATCATGCGATGCTGTACACAAACAAAATTTACGTCCTTTTTTGCCCACAAATAGAGCTTGCTTTTGGTGGTATTTGATCACCTCTGCGTTTTTTATTGTTTGTGCTATAAACAAAAAAACACCAACAATTTTGGAAAAAAAAATATTTTTAAAATGTTTTGCTACAATACATATCCAATTTCCAAAAAAAAGTTTATCAGTTTTGGCCAATATTTGGTAAAAAAAAAAACACAAAAGGTGTATATTAATTGGTTTACGTAAAAGTCATTGCGTCTACAAAATAGGGAATAGATTTATGGCATTTGTTTTTTTAATGGCGGCGATCAACGATTTTTAGCAGGACTGCGACATTGCGGCGGACAGATCAGACACTTTTGCCACTTTTTTGGGACCATTGACATTCATACAGTGATCAGAGCTAAATATAGCCACTGATTACTGTATAAATGTCACTGGCAGGTAAAGGGGTTAACCCTAGGGGGCGATCAAGGGGTTAAATGTGTCACCCAGGGAGTGTTTCTAACTGTAGGGGGATGGGACTGCCTGGAGGAGGAGACCAATCGCTGTTCCTATTCAGTAGGAACAGCAGATCTGTCTTTTCTCCCCTGACAGAACGGAGATCTGTCTAGTAGGTCTTTCCTGACATTTTCTTAGTAGCATCCTACAGCAAAAGCCATGGTCTGCAGAGAGCTTCCAAAGCATCAGAGGGATCTCATTGTTAAAAGGTATCAGTCTGGAGAAGGGTACAAAAGAATTTCCAAGGCATTAGATATTCCTTGGAACACAGTGAAGACAGATATCATCAAGTGGAGAAAATATGGCACAACAGTGACATTACCAAGAACTGGACGTCCCTCCAAAATTAATGAAAAGACAAGAAGAAATCTGGTCAGGGAGGCTGCCAAGAGGCCTACAGCAACATTAAAGGAGCTGCAGGAATATCTGGCAAGTACTGGTTGTGTGGTACATGTGACAACAATCTCCCATTTTCTTCATATGTCTGGGCTATGGGGTAGAGTGGCAAGACGGAAGCCTTTTCTTATGAAGAAAAACATCCAAGCCCGGCAAAATGTTGCAAAAACACATCTGAAGTCTCCCAAAAGCATGTGGGACAATGTGTTATGGTCTGATGAGACCAAGGTTGAACTTTTTGGCCATAATGCCAGAAGATATGTTTGGCGCAAAAAAAAAAAAACCACTGCACATCACCAAAAGAACACCATACCCACTGTGAAGCATGTTGATGGCAGCATCATATTTTGGGGCTGTTTTTCTTCAGCTGGAACAGGGGCCTTAGTCAAGGTAGAGGGAATTATGAACAGTTCCAAATACCAGTCAAAATTGGCACAAAACCTTCAGGCTTCTGCTAGAAATCTGGACATGAAGAGAAACTTCATCTTTCAGAATGACAACGACCCAAAGCAATACATCCAAATCAACAAAGGAATGGCTTCACCAGAAGAAGATTAACATTTTGGAATGGCCCAACCAGAGCCCAGACCTGAATCCCATTGAAAATCTGTGGGGTGATCTGAAGAGGGCTGTGCACAGGAGATGCCCTCACAATCTGACAGATTTGGAGTGATTTTGCAAAGAAGAGTTGGCAAGTCAAGATGTGCCATGCTGATAGACTCATAACCAAAAAGTCTGAGTGCTGTAATAAAATCAAAAGGTGCTTCAGCAAAGTATTAGTCTAATGCCCTGTACACACGGTCGGATTTTCCGACGGAAAATGTCCTATCGGACAATGTTGTCGGAAATTCCGACCGTGTGTAGGCTCCATCGGACTTTTTCCGTCGGATTTTCCGACGGACAAAGTTTTATCTCCTGCTCTCAAATTTTCCGACAACAAAGTCCTATCGGACTTTTTCCGATCGTGTGTAGCGAATTCCGACGGACAAAGTGCCACGCATGCTCAGATCACATTACAAGACCAAAGCTATTGGCTACTAGCCTCTACGTAGTCCCGTCGTACGCAACGAACGTCACCACGTTCAGAATGATCGGATTTTCCGACAACTTTGTCCGACCGTGTGTATGCAACACCAGTGTCGGACAAAATCCGTCGGAAAAAATCCGCCGGATTTTGTGATCGGAATTTCCGACCGTGTGTATGGGGCATAAGGGTGTGCACACTTATGCAACCATATTATTTTAGATTTAAATTTTTACTTCCATCCACCTAAAATATTTCAGTTTGTTGTTGAATTGAGTTGTACAGTTTATAGGTCACATTAAAGGTGAAAAAGTTCTGAAATGTTTTATCTTTGTCTCATCTTTTTACATCACAGAAACCTGACATTTTAGCCAATCCAGGCCCCTTACCACGTGATCAGCTCGCAGCCAGCTCTGTAAACATCCCTTGTAATAGAAAACTTCATGACAGGACCTCTTAAATATTAGATCTGGGGTCAAAAAGACCTCAGATCTCATATTTACAATAAATTTTTTTTTTTAAATAATCGCTTCCGCCCTGCAATGCTATGGAGACGGGTGGGGGCTAGCTTCCCCTCACTTGTCTCCATGCCAAGCAAGGGTGAAGATCCGAGGGTGAAGGCCCCTCTCCCGCCACTGATAAAAGTGATCTTGCGGCGAATCTGCCGCAGAGACCATTTTTATCTTAAACTGGACCGCTCACTGAAGAAGAGGATACCGGTGTTATGGTAGCTAGCTGCTGCCATAACAATGATATTCCTCTTCAAACAGCTGACGCAGAGGCGTTGCTAGGGGGGTGCGGGGGGTGCGGTCCGCACCCGGGTGACACCCGCTAGAGGGGTGACACCCTCCCTGTTTTTTTTTTTTTTTTTTTGATTTTTTTAAATTTTTTTTTTTTATAGCCGCCGTTCACCCCGCAGCCCGCTGGGCTGAAACAACACACCGCAGCAGCGCGCGCCTGGTGTCCTCCTCCTTCCAGCCTCAGCCGGCCCTGTCACATCTCACAGAGTGCAGACGTGACGTCACAACACAGTGTCTCCGCTCCGCCCGGGCGGCACGGCAGCTGGAAGTTGTGAAGCTGCCCTCCTCTCCAGACGGCCGCATTGTAAACAGGTGCGGGGGGGGGGGGGTGTCCGGGTGTCCCAGCGAGGTTGTTCAGTTGTGTGTGTGTGCGGTGGGGCGGCCGCCACCGGGGGGGGGGGGGGGGTTGTCGTCTCCTCTAGAGACTCAGATCCAGATTCGGAACAGGTGCGGGGGGGGGGGTCCTGGTGTCCACCGCCGGCCCGAGCCCAGGGTGAGGTGCTTGTCATGGTACCGACAGTACCAAAGAGAGCTGGTGTGGGAGGACTCTCAGTGTCTGGCGCCCTGGCTGACCTGAGAGAGAGAGAGAGAGAAATCTGGTCCAGCCGCCCCCATCCCCCCACCAGACCAGCTCACTCAGCTACTGTGCCTATTATATCTAATATATATCTGTGTCCAGCAGCACCCCCCCCCCCCCCCCATCAGACAGACAACACTCACTATATATTAGCTGACTGAGCCACCCCCACCCTGAGCTGGTCTGATGATGATGGGGGAGGGGGTGCTGCTGGACACAGATATATATTAGATATAATAGGCACAGTAGCACATGTGTGACACATCCACCCACCCTGAGCAAGCTGGTCTCATGGGGGGGGGGGGGGTATTGTGTCCACAGTAACAAGGTAGCTGAGCCCAGCGCCACCAGAAAGAGAACCACGCTGCCCAGTGCCACCAGAGAGAACTCCAAACTGCCCAGCGCCACCAGAGAGAACTCCACACTGCCCAGCGCCACCAGAAAGAGAACCACGCTGCCCAGTGCCACCAGAGAGAACTCCACACTGCCCAGCGACACCAGAGAGAACTCCACACTGCCTAGCACCACCAGAAAGAATACCACGCTGCCCAGCACCACCAGAGAGAGAACCACACTGCCCAGCACCACCAGAGAGAGAGAAAGACTAAGCCAGTGCCAAGGTACAGACGTGCTACACTTCTGACCAGATTCGCCCCGGGCAACCCAGAGTGAGCAATTGTTCAGCCGGAGGGATCACTGCGCTGTTTCGCTGGGTCTGGTAAGTGGGCCTGTCGGCCATTATCCATTACTGATCCTAGGGACTGAGCAATTAGGAACTGTCTAACCTGCTATCCTCTAGCCCTAATACTGCCTGTAGGCCTTTCTGACCGATCCAACGTGCACCAACGATCTCCAACGCTGTGCTGCCACCGCGAAAAAAAAAAAAAAAAGGGGGCTATGGGGGGGTGACACCATGTTTTACCGCACCGGGTGACACCAACCCTAGTGACGCCACTGAGCTGACGTATAACGACAGTGGGCGGTCCGGAAGTGGTTAAATTGGCCATGGGCCCCCCGGTCACACCGGCGTGACTTGTCATGCAATTTGACAGGTCCAAATCGCATGACAAATTGCACCCTATTGTCAGCAATGCAACTGTTCAAATCGGTGCGACACCAACTTTGCGGCGTCGTGCCGATTTGAAAAAAGTAGTCCCTGCACTACTTTTGCCAATTTCAGGTGCGACTTGCATAGACATCTGTGCAATTAAACAGCCAAGTCGTACCTGAAGTCGCACTGACATGCATCTTTGAATTTGCAACATTTCAAGTGAAGTCGCACGATTTCAAAGTCAGATTTGGTGTGACCAGGGGCTTCAAATTAATGAATTCTCCTTTCTGGACTTGTTATTTGTGGCAAAAGTTGCCCCTCGTTATCCTCATAATTTTTTATTTTTTTTCCCCCAAAAAAAAAAAAACAAAGGCAGCAAATAAAAAATAAAAAAAATAAAATTCTAAAGCATCAGTACACAAATAATGATCACAAACACAATAAAAAAAAAACAACAAAAAAAAACATCACAAATACAACAAACGCTTAAATGAAATAAACAAACTACCCCAAATACACCGCCCTATACTACCCCAAATACACCGCCATATACTACCCCAAATACACCGCCATATACTACCCCAAATACACCGCCATATACTACCCCAAATACACCGCCATATACTACCCCAAATACACCGCCCTATACTACCCCAAATACACCGCCATATACTACCCCAAATACACCGCCATATACTACCCCAAATACACCGCCCTATACTACCCCAAATACACCGCCATATACTACCCCAAATACACCGCCCTATACTACCCCAAATACACCGCCATATACTACCCCAAATACACCGCCATATACTACCCCAAATACACCGCCCTATACTACCCCAAATACACCGCCATATACTACCCCAAATACACCGCCCTATACTACCCCAAATACACCGCCATATACTACCCCAAATACACCGCCATATACTACCCCAAATACACCGCCATATACTACCCCAAATACACCGCCCTATACTACCCCAAATACACCGCCATATACTACCCCAAATACACCGCCATATACTACCCCAAATACACCGCCATATACTACCCCAAATACACCGCCATATACTACCCCAAATACACCGCCATATACTACCCCAAATACACCGCCCTATACTACCCCAAATACACCGCCATATACTACCCCAAATACACCGCCATATACTACCCCAAATACACCGCCATATACTACCCCAAATACACCGCCATATACTACCCCAAATACACCGCCATATACTACCCCAAATACACCGCCCTATACTACCCCAAATACACCGCCATATACTACCCCAAATACACCGCCATATACTACCCCAAATACACCGCCATATACTACCCCAAATACACCGCCATATACTACCCCAAATACACCGCCATATACTACCCCAAATACACCGCCATATACTACCCCAAATACACCGCCCTATACTACCCCAAATACACCGCCATATACTACCCCAAATACACCGCCATATACTACCCCAAATACACCGCCCTATACTACCCCAAATACACCGCCATATACTACCCCAAATACACCGCCCTATACTACACCAAATACACCGCCATATACTACCCCAAATACACCGCCATATACTACCCCAAATACACCGCCATATACTACCCCAAATACACCGCCATATACTACCCCAAATACACCGCCCTATACTACCCCAAATACACCGCCATATACTACCCCAAATACACCGCCATATACTACCCCAAATACACCGCCATATACTACCCCAAATACACCGCCATATACTACCCCAAATACACCGCCCTATACTACCCCAAATACACCGCCATATACTACCCCAAATACACCGCCATATACTACCCCAAATACACCGCCATTTACTACCCCAAATACACCGCCATATACTACCCCAAATACACCGCCATATACTACCCCAAATACACCGCCATATACTACCCCAAATACACCGCCATATACTACCCCAAATACACCGCCCTATACTACCCCAAATACACCGCCATATACTACCCCAAATACACCGCCATATACTACCCCAAATACACCGCCATATACTACCCCAATTACACCGCCATATACTACCCCAAATACACCGCCATATACTACCCCAAATACACCGCCATATACTACCCCAAATACACCGCCATATACTACCCCAAATACACCGCCATATACTACCCCAAATACACCGCCATATACTACCCCAAATACACCGCCATATACTACCCCAAATACACCGCCATATACTACCCCAAATACACCGCCATATACTACCCCAAATACACCGCCATATACTACCCCAAATACACCGCCATATACTACCCCAAATACACCGCCATATACTACCCCAAATACACCGCCATATACTACCCCAAATACACCGCCATATACTACCCCAAATACACCGCCATATACTACCCCAAATACACCGCCATATACTACCCCAAATACACCGCCCTATACTACCCCAAATACACCGCCATATACTACCCCAAATACACCGCCCTATACTACCCCAAATACACCGCCATATACTACCCCAAATACACCGCCCTATACTACCCCAAATACACCGCCATATACTACCCCAAATACACCGCCCTATACTACCCCAAATACACCGCCATATACTACCCCAAATACACCGCCCTATACTACCCCAAATACACCGCCATATACTACCCCAAATACACCGCCCTATACTACCCCAAATACACCGCCATATACTACCCCAAATACACCGCCCTATACTACCCCAAATACACCGCCATATACTACCCCAAATACACCGCCATATACTACCCCAAATACACCGCCATATACTACCCCAAATACACCGCCATATACTACCCCAAATACACCGCCCTATACTACCCCAAATACACCGCCATATACTACCCCAAATACACCGCCCTATACTACCCCAAATACACCGCCATATACTACCCCAAATACACCGCCATATACTACCCCAAATACACCGCCATATACTACCCCAAATACACCGCCATATACTACCCCAAATACACCGCCATATACTACCCCAAATACACCGCCCTATACTACCCCAAATACACCGCCATATACTACCCCAAATACACCGCCCTATACTACCCCAAATACACCGCCATATACTACCCCAAATACACCGCCATATAATACCCCAAATACACCGCCATATACTACCCCAAATACACCGCCATATACTACCCCAAATACACCGCCCTATACTACCCCAAATACACCGCCATATACTACCCCAAATACACCGCCCTATATTACCCCAAATACACCGCCATATACTACCCCAAATACACCGCCATATACTACCCCAAATACACCGCCATATACTACCCCAAATACACCGCCCTATACTACCCCAAATACACCGCCATATACTACCCCAAATACACCGCCATATACTACCCCAAATACACCGCCATATACTACCCCAAATACACCGCCATATACTACCCCAAATACACCGCCCTATACTACCCCAAATACACCGCCATATACTACCCCAAATACACCGCCATATACTACCCCAAATACACCGCCATATACTACCCCAAATACACCGCCCTATACTACCCCAAATACACCGCCCTATACTACCCCAAATACACCGCCATATACTACCCCAAATACACCGCCCTATAATACCCCAAATACACCGCCATATACTACCCCAAATACACCGCCCTATACTACCCCAAATACACCGCCATATACTACCCCAAATACACCGCCCTATACTACCCCAAATACACCGCCATATACTACCCCAAATACACCGCCCTATATTACCCCAAATACACCGCCATATACTACCCCAAATACACCGCCCTATACTACCCCAAATACACCGCCATATACTACCCCAAATACACCGCCCTATACTACCCCAAATACACCGCCATATACTACCCCAAATACACCGCCATATACTACCCCAAATACACCGCCCTATACTACCCCAAATACACCGCCATATACTACCCCAAATACACCGCCCTATACTACCCCAAATACACCGCCATATACTACCCCAAATACACCGCCCTATACTACCCCAAATACACCGCCATATACTACCCCAAATACACCGCCATATACTACCCCAAATACACCGCCATATACTACCCCAAATACACCGCCCTATACTACCCCAAATACACCGCCATATACTACCCCAAATACACCGCCCTATACTACCCCAAATACACCGCCATATACTACCCCAAATACACCGCCATATACTACCCCAAATACACCGCCATATACTACCCCAAATACACCGCCATATACTACCCCAAATACACCGCCATATACTACCCCAAATACACCGCCATATACTACCCCAAATACACCGCCATATACTACCCCAAATACACCGCCATATACTACCCCAAATACACCGCCCTATACTACCCCAAATACACCGCCATATACTACCCCAAATACACCGCCCTATATTACCCCAAATACACCGCCATATACTACCCCAAATACACCGCCCTATACTACCCCAAATACACCGCCATATACTACCCCAAATACACCGCCCTATACTACCCCAAATACACCGCCCTATACTACCCCAAATACACCGCCATATACTACCCCAAATACACCGCCCTATACTACCCCAAATACACCGCCATATACTACCCCAAATACACCGCCCTATACTACCCCAAATACACCGCCATATACTACCCCAAATACACCGCCATATACTACCCCAAATACACCGCCATATACTACCCCAAATACACCGCCATATACTACCCCAAATACACCGCCCTATACTACCCCAAATACACCGCCATATACTACCCCAAATACACCGCCATATACTACCCCAAATACACCGCCATATACTACCCCAAATACACCGCCATATACTACCCCAAATACACCGCCATATACTACCCCAAATACACCGCCATATACTACCCCAAATACACCGCCCTATACTACCCCAAATACACCGCCATATACTACCCCAAATACACCGCCATATACCCCAAATACCCGCCAAATACACCGCCCTATACTACCCCAAATACACCGCCATATACTACCCCCCAATACACCGCCCTATACTACCCCAAATACACCGCCCTATACTACCCCAAATACACCGCCCTATACTACCCCAAATACACCGCCCTATACTACCCCAAATACACCGCCCTATACTACCCCAAATACACCGCCATATACTACCCCAAATACACCGCCATATACTACCCCAAATACACCGCCATATACTACCCCAAATACACCGCCCTATACTACCCCAAATACACCGCCCTATACTACCCCAAATACACCGCCCTATACTACCCCAAATACACCGCCCTATACTACCCCAAATACACCGCCATATACTACCCCAAATACACCGCCCTATACTACCCCAAATACACCGCCCTATACTACCCCAAATACACCGCCCTATATACCCCAAATACACCGCCATATACTACCCCAAATACACCGCCCTATACTACCCCAAATACACCGCCCTATACTACCCCAAATACACCGCCATATACTACCCCAAATACACCGCCATATACTACCCCAAATACACCGCCATATACTACCCCAAATACACCGCCCTATACTACCCCAAATACACCGCCATATACTACCCCAAATACACCGCCCTATACTACCCCAAATAAACTGCTAAACCCCCAAACTTTAAAGAAAGTAAAAAAATTAGTATATTTCCTCTAAGCAGCTCAAAGAGTGAAAATAAGAGTAGAAAATGAATGAAAGCACGTATTATTGGTATGAATCAATGTGCTCCAATGTTCCCTCATCCCTTTGTAGACAGTTGTAGGTGTGTTGTCACTTACTGAAACTGTGCGTAGGCTCCGGTCAGTACAGAGAACACTGTCAGGCACAGTACTCCTCTCTTCATGATGCAGGCAGGTACTGAGCACAGTCCCTGATGGACCAGGGTTATAAAGGATTAAGGCTTTCAGCAAACAATCCCATTAATCAGTAACTGGGACAAAAGCCAAAATCAGCAGTGGGGGAAAGTACAAACTTGTGCAACTCCCCACACAAAAACAACTGTTACCGTTAGAGCGATAGCGATGGGTACAACGCAGTTCCCGAGAAAGTTAAGGGCGCTGCAAGCTGGTTTTGTATATTTATATCTTAATGGTTGGGGGCTATAAAAATGAAAATATTTTTTTCAATTCCAGTGCTCTCTGTATTTTTTTAATTTTTTTTTATTTATGACAGGTACTTATATAGCGCCATCAATTTAAGTAGCACTTTACATATAGTTTATACATTTACATCAGTACACAAATAATATATACCGTATTTATCGGCGTATAACACGCACCGTTTAGGAGGGAATTTTAAGGAAAAAAAGTTTTAGGAGGGAAGTTTTGGGTAAAAAAAAAATTTACATTTAAGCGTCATTTGCAGCTTGCCCAGCGTCATTTGCATCTTGCCCAGCGTCATTTGCAGCCTTGCCCAGTGTCATTTGTAGCTTGCCCAGTGTCATTTGTAACTTGCCCAGTGTCATTTGTAGCTTGCCCAGCGTCATTTGCAACCTGCCCAGCGTCATTTGTAGCTTGCCCAGCATCATTTGTAGCTTGCCCAGCGCCCTTTGTAGCTTGCCCAGCGTCATTTGTAGCTTGCCCAGCGTCATTTGTAGCTTGCCCAGCGTCATTTGTAGCTTGCCCAGCGTCATTTGTAGCTTGCCCAGTGTCATTTGCAGCTTGCTAGTGTCATTTGCAGTTTGCCAGCGTTTAAATTTCCCGCCGCGAGACAAACCGCGCATGCGCGGCCGAAAAAGACCGAACCGCGGCCGAAAAAGGCCGAAGCGCGGTCGAAAAAGACCAAGCCGACTGTTCGGCTCCGCTCGGAGTCCCGCCTCCCTGCTGTTTCGGGAGCGAGCGCAGGGAGGCGGGACTACGAGCGCAGCTGAACAGTCGGCTTCGGTCTTTTTCGGCCGCACTTCGGCCTTTTTTGGCCGCGATTCGGCCTTTTTCGGATGCGGTTCGGTCTTTTTCGGCCGAGGTCGCTATTTTTCGGCGCCGCAACCAATTTTTGTCATTTTTTTGGGGGGTATCGGCGTATAACACGCACCCACGACTTTCCCCCAATTTTAAGGAGGAAAAAGTGCGTGTTATACGCCGATAAATACGGTACATACACAAAAAAATAAAATAAAAATTACAACAAACTCTTGCCATATTACATTTTTATTATTACAAATACAAAGCAGCCATTCTCAACCAGGGTTCCTCTAAAGGTTGCTTGGGGTTCCTTGACCTGTGGCTGATTGACCTCCCATCTGATGGTACCTGCATAATTCTAGATCCAACGCACCTTGGCAGCTCACCTTAGCTCTCCATAAGGTTGGCATTCTTACCATCACTGTAATGCCGCGTACACACGAACGGATTTTCCATCAGAAAAATCTTGGATGGTTTTTCCGACGGAATTCCGCTCAAGCTTGGCTTGCATACACACGGTCACACAAAAGTTTGCTGAACTTTCGACCGTCAAGAACGCGGTGACGTACAACACTACCAGGAGCTAAGAAAATGACGTTCAATGCTTCCGAGAATGCGTCAAATTGTTTCCGAGCATGCGTAGGAATTTTGCGCGTCGGAATTGCTACAGACGATTGGAATTTCTGAAAAATTGAGAACCTGCTCTCAATCTTTTGCTGGCTGGAATTCAGCCCAGCAAAAGTGTGAAATACGCAGCTACTGTAAGTGGAAAAGAGGGTCAACAATGCCCATTTGCAGCCTCACTGTGCCCATTTGCAGCCATAGGTCCCCTGAACTTCAAACGTGGTAGTTAAGGGTTCCTAGATGCCCCCTAGCTGCAGCCAAAATTTGGGGTCTCTGGACCCAAAGAGTCCTGAAATGACATTGCTGCAGATGGACACAGTTGACCGACTTTGTAGTGTTGGTTCCACTGGGTAGAGAATAAAATGGCGGTCGTTGCAATACTTTCTGTCACACCGTATTTGCGCAGCGGTCTTACAAGCGCACTTTTTTGGAAAAAAATACACTTTTTAAAATGTAAAAATAAGACAACAGTAAAGTTATCCCAATTTTTTTTATATTGTGAAAGATAATGTTATGCCGAGTAAACTGATACCCAACATGTCACGCTTCAAAATTGTGCCCGCTCGTGGAATTGGCGACAAACTTTTACCCTTAAAAATCTACAGGTTGCATGTTTTAACTTACAGAGGAGGTCTGGGGCTAGAATTATTGCTCTCGCTCTACCGATCGGGGCGATACCTCACATGTGTGGTTTGAACACCGTTTTCATATACGGGCGCTACTCACATATGCGTTCGCTTCTGCATGTGAGCTCATCGGGACGGGACGCGTTTTAAAAAAAAAAAAAAGATTTTTCTTATTTATTTTACCTTTTATTTTTCTATTTTTACACAGTTTTTAAAAAATATTTAAATGTTGTCACTTTTATTCCTATTACAAGGAATGTAAACATCCCTTTTAATAGAAAAAAAGCATGACAGGACCTCTTAAATATGAGCTCTGGGGTCAAAAAGACCGCACTATGAACATTCACTGCAGCGGGGTGGCTGCTGTGTGCTGGATCAGGTATCTGGTACGTGATCAGCGCGTATTGCACTTGCAACGCCCTGGCTGTGATTTGTTACAGCACAAGCCAATCAGCAGGTCCCGGCCAATGATTGATTGCCGGGACCCTCTGATCGGCTCCGCCATTCACGGAATAGAGCTCTGTGTTGTAAACAACAAAGAGCTCTGTTAACTGATAGGCTATCTTGCAGTTTTTTTTATTCGCTTTTGTAAAAGCAGCACACATTACACATTGTTAGGCACACATTTAACCCCTTGATCACCCCTGATGTTAACCCCTTCCCAGCCAATGTACTTAGTAAAGTAACAGGGTATAGTATTAGCACTGATCACTGTATTAGGCTGCATTCACACCTGAGCGTTTCAAAGTTGCGCGTTTTTACCACGATTTTGCCGTGATTTTTACCGCGTTATTTTTGCCGTGTTTTTGCCGAGATTTTTGTCACAATTTTGTACAGGTCACAATGTAAAAAGCAGAAAAACGCCTGTAATCTGCCCCAAAGAAGCTCATGTTCTTTTTTGAGCTTAACTGGTTCCCGACCGGCACACGCCCATGTACGTCGGCAGAATGGCACGGCTGCGCAATTGGGCGTACCTGTACGTCCCTTTGAATTTGCCGCCGTGCCATCACGTGCGCGCCCGCCGCGACCTCCGTGAGTAGGACTCGATGTCTGCGGGGATAGCCGCGATCGTCTCACAGAGAGGAAGAATGGGGAGATGCTAATGTAAACAAGCATCTCCCCGTTCTGCCTAGTGATACTGTCACTGATCACAGCTCCCTGTGATCGGGAGCGGTGATCAGTGTCGTGTCACACATAGCCCCTCCCCCCACAGTTAGAATCACTCCCTAGGACACACTTAACCCCTACAGTGCCACCTAGTGTTAACCCCTTCACTGACAGCCACATTTACACAGTAATCAATGCAATTTTAATCGCACTGATCGCTGTACAAATGTGAATGGTCCCAAAATCGTACCAAAATTGTCCGATGTGTCCGCCATAATGTTGCAGTCATGATAAAAATCGCTGATCGCCACCATTACTAATAAAAAAACTATCCCCTATTTTGTAGACACTATAACTTTTGCGCAAACCAATCAATAAACGTTTATTGAGATTTTTTTTAACCAAAAATATGTAGAAGAATACGTATCGGCCTAAGCTGAGGGAAAAAAAGTTTTTTTAAGTATTTTTGCTGGATATTTATTATAGCAAAAAGCAAAAAATATAGCTTTTTTTTCAAAATTGGAGTTTTACAAGCGTTTTATGAGCTGTAAACGCTCAGGTATGAATGCAGCCTAATGCCGCGTACACACGGTCGAAATTCTCGTCGGAAAAAGCTCTGATGGTTTTCCCGTCGGAATTCCGACGGAATTTCACTCAAACTGTCTTGCCTACACACGGTCACACCAAATTCCGATGGTCAATAACACCGCGGCATACAACACGTTCAACGGCACTATAAAGGGGAAGTTTAATGCTTCCGAGCATGTGTCAAATTGTTTCCGAGCATGCGTCGGAATTTTGCGTGTCGGAATTGCATACACACGATCGGAAAATCCGATAGAAAGGTTTTTCCGTCGGAAAAATTAAGAACAGGTTCTCAATCCAAAGTCTGTGGAAATTCAGACAGAAAAAGACCGATGGGCATACACACGGTCGGAAAATCCGATGAAAAGCTCCCATCGGACTGTTTCCATCGGAAATTCCGACCGTGTGTGCGCGGCATTAGAGTCACTATTGATATCAGTGTCAGTTAGTCAGTTAGTGTACCCACCACCCGCCTTCGTCAGCTAGTGTCAGATTGTCCGCCACACTATCACAGTCCCACTATAAGTCACTGATCACCGTCAGAACTGGTATATAAATAAAAATTCCTTTATATATATTCTCAAACTGTGTGCTGCGTGGGATTTAAAATTGCTAGCGTTTTGAAACCTTGAACATATCGAAGAATTAAATGGTAAGTCAATGTCGCAAAAGTTAAAAAAGTAACATATATAAAAACGCAAACTCTTTCAGTCTGTCATTCATTGGTTCCTTTCGTAATGCAAGACTTGTGCGAGATCTCGCGAGAACTCGATCGCTCAAATTATATTATAACAATAGAGACCGTTCCATTCCAACTTTTGATGCTTATAAAGAAAAGTTTGTTCATTGTTTAGGGATGAAGAAATACTTAATCATTTCTGGAACTCTGAAAGAGAAACTGTTAGCCCCCGTACACACGGTCGGAAATTCCGACCACAAAATCCGTCGGATTTTTTCAGACGGATTTTGTCCGACACTGGTGTTGCATACACACGGTCGTACAAAGTTGTTGGAAAATCTGATCATTCTGAATGTGGTGACGTTCGTTGCGTATGACGGAACTACGTAAAGGCTAGTAGCCAATAGCTTTGGTCTCGTTATTTGATCTGAGCATGCGTGGCACTTTGTCTGTCGGAATTCTCTACACACGATCGGAAAAAGTCGATCGGATTTTGTTGTCAGAAAATTTGAGAGCAGGATCTCAAATTTTTTCCGTCGGAAATTCCGAGGGAAAAAGTCAGATGGAGCCTACACACGGGCGGATTTTCCGACAACATGGTCCGATCGGACATTTTCCGTCGGAATTTCTGACCCTGTGTACGGGGCATTAAATGAAAAGCTAGGAAGCAAGCAAAAGTAAAACTAAATATATACGTAAAAATAAAGAAGCTCTTCACCACAAAAATTGTTAAATCTTTTCAGGTGTAGATCTTTTTGGTGTGCTGCAAGACAAAAATGTTTGAGAAACACTGTTGTAGACACTATAACTTTCATGCAAACTAAATAATATACACTTATTGGGATTTTTTTTTCTTTTTTTACTAAAGACATGTAGCATTCTGGTTTAAATTCATGAAGAATTTTTTTTTTTTTTAATCTCATAAACACACAGAGTGCAGGAGACAGGAGTGTGTAGCACACAGAGTGCAGGGGATAGGAGTGTGTAGCACACAGAGTGCAGGGGATAGGAGTGTGTAGCACACAGAGTGCAGGGGATAGGAGTGTGTAGCACACAGAGTGCAGGGGATAGGAGTGTGTAGCACACAGAGTGCAGGGGATAGGAGTGTGTAGCACACAGAGTGCAGGGGATAGGAGTGTGTAGCACACAGAGTGCAGGGGATAGGAGTGTGTAGCACACAGAGTGCAGGGGATAGGAGTGTGTAGCACACAGAGTGCAGGGGATAGGAGTGTGTAGCACACAGAGTGCAGGAAACAGGAGTGTGTAACAGAAAGTAAAAAAAAATATATAGATTTTTTTTAAATTTTCTGATCTTTTTTTGTTTATATATATATATATATATATAAAAAAAAAACAGTGGTGATCAAATACCAGAAAGATCTTTTTGTGTGAAAAAAATTATGTAAATTTAATTTGGGTACAGCGTTGCGTGACGGTCTGATCTCTGCACATTATTTGTAAGGCAATGTTTACTCTGTTTGATAAGACGGAACAGATAACAGATTTCCTATTATTTTGGCCGAAAGTGAAAGTGAATAAATGCCAAGGGGTGGAGGGGATGGATGATTCTACTAAAGTAGGCTTTCATTTATGGAAAGATGCCAGTTAAAGCGGAGGTCCACCCTAAAGAAAATGCTCCTAAAAATATGAAAAAAAAAACAATTGAAAAAAAATGAATTTTTTACTTACCAGAAATGGCTGTTGCTAGGCAGATCGTCCTAATCTGCCACTTCCTACACCACAGTGATCTTCATTCTTCTCCTCCTCACGTTGTCTTTTGGGAAATGGGGCGCAGTGTCTTCTGGGAACTGTGTGTGTCCCAGAACACAGCCGGCCATTCACAAAGCGCCGCGCGACTCGCGCATGCGCAGTAGGAAACAGGCTCCACTGCTTGTTTCCCTAAGTTCGAATGGCGGCACCGAAACCCGATCTGACATTGCGGGCACCCTGGACAGGTAAGTCTGCTTATTAAAAGTCAGCAGCTACAACTGGCCCTCCACTTTAAGCTGTTAAGGGCCTTTTTTTAAACTTTGTTTTTGCAATATTTGTGTAGATAACACTCAAGTTCACATTGGTGATACAGACTAAGTGGTACTGGTACCTAACAATTGCATCTTAACTCTGTGCATTTAAAAAAAAAATGTCAATACAGACCCCCCAAGTAAAAAGAAAAAAAAAAAAAGCAGCTCAGGCAGCAATACTCATGTAGCACCCTCCTAGTGTAGACCAGGCTGCTGGGTACATTTAGTTTGGCTCCTCTGTAATCAGTGGAGCAGGGACTGATTATTCAGGGCTGCTCAGTGTTTCAAAGGCTACTGCTCTGTTACTTCTCCCTGTCTTCTAGAGCAGGAGTCAGCAACCTACGGCCTGCCTAGGCCTGCCCCTCACTAAATGTCCGGCCCATCAGTGCACGTGATGAATTCATGTGCACCCAGCCCGCGGACATTTTAACCCTTGATCAACTTTCTTGGGATAACAACCGATGCAGCTATGTTAACCCAAGTAGAGAGGACGTCGAAAGAGGTGCAGGGCTGTGTAATGGAAAGGTGTCCAGAGGTACAGCGGCTGTGTAATGTAAAGGGGTCCAGATTATTATCTTAATTTATTAGCAGGTGAATGCAGGGCTCCATGCATTCACATACATTGAGTGGAACAAGGTTGCTGACCCCTGTTTTAGAGGATTCTAGAAGTATAGTGGAAGGAAGGACAGAGCAAGCAGCCTGAATATTTATGAGACTCCAGCCAATCCCTAGGGAGGTGTGTCCAAGGGGTGTGGAGAGAGCTCATAAATAGTCTGAGGCGCCCGAGAAGCAAGTGCAGTGTTACTGGGTTCAGTCCTGCAGGAGGAGACCCTTGTTGGGGGGGGGGACTCTGCCCCCTGGTGCAGGATCCTAGAGGAAGCCCTGAGGAAGGTACAAAGATCCCAGTTAGGCTTAGTTGGGGGGGGGGGCTATTTGCAAATCTGGGGAAGTTGGGTCTGGAGGAGCTCACTGGAGAGAGCCAGGAGGAAGTTGTTGGGAGAGAGTCCAGCTGTCCTTTGGTGGTGTGAGTCTACATCTCCCTTACTTGGAAGAGCCTGGTGGATGATTCCGTGGCTATGTGAGTAGATGACCCCAGTGCTGAAGAAAAGTGACTGTGTAGCTTTTTAACTTTAGAAGGGGTACAGGTAACCAACACTGCAGACTGGTCATTTATGGGTTAATGCGCATACACTTTGAATGGACACTGTTGGGTTAATCCTCCTAATCTGCTGGTGGTAAACAATGTTCTGTGTACTGGAGGGCATCTAACTGCTTGGATGGACCAATGTGTGTGCTGGAGGAGGGATACAGGGGAAAGACCAATGTGTAGGTTGTATGTTATACACTCCTGTCCCCTGCACTCTGTGTGTTACACACTCCTGTTCCCTGCACTCTGTGCGTTACACACTCCTGTTTCCTGCACTCTATGTGTTACACACTCCTATCTCCTGCACTCTGTGTGCTACATACTCCTGCCTCCTGCACTCTGTGTGTTACACACTCATGACTCCTGCACTCTGTGTGTTACACACTCCTGTCTTCTGCACTCTGTGTGTTACACACCCCTGTCTTCTGCGCTGTGTGTGTTACACACTCCTGTCCCCTGCACTCTGTGTGTTACACACCCCTGTCTTCTGCGCTCTGTGTGTTACACACTCCTGTTTCCTGCACTCTATGTGTTACACACTCCTATCCCCTGCACTCTGTGTGCTATACACTCCTGTCCCCTGCACTCTGTGTGTTACACACTCCTGTTCCCTGCACTCTGTGCGTTACACACTCCTGTTTCCTGCACTCTGTGCGTTACACACTCCTGTTTCCTGCACTCTATGTGTTACACACTCCTGTCCCCTGCACTCTGTGTGCTACACACTCCTGTCCCCTGCACTCTGTGTGTTACACACTCCTGTTCCCTGCACTCTGTGCGTTACACACTCCTGTTTCCTGCACTCTATGTGTTACACACTCCTATCCCCTGCACTCTGTGTGCTACACACTCCCGTCCCCTGCACTCTGTGTGTTAAACACTCCTGTCCCCTGCGCTGTGTACACTACACACTCCTGTCCTCTGCGCTCTGTGTGTTACACACTCCTGTCTCCTGCACTCTGTATGTTACACACTCATGACTCCTGCACTCTGTGTGTTACACACTCCTGTCCCCTGCACTCTATGTGTTACGCACTCTTGTCCCCTGCACACTGTGTGTTATGCACACCTGTCCCCTGCACTCTGTGTGTTACGCACTCCTGTCCCCTGCACTCTATGTGTTACACACTTCTGTCCCATGCCCATTGTGTGTTATGCACACCTGTGCCCTGCACTCTGTGTGTTACGCACTCCTGTCTCCTGCACTCAGTACGCTACACACGCTTGTCTCCTGCACTCTGAGTTACACACTACTGTCCCTTGAACTTCCTGTGATAATCACTGCTGATTCCTGCACTCTGAGCCCATTCAGTGTAGTGTGTGGCATATTTCCTCCACCCAGGCAGTGCAGCAATCAGCCTGTCATTAACATGAATGGGCATGTCCCCCTGTACTCATCATTATGATTGTACTATTGTAAATATGAGTACAGCATATGAAAAAAAACAAAAAAACTGAATTTAAAACCTAAGGATTTGTATACACCACGTTCAGTGTGCAGTTCTGCAGGTGTGTATTTTGCAATTAATTTGCAGTATATTTGCACTGCATTTGCTTCATGTTTATGAAGTGTTTTTTAGGCCCTCTTTATTTATTTTTTAGTCAAGTTGCATTGATTTGCATATGCAATGCGTTCACATACGTTCTGATATATTTATCTGCATCAAAAATATTACATGCTGTACTTTTATAAGACGCACATGAAACCACACAATGGTGTAAACTAGGCTCATTGAAATACAATCATTTTTCTTGCACGTGTTTCTACTGCTTTTAAAAATGTGTTTGGCTGTATCTGGTTTAAAGGGGCCCTTACTTTTCAGAAGAAAGCAGTCATGTATTCCGCGGGTTGGGTGGGCAGGTGGTTGACACAGTGGTGTCTTGGTGCTTTGGTTGTTATGTCTCATGAGTGACAAGCCTGTATGTAGCACCCTCTAGTGTGTGCTACTAGTAGGTTAGACCTGAGCCATTGAATCTGGCCTGGGTCAGGGTTACTAGAGGTCAGGGCTGGATGACTCATCCTGGCAGGCCTCCTTGGGTCCTCCCCCTGTCTCCAGAGTGTTAGAGAACATTCCGGAGCTACAGTGCCTTGCAAAAGTATTCACCCCCCTTGGCATTTTTCGTGTTTTGTTGCCTCACAACCTGGAATTAACATGGATTGTTTGAGGATTTGCATCATTTAATTTACAGAACATGCCCACAATTTTAAAGATGTTTTTTTTATTTTTTTATTGTGAAGCAAACAACAAATAGGACAAAATAACAGAAAATAGTCAATGTGCATTAATATTCATCCCCCTAAAGTCAATACTTTGTAGAGCCACCTTTTGTAGCTATCACAGCTCCAAGTCACTTTGGATAAGTCTCTATGAGCTTGCCAGATCTTACCACTGGGATTTTTGCCCATTCCTCCTTGCAAAACTGCTCCAGCTCCTTCAAATTGGATGGTTTTCAGTTGTGATTAGCAATCTTTAAGTCTGACCACAGATTTTCTATTGGGTTGAGGTCTGGGCTTTGACTAGGCCATTCCAACACATTTAAATGTTTTCCCTTAAACCACTCAAGTGTTGCTTTAGCAGTGTGTTTGGGGTGGTACGGGTTTTTCTCAAGAATATCCCTGTATTTAGCACCATCCATCTTTCCCTCAACTTTGACCAGTCTCCCAGTCCCAACTGCTGAAAAACATCCCCACGGCATGCTGCTGCCACCACCATGTTTCATTGTGGGGAGGGTGTTCTTTGGGTGATGTGATGTGTTGGGTTTGCGCCAGACATAGCGTTTTCTTTGATGGCCAAAAAGTAAAATTTTGGTCTCATCAGACCAGAGCACCTTCCTCCATACATTTTGGGAGTCTCCCACATGCCTTTTCGCAAACTGAAAAACGTGCCATTTTGTTTTTTGCTGAAAGTAATGGCTTTCTTCTGGCCACTCTGCCATAAAGCCCAACTCTATGGAGCGTACGGCTTATTGTCGTCCTATGTACAGATACTCCAGTCTCTGCTGTGGAACTCTGCAGCTCCTCCAGGGTTACCTTAGGTCTCTGTGCTGCCTCTCTGATTAATGCCCTCCTTGCCCGGTCCGTGAGTTTTGGTGTGCTGCCGTCTCTTGGCATGTTTTCTGCTGTGCCAGGTTCTTTCCATTTGATTATGATACATTTGATGGTGCTCCTAGGGATCATAAAAGATTTGGATATTTTTTTATAACCTAACCCTGACTTCTCAACAATATTGTCCCTTACTTGTTTGGAGAGTTCCTTGGTCTTCATGGCAGTGTTTGGTTAGTGGTGCCTCTTGCTTAGGTGTTGCAGCCTCTGGGGCCTTTCAAAAAGGTGTGTATATGTAAAGACAGAGCTGTCTTGATTATTTATGGACCCTTGGCCAATCCCCAGGAGTAGGACTGGCAGGGAATTAAGGTAACCCCATAAATAGACATGGGCCATGCCAGCAGGGGAGTCAGGTGGAGGATGGAGAAGCAGTGTTGAGGAGAGACTTTCTGTGGCCCTTGGCTGGAGCTCAGGAAAGCTGGCCTGGAAGGATCCCACCGTAGGAGGCAGTTGGAGAGAGTCATGCCGGAGAGGCAGCAGGAGAGAGCAAGTAGAGACAGTGAGTAGATCAGCATGGTACAGGGACAGACAAGGGAAATGCAGCAGATTTTTCTTGAAGACAGCAGTGTGTTTATGTCTTGCCCTCGGAAGTCTCCATGTAAGTGTGCCAGTCAGGAGGACTGGGGGAAGCAAGCAGCCAGGTGGGCTGTTAGCCTTCTTCAGTGGTGGAACTGGGCTCAGTGTCTACAGGAAGGCAGAAGGTGACACTGTTCACTCCACAATGTACTACATTTTCCACAAAGGGGCAGAAGGTTCCTGGCCTGTAATGGGCTGCTGCTGAATTAACAAGAGACTGTTGATTCCCACTGGAGTGATCAGCAGGTGCTGTGAACCAAGTTTGTGCAGGAGGCAGAAGCAAGAGGATCTTCAGTCAGCAGCAAGCGTGGAACAACTTCCCACCCTCCCGCCCGGCTGTAGGTGGGTATTTCGGGTTGGGGAATTGGGTGTTCTGTAGAGCCAGATGTAGCGATTGGCCTGGTGCAAAGTCCTTTTAGGGTCATATGGGCACAAAAAAGGTATGGTGTAGGGACCTGTCTGAGGTACGGGTCCCAGTTGGTGTATGTGTACCTGCGAGTTGTCTCCGAGTCAGTGGTTTTGCGGCTGGAGGCCTGAGAAGTGACAAACAGGTATCGTCTTGGTTTTTATGCCTATTAGGACCTTGTGGCTCCTTTCTTTAAAGTGGGGTCCCCCCTAAAAAAACAGCTGCTGACTTTTAATAATCGGACACTTACCTGTCCCAGGGTCCAGCGATGCGGGGGAACGAAGCCCCCCCTCGTTCCCCGCTCCGCTCGCAGCGCTGGCATTCTTACTGTGGGCACCCGGCTGTGCGCCGTGATACGACGCTCAGTCATCTGGGACACGTGACAGGTCCCAGATGACTGTGCGGCGCCGAGGGGAAGTGATGTCAGTGCCCGGGCACTGAAGGTGGCAGACTATGAGGGACCCCCTAGCAACAAGCATTTAGAGGTGAGTAAAAAAAATGTTTTTTTCCAATTATTTTTTTTATGTTTTTTAAGCATTTTTTATTTATTTTTTGGTGGCAACACCACTTTAATAAACTGTCTGTTCTGTTTTTTTTTTTTGTTATTGATCTGTTAATTATTTGTTATTTATATTTTGGGTAATAAAAAAGCTGCTATGCCAATTTAACTCACAATTTTGTTGTAGCGTGGTTATTACTGGAAGGGTGGGGGCTTTTGGTATAGCAGTTACCAAGCCACGTTTAATACCATAGTCATGACTCTTGCAGCAATACAAGACAACTAACCGAGTGATCTTCTCTGGCACAGCCCTACATGAAGCTGTATAAATGCTCTGTCTTGTGTCTTTTCCTCCTTCCAGGTAAATAAGCTGGGATTAAACGGTTTCTTCATATTAGTTAACACTTTAATAGCTGCAATAGATTTATAGAAGAGTACATGGGCTTGAGATTCCACTTAGTGATGCCATTTAAGCAGAACTCAATACTAATGAAAAAAAAAAAAGTAAGTGTCCGATTATTAAAAGTCAGCAGCTGCAGTATTTGTAGCTGCTGACTTTAAAAAAATTATTTTTTAGGGGGCACCCCACTTTAAGGTTTCCATCCAAGGATGGTGAATAAAAGTTTTTCTATATTGTTTTAAAAATTGTAGTATAGATTGTTATTTCAACCCCACAGAGGCACACTCAAAGTCCCGTTTCATTTCACTTTTACCTTGAATTTTGCATTTTTCAGGGACGGTGCCTCTGTGGAGTTGAAATCCTCTCACGTTTACCCCCACTCCTATACAGTTCGATCCATGTATAGGCTGTCTTTAGGAGGTATTTATTCAATGCAACCTTATTTTATATTTTTTTACTGAAATTATACATTTCATAAACCAATGGCGGAAATATCCTGCAAAAAAAATTAAACTGTTACTATTCTATTCTGCAAGGTCTCTGCTTTTAGAAAATATATATAATATTTGGAGGGGGAGGTTAACTAATCTTCAGGCCAAAAATTAACATTTTATTGTGTGCGCAAAAAACAAAAACATATAAAGGGTTAATACTAGAGTTGAGCGGACACCTGGATGTTTGGGTTCGGCGGGTTCAGCCGAACTTCGGAAAAAAGTCCGGGTTCGGGACCGAACTTGACCCCGAACTCCGAACCCCATTGAAGTCAATGGGGACCCAAACTTTTCAAGACTAAAATGGCTGTAAAAAAGTAATGGAAAGGGCTAGAGGGCTGCAAATGGCAACAAAACGTTGTTAAGAGCATGGCAAGTGATCTGCAAACAAATGTGGATAGGGAAATAACTTAAAATAACATAAAAAAATAAAAAATAAAAATAAAATGCTGGAGGCCCCCTTCTCAGCAGAAGAGGTACAGGAAGTCATTAAGAACCTCAGAAACTCAACGGCACGATGCCGCACATATGGTGGGAATACCCCAGAATACGCACTTTCTGGAAAAAAAATATTCAATTTAATGGATAAGATAGTGGGAAAATAAAATACTTGGATTTTATTTTTTGGCAATAGCAGAATACACCCACAGTGTGTAAAGCGTGTATGAACATGCAGAAAATGCTATTAGAAAAAAAAAAATGTCACTACAATTTTTTTTTTGGGATAGCACAATAGAAGAAATATCGATCGATTGTATGTCACACTCCTGCACACATGCACAAATTACAGCAAAATTTTATTTTTTTGCAATGTTTTTGCAATTACAGAATACACACAGAGTGTGGTGTATCTCTTAGTAAAATATGCAGTGCAGTCATGCTGCACTGAGCTTGCAGGTAAAAGTTATATTTTGTCTGGCACTGGCCTCATGGCACTGTTAAAAGACTGTGCACTGCACCCCAGCCAGGGTACAATTGATTTAGGAATCTCTTGAATAATTCTCTCTGCCTCTTTCCCTCAATAAAGACACTCTCTGGTCTCTACTCTAGCTATGTAGATCGCTCACTGATATTACTAATTTGAAGAAAATTTAAGGAATGTGGACTGACTGACTGTATCACACTAACTCCTAATGAAATCCTCTCTTAGCAGCCAGGAACCTGTCTATAGCAGAGTGAGGTGCTGTGCTGTGTGCCTGTACCTTATATAGAGGCTGGGTCACATGCTGCACTGGCCATTAGTAGGCATGGCTGTGATGGCTTCTAGGGCACACTAGTGAAACTACAGTTAATTGGCTGCCCTGCAGCTTTTAAAAAGGCGCCATTACATCGCCGAACACCGGACCCGAACCCGAAAATACAGTCAATAGTTCGGGTCAGGGACTCAAAAGTCCGGTACGGACCCGAACTTTACAGTTCGGGTTCGCTAAACCCTAGTTAATACCAGTGGGGTGTCATCTCTATCTGTAAGTAGCTTTCTGCTTTAGATTGTAAGTATACCAAAGGTATCCTGTTAGTTGTATTACCAGCAGACACTTCCAATATGTGACCACTAGATGGCACTCCAAACCAATCTCTAGATGATATGCGCACTAACCTTTATTAAACAGGGTTTATACTGTATAGCACCAACAGTTTGTGCAGCACTTTACAATAAAAAGAAAGAAAGTACAGTTAAAATAGAAATCAATGCAACATTCTGCTCGCAATTCCAAATCACTGGGTGTGAATGGAGCCTTATAGCATTTATTTTAAAATATTTAAATTCATTTATTTTTTGGGAAAATGTATTGTCCTGTGATGGCTGCATCCTGCTGGCTTCAGCTCTCACTGCTTCTGTTTGAGTGAGTCTCAATTACAGCCAATGGCAGTAGTTTTATGGTAAAATTAAACTGTAATAGGCTGGCACTATGAAAGCTAAAACCATTCTGGGTGGGTCCCTGAACTGACATAGCAGGAATTGGTGCCATGGTTGCAGGGGCGAACTGACCATTAGGCCACTCGGGCACTGCCTGAGGGCCCCGGGCCACTAGGGGGCCCCATCAGGGTTGCCAGCCTCAGTAAAACCAGGGAACGAATGTAAAAATCAGTTTTTTTTTTTACATCTGTCTCTGAAATGTCCCTTACCGACATCCTTTTGGTCTATAAAAAAACAAGATTATAGCTGCCCCACCTCTCCAGTACCTTCTCAGCAAATAGAAACATGTCTGTGTATACTGTGTGATTGTATACTGTGTGTGTGTGTGTATACTGTGTGGCCCCATAATCTCTGATTGCCTGGGGGCCCCATAATTTCCTATTGCCCGGGGGCCCCATGAGTTGTCAGTCCGCCCCTGCATGGTTGGCTGTCATTGTGATCACATGATCAGAAACCCATCTTTCTGGTTCCTTAACATTAGTGTAGACCAGCAGCTGTCAAAGACATTTTACAACTAGAACTAGGGGAGATTGCTTCTAGTTCTAAGAAATAAGGTATAATAACATTTTTCCAGTGCGTAGAATCATGCCTGAGAATGTTATGCAAAAGATTGGTGTTACTTGGTTAGCCATTCTCAACCAGGGCTACTCCAATGGTTGATAGATGGTCCTTCAGTTGTGGCTGATTGATTTTTCATTTGGTGGTAGTTCTGGGGGCAACATCACTTGGCAGAGCCAGCATCAAGACACCAGTGATCTTTTTAGCTGTCTGTAATGGCAATCTGAACACCATTGTAAGGGTCTCATTCTTGCTATTGACCACCAATGCAAGGAGCATTCTTCCCACTGACCACCAATGGAAGGAGCATTCTTCTCATTAACCACCAGTGTAAGGGGTATTCTTCTTATTGACCACCTATGGAAGGCACATTCTTCCCACTGATCACCTATGGAAGCAGACTTCTTCCTTCCTCTGACCACCAATGTAAGGATCATTCTTCCCACTGATCATCTATGGAAGCAGAATTCTTCCTTCTTCTTACCACCAATGGAAGGAGCATTCTTCCCATTGACCATCAATGTAAGGGGTATTCTTCCTATTGACCACCTATGGAAGGAGCATTCTTCCCACTGATCACCTATGGAGCAGAATTCTTCCTTCCTCTGACCACCAATGGAAAGAGCATTCTTCCCATTGACCATAAATGGAAGGAGAATTCTTCCCATTGACCATAAATTGAAGGAGCGCTCTTCTTATTGACCATCAATGTAAGGGGTATTCTTCCTATTGACCAGCAATGTAAGGAGCATTCTTCCCACTGATCACCAAAAAAAGAAGCCTTCTTCACACTGGACACTATTTTAAGGAGCATTCCTCCCAATGACCACCAGTGTAAGCCGCATTCTTCCCACGGACCTTCAATAAATTGATTTAAGCTGATTTTTTTTAAAGCGTAAAAATTATTTGAGGGGTTCCTCTGCAGGAAAAAAAGTTATAAAAGGCTGCTCTAGGTGTCGAAGAGTGGATTCGTGTACCTAAGGTGTCATATCAGGTATCAGGACTTCTACTGCTATTTTTTTTGCATCCTGGAAAATACCCACTTCACTGTACTAGTAGACATTTTGTAGCTTCTCTAAGGCCGGTTTCACACCGGAGTGGTGCGGGCGGCGGCGGTAAAGCAGCGCTATATTTAGGGCTGCTTTACCGTCGTTTTAGCCGCTGTATGCGGCCGCTAGCGGGGTGGTTTTAACCCCCGCTAGCGGGCGAAAAAGGGTTAAAACCCCCCGCAAAGCACCGCTTTGCCGGCGATATTACCGCGGTATCCCATTGATTTCAATGGGTAGGAGCGGTATAGGAGCAGTGAATACACCGCTCCTTCACCGCTCCAAAGATGCTGCTAGCAGGACTTTTTTTACCATCCTGCTAGCGCACCGCTCCAGTGTGAAAGCCCTCAGGGCTTTCATACTGGAGACACAGCAGCAGCTGTTTCGGGTTGGTTTGCAGGCGCTATTTTTAGCGCAATAGCGCCTGCAAACCGCCCCAGTGTGAAAGCAGCCTAAGTGACTTCTTTAGTTAAAGCCTAGCTCCAGCTAATCCAGCTAGTGGCCCATTTGGGGCTCTTTTACAATTGCTTCAAAATGTGGCTTTGAACACGCTTTTTTTTTAAAGCACTATGAATGTCAATCAAAGCGCCTGCCAATAAATAAAATGCTAAGCTTACATAGTTACATAGTTAGTTAGGTTGAAAAAGGACACAAGTCCATCCAGTTCAACCACAAATAAAAAAAACAAATATATCTTACAATCCCATATACCCCATTCTATACCCACAGTTGATCCAGAGGAAGGCAACAAAAAAAAACAGCAGCGCATGCTCCAATTTGCTAAAGCAGGGGAAAAAAAATCCTTCCTGATCCCCCGGGAGGCAATCGGATTTTCCCCGGATCAACTTTACCTATAAATGTCAGTACCCAGTTATATTATGTACATTTAGGAAAGTATCCAGGCCTTTCTTAAAGCAATCTACTGAGTTAGCCAGAACCACCTCTGCAGGGAGTCTATTCCACATTTTCACAGCTCTTACTGTGAAGAAACCTTTCCGTATTTGGAGATGAAATCTCTTTTCCTCTAGACGTAAAGAGTGCCCCCTTATCCTCTTTGTTGACTGTAATGTAAATAACTCAACACTAAGTTCACTATATGGACCCCTTATATATTTATACATGTTGATTATATCCCCCCTTAATCTCCTCTTATCAAGGGTGAATAAATTCAGTTCCTCTAATCTTTCCTCATAGCTGAGCTCCTCCATGCCTCTTATCAGTTTGGTTGCCCTTCTCTGCACTTTCTCCAGTTCCCCGATATCCTTTTTGAGAACTGGTGCCCAAAACTGAACTGCATATTCCAGATGAGGTCTTACTAATGATTTGTACAGGGGCAAAATGATATCTCTCTCTCTGGAGTCCATACCTCTCTTAATACAAGAAAGGACTTTGCTTGCTTTGGAAACCACAGCTTGACATTACATGCTATTATTGAGCTTATGATCTACCAAAACCCCCAGATCCTTCTCCACTATGGATTCCCCCAGTTGTACTCCCCCTAGTATATATGATGCATGCATATTCTTAGCCCCCAAGTGCATAACTTTACATTATGATTGTGATACATTACAGTCCTGTTCACATGTTCACAACTACTACTACATAAACCATAACTTGGAAAAACGAGAACCTTTACAGCAGGGGTCTCAAACTGGCGGCCCTCCAGCTGTTGCAAAACTACAAGTCTTATCATGCCTCTACCTGTGGGAGTCATGCTTGTAACTTTCAGCCTTGCAATGCCTCATGGGACTTGTAGTTTCGCAACAGCTGGAGGGACGGCAGTTTGAGACCCCTGCTTTACAGACTTATTGACAGACCATCTTTTTCCGTAATATACAAAAATCAGGTTCCGCAGTCTTTTGTTCTGAGTCGGAGACAAAGCGGTCACTTTCTAAATGTTTTCACTAAACTCCAATCTTCTCTGAAGCTCCACACCCGGTTGAGTGGGGGTGGATATACAGTATTAATTGCGGGCCTGAGAGTTTACTACCGGCCAAGGAAACTTGTGGTTTTCAGAGCTCTCAGTGATGCCGCTGTGCACCGTTTCCACATATGAAAGATCACCGATCCCTCTTAAGCCCCATACACACGGTCGGACAATCCGCGGACCAGGTCGGTCGGATCCTGTCCGTCATACTTTGTCTGATGTTGGTTTTGCGTACACACGGTCGGACAAAGTTGTCGGAAAATCCGATCATTCTGAACGTGGTGACGTTTGTTGCCTACGACGGGACTACGTAGAGGCTAGTAGCCAATAGCTTTGGTCTTGTAATGTGATCTGAGCATGCGTAGCACTTTGTCCGGTCGGACAACCGTACACACGATCGGATTTGGTGTGATCAGACCGTGTTGTCGGCAAATCTATCCAGCAGGAGATAAGACTTTGTCTGTCGGACAATCCGACGTACACTTTCCGATGGTGCATACACACGGTCTGATTTTTCAACAACATTGTCCGATCGGACAGAATCCATGAAAAAATCCGACCGTGTGTATGGGGCTTTAGAGTGGAAGAGAAAGCGTGTTTGGGCAGCCGAGTCTTCGTATCGGTGACACAGCAGAGGAGAGAGGCGTAGGAGGGCGAAAGGAAAGAGAACTCAGATGGGGAACTTTTTTTTTCTTTTTCAGAAGAGCTGAGATGAAGCTCAGGTCTCAAAACCTGACCTGCTTTATTTTGTGTTGTTTACGGAAAGCGAGGGGGCGGTAAACCAAAAACATTCTTTACAATACTTCTGTGTATACTGCGTTTCCTGCCGTCCGACTTGAACCATCTCGTTTTTATCAAAGTCTGAGATATTTCTGAGCAACACTAGACACAGCTCTCAAAATATGGAAAAAATGTATTGCTGTGTTTGTGCTATTGGGGGGACGGTCCTTCAATTTTTGTCCTGTAGACACAACAGAAAGTGCAAAGAAAGTGTGGGGACATCCCCTCCTAGATATACAGTACAGTATGTCACCCGTAGGCCTGGCGCAGCCTTTTGCATTAGGGTGTGCACCCCAAAGCTCAAACACATACATACGTATGTGTGTGTGTGTGTGTGTGTGTGTGTGTGTGTGTGTGTGTGTGTGTATATATATACACACACACACACACACACACACACACACACACTATATTGCCAAAAGTATTGAGACGCCTGCCTTTACACACACATGAACTTTAATGGCATCCCAGTCTTAGTCAATATTGAGTTGGCCCCCAAGAGTTGGCTTAAACTCTTCTGGGAAGGCTGTCCATAAGGTTTAGGAGTGTGTCTATGGGAGTATATTTTGACAATATAGTATGTGTGTGTAGCACCGACACACTGATCTCCCCGCCGGCACAGTTACGGCAGAGCCGGTCAGAGGGAAACCTTTCCCATATGCCTATTGGCACACAGAGCGCTAATGCACACAAGGTGATTAAGGTGTGCCAGGCACATCCAGCACTTACATCAGGCGTGCCCAGCGGAGTCCCTCCGCTCCTTACATCAGGTGTGCCCAGCAGAGTCTCTCCACTCCTTACATGAGGTGTGTCCAGCGGAGTCCCTCTGCTCCTTACATCAGGTGTGCCCAGCAGAGTCTCTCCACTCCTTACATCAGGTTTGCCTAGCGGAGTCCCTCTGCTACTTACATCAGTGTGCCCAGCGGAGTCCCTCCGCTCCTTACATCAGGTGTGCCCTCTCATAGGACACACAGGGAGGAGGGTTGGCGGCAGCTCCATTTGCAGGTCCGTGCAGCTAACTGGCTTCAATATACAAGAGAATTGTCTACTTGTACACTGAAGAGAGAAGCCGATTGGCTGCACGAATAGGAGGCCCTCCCCTCTCCACTGAACACATGGGGAAAGAGACCTGCTAGGATCTGTGTCGCGGCCATGTTTTCGTAGCCCGCTGCGGTGCCAAAAACAGTCCTGATTACCGGGACAAATGCAAAATCACAACATTTTTGCGTGCTAGTCCGCAAGACTTTTGAAATGAACGGACTTGCCTTACACACGGAGGAAAGTCCGTTCATTTAGAACGTGACTCCAGGTAGACGGGACTAGAGAAGGCAGTGAATTCCGCCGCGCTAGCCCCGTCACCTGGGACTGTGACATCATATGGGGGCGGGGTCACCATGTGACATGAGCAGGTGACCCGCCACTTGTCCCTATATAACTGGAAGCGCAACACGTTGCAGGAGGTCAGTTTGGAAGACAAGCTTCATAGAATCCTTAATTGTGAAGAACAAAAAACGAACAACCGGCTCACCTGACGTATCCCTAATATTACTCATCTGTTTACTATCTGTTCTTCAGGAGCTTACTTACCTCAATGGTCACAGGGGTCATGCCTGATCTCCATTGCAACTAGGAAGAAGATCCAGATCTGAAACAAGAATGGAGGTGACCTAACTGCTACACAACCCTTAAGCCCCATACACACGGTCGGACTTTTTCATGGATTCTGTCCGATCGGACAAGGTTGTTGAAAAATCAGACCGTGTGTATGCACCATCGGACAGTGTTCGTCGGTTTGTCCGACGGACAAAGTCTTATCTCCTGCTGGAAAGATTTGCCGCCGACACGGTCCGATCACACCAAGTCCGATCATGTGTATCGAATTCCTGATGGACAAAGTGCCACGCATGCTCAGATCACATTACAAGACCAAAGCTATTGGCTACTAGCCTCTACGTAGTCCCGTCGTAGGCAACAAACGTCACCACGTTCAGAATGATCGGATTTTTCGACAACTTTGTCCGACCGTGTGTACGCAACACCAACATCGGACAAAGTACGACGGACATGATCCGACGGACCTGGTCCTCGGATTGTCCGACCGTGTGTATGGGGCTTAAGAGTGCTTCAAATTGTATACAAGCCAGCTAGATTGTGGGTGAGCCTCCCACTAGTGGTAACTAGCGGTATTGCATGCTGTGATAACAGTGTGTGTGTGCTGTTTTAGTCTTGGTTCACATCTATGCAGCTGAGCTTGATGCGTTTTTCATGCATGCTTTGCAGTGCATTTTACGTTTTTAAACCCTCGTTTTTTTATGCATTTTACATATTTTTCCTCTTTAAACACACTGTATATAGCTGGTTGCTAAGGAGGGGGCTGGGAAGCCGGCCGCCGCATCCTTAGCAAACGATGAGTGAATGGGTATCACGTACATCGTACCCATTCACATGGTGCCACGGGTTAACCTGTTAAAGAAATGCAGGCTGCTAAAGTAAAAGGGCACATAAGAAGTAAAAAGGAAAAAGAAAAGAGGGAAAAAAGGCGTGGGGGAAGGTAACAGGGGCAAGAGGTGCGAAAGACCCTCTCTCGCCTCAGGACTTTTCCTGACGTCCTGCCAGCGCACCGCTGCAGTGTGAAAGCCTGAGGGCTTTCACACTGCAGACAATGGTGCAGCAGTTTGGGGGCGGATTTCAGGCACTATTTCTAAAGCTATAGCGCCTGCAAAACGCCCTCAGTGTGAAAAGGGCTCTAAGGAATCAGTCCTGAATGGTTGGGGCTTGTTGCAATCCCCTATGCACTGTACGGTTGCCACCTTTTCTTCAAGCCACACCCAAACACTTTAGCAGCCTGGGACACCTTTGGGTGCCCCAAGGAGAGCAGTAATTAGGTCTGCATAGCGCACCACGACCAACAGTGAGTGTGGCCAAATTGCTCTTGCTGACATCATCGCCCTGCCCCTCAGTAATGCCAAAGGTGCCCCCAGACAGCTGCCCACAACTCCTGGATGGAACAGATTTGTATGTGACTATCTTGGTTACTTGGGGAGCCACAGCCCAGTCTGAATAATGTGTCCAGGTTTCAGTCCACCTGAAACCCGGACACATGATTCAAAACCCCGACTGTCCGGGTGAATCCCGAACAGGTGGCAACCCTAATGTACTGGTACACAGAGCTTGGCAGTTTTTAACATATGTATCACCAGAGATTTGAGGTAGGTTTTTCTGGAGAGGGAAGTATAGTGTAAGACAAACTGAGCCGGGGTGGCTGAGGATATGAGATGGTGAACTTCAGACCCCTTGTACAGTCTTTACCCTGATTCGTGACATGGTGTCTAGGCCTGTCACTTCTCCCCTACCATTTGTGCAGTGGCTTTATTATAATGCGTAAGATCAAAAGGCGACCGAAATTGATAATGCAGTGCAGGTAAGTTCAAAAGGTAGGTGTAATTTTCTAAAAAGTGTACTTATCCTTTCCACCCCCTCCTATGCTAATCTAGTCTGCCATACTCAGATGTATACAGTATTACCTTGCAGTCCTGCCCATGACCTCCACTTTTTGTTTACATTATGGTGCCTATCCTTGCTGTATAGCCCATGCATGTGCAGTACATGAGTAAAGCAGTGGTCATCTCTTCCACCATACTCCGTCATTTCTACCCTCCTCCCAAAAAATTTGTGGTTCAGCCACCTGTTTTTGCTGCCCCCTAGCCACCCATGTGAACTAGGCCTAATGCCGCGTACACACGAGCGGTTTTGCCGTCGGAATAAACTCTGAAGGTTTCTCCGATGGAATTCCACTCAAGCGGTCTTGCCTACAAACGGTCACACCAAAGTCCGACCGTCTAGACCGTCTAGAACGTGGTGACGTACAACACGTATGACGGGACTAGAAAAAGGAAGTGCAATAGCCAATAGCTTCCATCTCGTACTTGCTTCAGAGCATGTGTTGATTTTGGTACGGTTTTCACGATAGGAATTGGTTCCGTCTGAAAAATTTAGAACATGCTCTCTTTCTAGGTCCGTCAGAATTTTCGACGTAAAAAGTCCGATGGGGCATACACACGATCGGAATATACGATGAAAAGCTTCCGTCTGACTTTTTCTGTCGTAAATTCCGATCGTGTGTATGCGGCATTACTCATTTATTTGTTGGATTAATACATTTATTGGCCACAACTTTAGGAAGATGACTAAAAAACGAATTAATAACAAACAAGGTGCTTTGGCTTTTCTGAGATTTACAATGGCTTGATTGGAAAACCAAAAACGTTTATGCCCCCAACCGCTTACTCCGGTTCAGGAGTTTACCAGCGCTTCAACTGTTTAAATCAATTAAAACTGCAAAAGGCGTATTCTACTTGTCTAATGAAGAAATAGCTGCCACCTGCCTTGATGCTGCTAGGGAATGATAAACCAAAAATTGTCCAACTGTTCAAAGACCTTCAAGATGTGCCACTCCTCTTGTCTTGGGGGACACCACCTTCAGTGACAAAGCAACCCTGTTCCTGGGAAGAAAAGATATGCAAAAATAATATCACATTAGTATCTCTCTACCCAAAGCCAACATTACTTGTTATAGCCTAGACAAAATTATCACCACCAATGATCAAACTGTGTATGGGGACTTTTCTGTTTATGTTCTGAGTGTGTTCTGGGGTAGCAACTGTTACCCCAGACAGGATTAAATGTTATCACCCCAACCTAATCCGATTGGTCCACTTGTCCCCTATATCTTGAAACAATAGACATCTGCAAAACTTCTCAACAGAATTTATCCCTGGCATGTTGTACTTGGCTTTAAGGCATAGTAGGATCCTTTCCCTAATGCCGCGTACACACGACCGGTTTTCGCGTCGGAAAAAACTCTGAAGGTTTTTCCGACGGAGTTCCGATGGAGTTCCATTGAAACTGTCTTGCCTACACACGATCACACCAAAGTCCGACTGTCTAGAATGCAGTGATGTACAACACGTACGACGGGACTAGAAAAAGGAAGTTCAATCGCCAGTAGCCAATAGCTGCCGTCTCGTACTTGCTTCAGAGCACGCGTCGTTTTTGGTCCATCGGAACAGCATACAGACGAGCGGTTTTGCCGATAGGAATTGATTCCGTCGGAAATATTTAAAACATGTTCTATTTCTAGGTCCGTCAGAATTTTCAGAAAAAAAAGTCAGATGAGGCCCACACACGATTGGAATATCCGATGAAAAGATTACGTCTGACTTTTTCTGCCGGAAAGTCCGACCGTGTGTACGCGGCATTAGGGTTCTGTAGGACCATCTACTACAGTGGTTCTCAACTCCTGTCCTCAGTACCCACTAACAGGCCAGATTTTAAGTATTACCTTGGGGAGATGTAGACTAGAATACTGCAATCACTGAGCAGCAAATTATATCATCTGTAATGTATTTCAGTTATCTTGCAAAACTGGCCTGTTAGTGGGTCCTGAGGACAGGAGTTGAGAACCACTGATCTACTAGGTCAGGAGACATTTGGGAGAAGGTCCTTTAAAGCTCCACGAGAATGCTTCCTTGGCACCATCACCAGTCATAGAATGCCTTGTATTGTTTGGTTACATAGTTACATAGTTGGTGAGGTTAAAAAAAAGACACAAGTCCATTAAGTCCAACCTATGTGTGTGATTATATGTCAATATTACATTGAATACCCCTGTATGTTGTGGTCGTTTAGGTGCCTATCTAATAGTTTTTTGAAATGATCTATGATCCCCGCTGAAACCACTGCTTGTGGAGAAGAATTACACATCCGTACCGCACTTACCATAAAGAACCCTCTACGAAGTTCAAGGTTAAACCGCTTTTCTTCTAATATTAGTGAATGGCCACATGTCTTTTTATGTTTCCTTGCGCAGAAAAGTTTTATCCCTATTTCGGGGTCACCAGTACGGTATTTGTACATTTAAATCATATTCCCTCTCAAGCGTCTCTTCTCCAGAGAGAATAAGTTCAGTGCTCGTAATCTTTCCTCATAACTAAGGTCCTCCAGTCTCTTTATTAGCTTTGTTGCCCTTCTCTGGACCCTATCCAGTTCCAGCACATCCTTCCTGAGAACTGGAGCCCAGAATTGGACAGCATACTCCAGGTGCAGCCGGACCAGAGTCTTATAGAGCGGGAGAATTATCGTTTTATCTCTGGAGTTAATCCCCTTTTTAATGCATGCCAATACTCTGTTGGCTTTGTTAGCAGCAGCTTGGCATTGCATGTCATTGCTGAGCCTGTCATCTACTAAGACCCCCAGGTCCTTTTCCATTCTAGATTCCCCCAAAGGTTCACCCCCCCCCCCCCCCCCCCCCCCCCCCCCCCCCAGTGTATAGATTGCTTTCACATTTTTGGCACACAAATGCATTATTTTACATTTTTCTACATTAAACCTCATTTGCCATGTAGTTGCCCACCCCATTCATTTGTTAGGATTGGACCCAGGACAGAACCCTGGGGGGACCCCACTACCCACCCCTGACCATTCCAGAGTACTCCCCATTTATCACCACCCTCTGAACTCACCCCTGTAGACAGTTTTTTAATCCATGTACTCACCCTTTTGTCCATGCTGACAGACCTTATTTTGTACAGTTTATGGGGAACTGTATCGAATGCCTTTGCAAAATCCAGATACACCACGTCTACGGGCCTTCCTTTATCTAGATGGCAGCTCACCTCCTCATAGAAGGTTAATAGATTGGTTTGGCAAGAACTATTCTTCATGAATCAATGCAGATTACTGCTAATGATACTGTTTTCATTACTAAAATCTTGTATATACCGTATATACTCGAATATAAGCCGAGATTTTCAGCCCATTTTTTAGGGCTGAAAGTCCCCCCCTCGGCTTATATTCGAGTCACCGCCGCCTGCCTACATGAACAGCGTGTCATGCAGACAGACGGCAGTTTTCAAAAGCCGCGCCGCCTTCTCCCGCCCCTTCCGTGATAGGCGGACACTAATTTTCCCAGAAGTACAGTGTTCCGCCTATCACGGATGTCCTGTCATTCTCATCTCATGGACGAGGATGAGAGAATGTCCGTGATAGGCGGAACACTGCACACTGACTGCTGGGAAAACAGCGTTCCTTCTATCGCGGACGAGGAGGAGGTGCGTTTTTTTAATTTTAGAATGGCGCCGTACACGCTGTGGGGGGACAGAGCGAAGACCGATGACAGATGGCAGATGGAACAGGGCACAGGATGGAGGGCACAGGACGGAGGGCAGAGGACCCGCAGATCGGCACAGGTAGGCTGCAATGGGGACACAGGGGGGGGTCTGTACAGGGGACAGGCAGCTGCAGATGGGCATTGCTGACCCTCTTTTCCACTTACAGTAGCTGCTGCATTTTGTACCCTCGGCTTATACTCGGGTCAATGCAGTTTTCCCATTTTTTTGTGGTGAATTAGGGGCCTCAGCTTATACTCGGGACGGCCTATACTCGAGTATATACGGTAATCTCTTATCATCGCCTTTGAGAGCTGGCATACTATTGACTATTGAATATGAAGTGGAGACTATGATGTCACCACCCATTGTTTCTACCTCACAAATACAAGGTGTTCTATGAATGGCGGCAATGCAGAGCAAGGACCCTGTGGGGCAGCTGCTCACACTGAACCTGAGCTGACTTAGAAGATCGAGGCTATCAATGTAGTAGCCCCACCTACTAAAGTGATTTCCAGCTTCCCTAGCTGTCTATCGTGTATGAGTAATGCACATTTATATTTTCACAAGCTGGACCAATGTAAGTATGCAATACGTATTACATATGTAGCAAAGTCCCGGGGCCCCTGAGGCCTAATGGTTACCTCCAGAGTTAGGGACAGCTGACATCCTTCAATGTAGTGGGTTACAAGGCATGGTGGGTGTAATGCAAGATGAAATGGTGGGCGCCAGATACTTTTTGAATGCAAAGAGATTTATTGTCTCTTAAACAGAACTGTGGGAGAGAGGGTTAGGGCCAGGACACCCTTAGGTAGATGCAATGTTAATTGGCAGACTCTGAGACTTCTATAGGTAGACAGCTATACAGGTGAAGGCCTCCAGCCAGACACCACTTCTGTATAGGTAGGACCACCGTCTTCTATGGCAACAATCTTGCAGCTGTTACTAATGGTAAAGGTATTCAACTATCTGCAACACGAACAGTTCTCTTTACCCCACACTCACTCACTGTGGGTCTTCACTCAACGAGCTCCCAGACTCACTCTCTTCAGATCCACTAGCCACTGGATCCCCTGAGATCTTTCACTGTAACACTCAGTATCTTCCTCAAGTGTCACCCCCGCTTCACTGCTGGGTCCCTGGCTTGGCACTCAGTTACTCCTCAAGCTTCACCCCTGCTGACACGTTAGGTCCCTGGCCTGGCACTCCACAAGCGTCACCTCTGCTGTCCCGCTGGGTCCCTGACTTGGCACTTGCTGATGCTTTCCCACTTCTTCACTGTCCCCGGCTGGCAAGAAGTCTGCTCTGGTACTGGCCCCAGCTTACTCACAATGGTCTCTGGTAGCAAGGAGAATGGTCCCTTTGTGGCGACAGCTACCCCTCTACCTCCGCCTTCGACTGGTTCCCTGGCCGGCGGAACCGTTACTTCTGGTTGGACTACAAGCCTGCAGTCCCAACCCTGCACTACTTCTGGATAGGCTCTCAGATAGCCTAGCAGCCAGATGTCCCCAGGATAGGCCTTAGGTTTCTGGCATAGCAGCCCGGGGCAATACAAAACAACATCCACCCAGACAGCCGTCCGAACCCCGATCACCTGACTCTACCCAAATAAATAGGCCAGTACCAGAGCAGACTTCTCGGCCGCTGGGGAAGAATCAGCAGGCCAAGGGACCCAAGAAAATCCCAGCCCATTTGGCTCAGACACCCCATTCATTCCTAATCTGTCCTTGCAATTCCCTCGTCTTATCTAATGTCACCAGATACCCGACCATCTAGCAACAGAAGAGAGAAGTGCAGCAATTTCAGAATTGGGGCGAAATCAATTGACCTCCTAACAATTGACCAAGGCAACTATCACTTGGCAAATATATTGCCTAAACATCAGGGTGCTACATCTAATATACCTGGAGTTCAGCTTTAACTGGTCTATGATAAACTAGCTCTTAAAGTGGTGGGACACCCTGAAAATGAAAACTTGAAAAAATGTTAGTAACAATTTAAAATAAAAAAATATATAATAATTTTTTTTTTTTTACTTACCAGAAATGGCTGTTGCTAGGCAGATTGTCCTAATCTGCCTCCTCCAGCGCCGTGGTGATCTTCTCTTCTTCCGTCTTCAGGTGAATGGGGCACGGTGTGTAATGGAAACTGTGTCCCACAACATTCGATGCAGAATGAATTTGCATGCAGTTTCGACGGGTGTACAGCTATGGGAATTTAGTGTAATTGACATTTTATAGTTAACGTTACGCAGGCTCTCACCTCCCATACGTTCCTCTCTGTTCCACCGAACTTGCTGGAAGACCTTAGGGAAAAGAAACAAGACTTTGGTTTAATATTCAGAGCCTAACTTCAGTCAAAATGATGCGACACCAGGTCAAGAAACAGAGGGAGGGTATTATTGGGACATCCTGCCACATACAGCAATAAAAAAAAAAAAAAAATTGTCAGTATTTCTAACTTCTCCCTAATCTAAAAGAAGATATCCTGTCCTTAGAGGCTGTTTTATCAAGGCTTTGGCTTCCCTTACTTCCCCACTATCTTTCTCACTATACAATGCATCCAGAAAGTATGCACAGCGCTTCACTTTTTCCACATTTTGTTATGTTACAGCCTTATTCCAAAATGGATTAAATTCATTATTTTCCTCAAAATTCTACAAACAATACTCCATAATGACAACGTGAAAGAAGTTTGTTTGAAATCTTTGTTAAAATTTATTGAAAAAAAATAAAAATCCCATGTACACAAGTATTCACAGCCTTTGCTCAATACTTTGTTGAAGCTCCTTTGGCACCAATTACAGCCTCAAGTCTTTTTGGGTATGATGCTACAAGCTTGGCACACCTATTTTTGGGCAGTTTCTCCCATTCTTCTTTGCAAGACTTCTGAAGCTCCATCAGGTTGGATGAGAAGCGTTGGTGCACAACTATTGTCAGATCTCTCCAGAGATGTTCAACCGGGTTCAAGTCTGGGCTCTGGTTGGGCCACTCAAGGACATTCACAGAGTTGTCCCATAGCCACTCCTTTGTTATCTTGGCTGTGTGCTGAGGGTCGTTGTACTTTTGGAAGATGAACCTTCACCCCAGTCTCAGGTACAGAGCGCTCTTGAGCAGGTTTTAATCAAAGATGTCTCTGTACATTGCTGCATTCATCCCTCGATCCTGACTAGTCTCCCAGTTCCTGCTACTGAGAAACATCCCCACAGCATGATGCTGCCACCACCATGCTTCACTGTAGGGATGGTATTGGCCAGGTGATGAGCGGTGCCTGGTTTCCTCCAGACATGATGCTTGCCATTCAAGCCAAAGAGTTCAATCTTTGTTTCATCAGACCAGAGAATTATGTTTCTCATGGTCTGAGAGTCCTTCAGGTGCCTTTTGGCAAACTCCAGGCGGGCTGTCATGGGCCCTTTCTGAGGAGTGGCTTCCATCTGGTCACTCTACCATACAGGCCTGATTGGTGGAGTGCTGCAGAGATGGTTGTTCTTCTGGAAGGTTCTCCTCTCTCCACAGAGAAACGCTGGAGCTCTGTCAGAGTGACTGTCGAGTTCTTGGTCACCTCCCTGACTAAGACCCTTCTCTTCGATCGCTCAGTTTGGTGGGGCGGCCCGCTCTAGGAAGAGTCCTGGTGGTTCCAAACTTCTTCCATTTACAGGTGATGGAGGCCACTGTGTGCTCATTGGGGTCTTCAATGCTGCAAACATTTTTCTGTACCCTTCTCCAGATCTGTACCTCCATACAATCCTGTCTCGGAGGTCTACAGACAATTCCTTGGATTTCATGGTTTGTGCTCTGACATGCACTGTTAACTGTGGGCCCTTATATAGAAAGGTGTGTGCCTTTCCAAATCATGTCCAATCAACTGAATTTACCACATGTGGGCTCCAATCAAGTTGTAGAAACATCTCAAAGATGATTAGTGGAAACAGGAGGCATCTGAGCTCAATTGGGAATGTCATGGCAAAAGCTGTGAATACTTACGTACATGGGATTTTGTTTCATTTTTTATTAACTTTTTTTATAAACTAAATTATAAAATTTTTTATTTTTTCATAAACTTCTTTTATGTTGTCATTATGGGGTATTGTTTGTAGAATTTTAAGGAAAATTATTCAATCAATCAGTACACACGGTCGGAATTTCCGATGGAAACAGTCCGATGGGAACTTTATCGGATTTTCTGACCGTGTGTATGCCCAACGGTCTTTTTCTGTCGGAATTTCCGACGGACTTTGGATTGCGAACCTGTTCTTAATTTTTCAGACGGAAAACCTTTCTATCGGATTTTCCGATCGTGCGTATGCAATTCCGACACGCAAAATTCCAACGCATGCTCGGAAACAATTCAACGCATGCTCAGAAGCATTAAACTTCCCTTTTATAGTGCAGTCAAACGTTTTTTAAGGCGCGGTGTTATTGACCGTCGGAATTTGGTGTGACCGTGTGTAGGCAAGACAGTTTGAGCGAAATTCCATCAGAATTCCGACGGGAAAACCATCAGAGCTTTTTCCGACGAGAATTCCGACCGTGTGTACGCGGCATAAGGCTGTAACATAACAAAATGTGGAAAAAGTGAAGCGCTGTGAATACTTTCCGGATGCACTGTAAGCGCCATATAGAACTTCTAAATCATCTTCCTCACTGCGACAACACCTGCAGAACTTCTCCTGCCAGTAGCGACTTTCTGAAAGTCAGCCTTTGCTTAAAGCAGAACTCCAGCCAAAAATGATATGATAATAATGAATAGTCCCTTAAGCCCAGCTTCACACGGACCCGCATGTCAGTCCAACTTCGGGGGGGGGGGGGGGAGATTTCAGACACACCTGTGCGGGTTCCTGCACAGATGTCTATTGAAATCACATTTGCAGTCGCCAAAAGTAGTACAGAAACAACTTTTGGGAATTGGTGCGGAGCTACAAAGTCGGCGTCGCACTGATTCGGACAGTGCTATTGCCGGCAATAGCCACGGATTTGGCCAGCGATTTGACATGTCACATTGCATCAATGTGAACCAGGGCTAAAAGATAAAATAACACCAGCTTTTGCTGCAATGTTCACCTTTGATCCAGAGATTTCCTCATGCAGTACCTTTTTTCTGCCACCAGATGTCCACAGTCTGATGGCCAGCATCATTCAAAGTCCCAGTGGCCTTGACAGTAAAAGGAGAAGCAGCACAGTAATGGACTCATCTCTCTGTCACTCTGCTCTCTCCTCCTATCAGCATGCAAACTGAGTGACTCCTCTCACACCCCAGCCTTGCTGTACAGGGACTGCAGGAGGCTGATAACAGTCACATTCAGGTACTTTAAACTGCTTGAAATGTAGAAAATACATTTAATTTAATGATGCATTATCGAATACAGAGCTGAATTAATTTGTCTTTATTCCCCTTTAAAGGATATCTAAAGTCCAAGAACAAACGTAATATATTGCACTACATGCGGTTGCGGCATCGCCCCATACAGTTAAAGTGGTTGTAAACCCTGAACATGAAAGATAAAGAAAGCGTATCCCTCTATAGTGTGTACTTGTCTTAAGTAAGAGCACTAAGTGTCATTTCTTTCTGCTGCTTCGTTCCTCTGCTACCAGCATAAATCAGTTCTGACAAGTTTTCCTGACACCAAGAGAAAAAAGGTGACAGGGGAGGGAGCTCCAACACACAGCCTGTGATTGACAGCCTCAGCTCTGTTCCTGTGTGCTGTGCGAAGGGGGGGGGGTGTGTCCCTTCCCTCCAATCAGCTCTCCTCGCTGACCTCTGCAGCGTGTAACTTCAGCTCCCCGCCCCCTTTTCTCTGACAAGCTTTATATAGTCAGCACTTTGAATGGATGCAGAGAAGAGGGGGGCTGCAGATAAACAGGTACAACTTATGTAGGAGGATTTGTTTCATCTCTGTGTATCACCTGAAACCACTTGCCGACCGTCCACGCGCCGATATACATCCTCACTTTGAGGACGGATATTGTTGTAATGGCAGCAGCTAGACGCCTTAACTCCGGTATCCTTGTGTTCGGCCGGCTACAAGATAAAACCACACATGTGAGGTATCGCCGCGATCGGTAGAGCGAGAGCAATAATTCTTGCCAAAGACCTTCTCTGTAACTCAAAACATGCAACCTGTAGATTTTTTTCTCCTATAATGATTTTTAAGGATAAAAGTTTGACGCCATTCAACCAGCGGGCGCAATTTTGAAGCGTGACATGTTGGGTATCAATTTACTCAGCGTAACATTATCTTTCACAATATAAAAAGAATTGGGCTAACTTTACTGTTGTCTTATATTTTAATTCAAGAAAGTGTATTTTTTCCAAAAAAAAAAGTGCGCTTGTAAGACCGCTGCGCAAATACGGTGTGACAGAAAGTATTGCAACGACCGCCATTTTATTCTCTAGGGTGTTAGAAAAAAAATGTATAATGTTTGGGGGTTCTGAGTAATTTTCTAGCAAAAAAAATTTTTTTTTTTAACAACACATCTAAAAAAGAGGCTCGGTCCTTAAGTGGTTAAATTGTATCCAATCAGACAGGCCCTTAAATACAGAGCAGATGGTAGATCTAAAGGGGATTGTACAACCTGATTGTATGGTGTATGGCCAGCTCATGGCTGAGTTGGTGGTCATTAAAGCGCAACGCGCCGGGAAGGCAGAGGGGTTAAATCTGACCGTGTTTGGTGTATTATAGTACAATCTCAGAGAACTGTACAATAAAACCTTGACAAAAGCAGAAATGACATTGGAGCACATGACTTTGTAAAGGTCATGTGATTCCCGGTAGAAAAGGAAACAACTTTCTCGTAAAAATGGAATTCACTTAAAAGTTGTTTCTGCTTTATGGACGCTTACAGTACAATCAGATGTTTCCCCAAGGAGGATCACCTTGCCATATCCGGACTTATTTATTATTCCGGCGTGTGTCTCTCCACATGTGGCTGTGAAAAACGATCTGTGATAGATCACTTTTAAGAGGAAGTTTTGGTAGTCATTGGATAGTAGACATGTGCAATTCGTTTCGTTTTTATTCGTTTTCCGTTAAAATTCGTTATATTCGTTATCGTACGAATGAACGAATGATTCGCTAAAAATTTTAACGAATAATCGAATCGAACAAATATGAAAAACAACGAAAATCCGAAATAACCAAATTAGAAACAACGAAACTACGAAAGAAGAAAATCCGAAAAACGAAAACAGGAACAACGAAAATCTAAATGAACGAAAAAATTCGTACATTCGTAACTTTTTTTTTTTTGTGATTCGTAATTTTCCGTGACTCTTACAATGGCGCTGCTTAACCACTTGCCGACCGGGGCACGACGATATACGTCGGCAGAATGGCACGTACAGGCAGGAGGGCGTATATATAAGTCCCTCCTTAATGCCTGTCCGTGCCATCAGGAGCGCGCCGGGAGCGCCGCACTCCCGCGCCGGTCGGGACCCCCGTGAGTCCGGTTGCGGTCCCTGCGGACTCGATCGCCGCGGGGACCCCCGCAATCGTCTCACGGGACGGCTGAACGGGGAGATGCCGAGATAAACAGCATCTCCCCGTTTTGCCTAGCAACTAGTGACACCGATCACTGCTCCCTGTGATTGGAGCAGAGATCAGCATTCACTAGCTGACAGCCACGCCCCCCCACAGTAAGAAACACACATGTTTTTTTATATATTTTTGGGGATAGTTATTATAGCAAAAAATAATGCGTTTTTTTTCAAAATTGTCGCTGTTTTTTGTTTATAGCGCAAAAAATAAAAACCGCAGGGGCGATCAAATACCACCAAAAGAAAGCTCTATTTGTGGGAAAAAAAGGACGTCAATTTTGTTTGGGAGCCACGTCGCACGACCGCGCAATTGTCAGTTAAAGCGACGCAGTGCCGAATCGCAAAAAGGGGCCTGGTCCTTTGCCTGCAAATTGGTCCGGCCTGAAAGTGGTTAACTTGCTTCGAATGGATTGAACGAAAAAATTCGTACATTCGTAACTTTTTTTTTTTGCGATTCGTAATTTTCCGTGTCTCTTACAATGGCGCTGCTTAACGTGCTTCGAATGGATTGAACGAAAAAAATTGTACATTCGTAACTTTTTTTTTCGATTCGTAATTTTCCGTGTCTCTTACAATGTAATAATAGCATACACATTACATAAAATTATGAATTATGCTCCGATTACGAATCTACGAAAACAATGTTACGAAAGTACGAATGTAACTAAATCTACGAAAATACGAATGCGTCCAAATTTCGAATAAACGAAAATTAAACTAACGGTAAAACGAATCAACGAAAAAATAACTCTTACGAAAATACGAATCGTTACGAATAGGAACACCAACGACTTACGAAATTACGAATCGTTACGAATCAACGGAAACGAACAGAAACGAAACTAAACAAATTTTGTCTATTGGATAGGTGGCTAAAAGGGCTAAACCACTCTGTGCTGCAATCCCATACACAGAAAACTGTGTCGTTGGGTGACGACTGCGACATGCCCAACCACCTGATTTTACTGTACCTGTAAAATAAGTAGTAAAGCCAAAGATACAAGCAGCTGAAGTTATATCCAGATCTGTATTGTTCCCAGAACAGTTGGGCCTGACCAATCTCCGCAACTGAGGCCACCCATCTCATTACCCACTTAAAGAGGAAGTAAACCTTCCCGTATAATGTGTACCTAGAGGTAAGCCTATAACCACACCGCCCAACTTTCTGAGATGGGAATGAGGGACACCTATCAGCAAACGTATGCAGGCATAGGACACGCCCCCTTAACCACTTTCAGGCCGGACCAATTTGCAGCCAAAAGACGAGGCCCCTTTTTGCGATTCGGCACTGCGTCGCTTTAACTGACAATTGCGCGGTCGTGCGACGTGGCTCCCAAACAAAATTGACGTCCTTTTTTTTTCCCACAAATAGAGCTTTCTTTTGGTGGTATTTGATCGCCCCTGCGGTTTTTATTTTTTGCGCTATAAACAAAAAAAGAGCGTCAATTTTGAAAAAAAAACGCATTCTTTTTTATATTTTTTGCTATAATAAATATCCCCCAAAAATATATAAAAAAAACATTTTTTTTCCTCAGTTTAGGCCGATACGTATTCTTCTACATATTTTTGGTAAAAAAAAAAAAAAAAAAATGCAATAAGCGATTATTGATTGGTTTGCGCAGAAGTTATAGCGTTTACAAGATAGGGGATAGTTTTATAGCATTTTTATGAATAATTTTTTTTTATATTAGTAATGGCGGCGATCAGCGATTTTTATTGTGACTGCGACATTATGGCGGACACATCGGACATTTTTGACACATTTTTGGGACCATTGTCATGTATACAGCAATCAATGCTATTTAAATGCATTGATTCCTGTATAAATGACACTGGCAGTAAAGGGGTTAACCACAAGGGGGCAGTGTAGGGGTTAAGTATGCCTAGGGGTGTGTTTCTTACTGCGGGGGGGCGTGGCTGTCAGCTAGTGAATGCTGATCTTTGCTCCAATCACAGAGAGCAGAGATCGGCGTCACTAGTTGCTAGGCAGAACGGGGAGATGCTGTTTATTTCCGCATCTCCCTGTTCAGCCTTCCAGTGAGACGATCGCGGGTGTCCCCGCGGCGATCGAGTCCGCAGGACCCGTGACCGGCCTCACGGGGCTCCCGACCGGCACGGGAGCGCGCCACTCCCGATGGCACGGACGGCATTAAAAAGGGACTTATATATACGCCCTTATGCCTGTCCGTGCCATTCTGCCGTCGGGAAGCGGTTAAAGGAGAATTAACCCAAAAAAAAGGTTAATTAAATCCACAAGTGTTTTTTTTACCACTACTATTCCTTTATATTGGCTTTTAAAAAGTACAACTGCAGCAATTTAGAATTTGTATGAAAGGTTTTGCGCTGGGAAACACTTTTTGAAAGTTAAAAAGTGCATTTTGTATACAACTATACAGATCAGACCAAAATGAGGGACAAATGAGGAGGAATGAGGGACGGAGGGACGTTGCTCCAAATCAGGGACAGTCCCACGAAATCAGGGAAAGTTGGGAGGTATGCCTATAGGTACTGTAAATATCTCCTAAACGTGTGCCGTCTAGGAGATATTTACTGTATACTGCACCGATGATGTCATTGGCACATGCGCTCTGCGCGTCCGCCCATACCGTACCAGAGGCCCGGAAGGAAGACGAGCGAAGATGGATGCGGCCTGCAGTGGGTACGATGAGGGCTTAGTTTGCATGCAAGTGTCACATAACGTGCTAGCATGCAATGCATACTAGCACATTATGTCTTTACTTTGCAGGGAGGGTAAAAAAAAAAAAAAAAAATTCAACCAGTTTACTTCCTCTTTAAAGTGACACTATAGGTTTGAATATTTTTTTTTTTTTAAATGACAAACATGTCATACTTACCTCCACTGTGCAGCTTGTTTTGCACAGAGTGGCCCCGATCCTTGTCTTCTGGGGTCCCTCGGCGGCTGTCTCGGCTCCTCCCCGCTTCTGATAACCCCCATTCTGGGAAGCGCTGTCCCAAGAAGGTTACCTTGCGGGCGCGCTCCTGAGTCCTGTATGCGGCGTCCATAGCCGCCGACTACAGGACTCGGCCCCGCCCCCCGGCCCTTGCGTCATTGGAGTTGATTGACAGCAGCGCGAGCCAATGGCTGTGCTTCTCTCAATCTCTCCAATGAAGAGCCGAGAAGACGAGCAAAGGAAGAGCGCGTTTGCGACACAGGACTTTCCAGGGCTCAGGTAAGTAAAACAGGGGGGCTGAGGGGCCAGCGATCGTAAGATGTTTTTTCACCTTAATGCATAGGATGAAAAAACATGAACCTTTACAACCCCTTTAAGGACCAGGCCCTTTTCTGACATTGTTGTTTACAAGTAAAAATCTGTATTTTTTGCTATAATATTACTTAGATATAATATTATTAATATTATTATTATTAATATAATAGTAATCTTAATATTACTTTTTTTTTTTTTGCAGACTCTAGAGAATAAAATAGCGGCCATTGCAATTTTTTTGTCACATTTTGGGCAGTGTTTTTTCTAACAATTTTTGGGGGGAAAAAAAAAAAACTTTTTTTTTTAATTTGAATGAAAAAAAAAAAAAAAAAAACACAATACATAAGCCAATTTTCTTTAAAAAAAATATAAAAGCCGCTGTCACGTCGAGTAAATACATACCAAACACGTCACGCTTTAAAATTGCACACGCGACAAACGGCGTAAATTTTACTATCCATAGGCGCCGATTTTAAAGCCTTTACAGGTTACCGCTTTATATTTACAGAGAAGGTCCAGTGCTAGAATTACTGACCATGATCCAACGTTCGCAAAGAGACCACACATTGTGTGGGACAATCGCGGGACCAGTGTACACGTTCACCTTTGTGCGCAGAAAGATTTAGGAAGTTTATCTGTGAGAATTTGTCCTTATACGGCCACTAGAGCATTTGTGAAGTCAGGTACTGATGTTGGTTGAGAAGACTTGGCTAGTCATTGGTGTTCCATTTCATCCAAAAAGGTATTCAGTAGAGTTGAGGTCAGGGCTTTGTGTAGGCCACTCAAGTTCCTCCACACCAAACTCATCAAATCATGTCTTTATGGGGTTGGCTTTGTGCACAGGGGGGGACAGTCATGGTGGAACAAAAAAGTTCCTTCACCAAACTGTTACCACAACGTTGAGGAGCACAATTGTCTAAAATGTCTTTGTCCTTCATTGCACTCTTCATTTGGAAGAATGTACATATACTCTTGGCCAGCCTTTCTCAACCTTTTTAACATGGAGGAACCCTTTAAAAAAAACTTTTGTCCAATATACCTATAGCTATATATACCACTATACCTTGGGCGTCACAGTGGTGTAGTGGTTGGGCGGCACAGTGGTGTAGTGGTTAGCACTCTCACCTAGCAGTAAGAAGGGTCACTGGTGCAAATCCCAACCACGACACTACCTGCCTGGAGTTTGCATGTTCTCCCTGTGCCTGCGTGGGTTTCCTCCCACAATCCAAAGACATGCAGGTAGGTAATTGGCTTCTGTCCAAAAATTGGCCCTAGTATATGAATGGGGACCTTGGATTATGGGCTCCTTGAGGGTATTGACCGATGTGAGTGTGCAATGTACAGGGATAGAGCATTTGTGAAGTCAGGTACTGATGTTGGTTGAGAAGACTTGGCTAGTCATTGGTGTTCCATTTCATCCAAAAGGTATTCAGTAGAGTTGAGGTCAGGGCTTTGTGTAGGCCACTCAAGTTCCTCCACACCAAACTCATCAAATCGTGTCTTTACGGGGTTGGCTTTGTGCACAGGGGGGGACAGTCATAGTGGAACAGAAAAGTTCCTTCACCAAACTTTTACCACAGCATTGAGGAGCACAATTGTCTAGAACAGTATTTCTCAACTCCAGTCCTCAAGGCGCCCCAACAGGTCATGTTTTCAGGATTTCCATTATTTTGCACAAGTGATTTGATCAGTTTTACTCCCTTAGAAATTACCACAGCCGTTTCATCTGAGGGAAATCCTGAAAACATGACCTGTTGGGGCGCCTTGAGGATTGGAGTTGAGAAACATTGGTCTAGAATGTCTTTGTCCTTCATTGCACTCTTCATTTGGAAGAATGTACATATACTCTTGGCCAGCCTTTCTCAACCTTTTTAACATGGAGGAACCCTTTAAAAAAACGGATAGGGACAATTGTAGACACTCACTCAGGTTGAACTGGATGGACTGATGTCTTTATTCAACCTTACTAACTATGAAACTATGAAACCTATACCTTGGTGCGATGTACAAGCATTCTCGTGTCATTGTGTCCCAACATACCTGTTTCCTGTCAAGCTTTTGCCCATCTTCCGAAGTCATCAGCGGTGACTCGCTACGCGAGTTTCGTCCTGTCATCGGAGACTGAAAAAAACAAAAACAGAAACAATGATTAACTTCCTATTGTTATTGCTTCATCTTTGAATCATTTACACTCACACAAGTGAGAAGAGCAGCGCCAATACACAGCCAGATAGTCTACAAAGAAATGTTTTGACCTTTCAGACAATAATCACCTAGATTGTAGGCCACTGTTGATCCCTGAGGACCTTGCTTTGTGCACTGGTGGGCAGTCACTTTGGCACAGGAAGGGGTCATCCCCAATCTGTTCCCACAAAGTTTGGAGCATAACATTGTCCAAAATGTCTTGGTATGCTGACGCCTTAAGAGTTCCCTTCACTGGAACTAAGAGGCCAAACCAGAGGCGGACTGACAAATCATGGGGCCCCCCGGGCAATAGGAGATTATGGGGCCCCCAAGCAATCAGAGATTATGGGGCCACACAGTATACACACACACACACACACACACACACACAGTATACAATCACACAGTATACACAGACATGTTTCTATTGGCTGAGAAGGTACTGGAGAGGTGGGGCAGCTATAATCTTGGGATTTTTAGACCAAAAGGATGTCGGTAAGGGACATTTCAGAGACAGATGTAAAAAAAAACACAGATTTTTACATACTGTCCCTGGTTTTACTGAGGCTGGCAACCCTGATTGGGCCCCCTAGTGGCCCGGGGCCCTCGGGCAGTGCCCGAGTGGCCAAATGGTCAGTCCGCCCCTGGGCCAAACCCAAGCCTTGAAAAATAATCCCACTCCATAATCCCCCCTCCACCAAATGATTTGGACCAGTGCACAAAGCAAGGTCCATAAAGACATGGATGAGCGAGTTTGGGGTGGATGAACTTGACTGGCCTGCACCTCAACCCAATAGAACACCTTTGGGATAAATTAGAGTGGAGACTGCGAGCCAGGCCTTCTCGTCCAACATCAGTGCCTGACCTCACAAATGCGCTTCATGAAGAAAGATCGAACATTCCCATAGACACACTCCTAAACCTTGTGGACAGCCTTCCCAGAGGAGTTGAAGTTGTAGCTGCAATGGGTGGGCCAACTCACTATTGAACCCTACGGACTAAGACTGGGATGCCATTAAATTTCATGTGCGTGTAAATATTTCATATTTTATAGTACTGAAGTGTGTCATAGCCGCAGCTTGGAAAAACGACTTTATTTTATTTATTTTATTTTACTTAGCTTGCGCTAATTATAATTTCATTGACTGGTTCAGGTTTTTTAAGATTTGATTAGCCAGACATTCCCTGCCTTTTTTTGCTGCTCTGTTGTTTAGTTTCCCCTTCCGAGCAGAGACTTGGGAAAGTCATTGTCTTCTTACACTTCAAAGACTGGAAAAAACATCCTCTGTACTACAATTATCTGAAGGGAAATTGCATTGGCTTCTGTGTTTTATTGTGGATTCTGCCAAGTCAGCAAGTGGCCATTAGTCTAGAAGGTACTGTGTGTAATTTTAATGACCAGCATTTGAGACAGAACAGAACACAAATAATAACCAAATACACAAAAAGGAAACATCCATTCAAAGTGATGAATTTTAAAGCTTTTCTGAGAGTTCAGAAAAAAGAAGCCAGAGAGCTGAAATTACACTCAGCAGAGTTCAGTGAGGAGAGCCCTGAGAGCCGATTGGATGGAATGGACACACCCACCCATCACACAGAAACAGAGATGAGGCTGTCAGTCAACTGGAGTTCCCTCTCCTGTCACCTTTTTTTCTCTTGGTGTCAGGAAAATTTTTTTACCTAGTGCAGACAGTTCGGACGGGTAACACATTAGGCCCCTTTCATCACACTTGTGCGACTTCAAAGTTGCATGATTTTGTCGCGATTTCAAGAATGTCCCTGTCACACTTGCACGATTTTGCCGCAATTTTGCCACGATTTTTGCCGCGATTTCAAGGAATGCCTGTGTAAGTGGCATCAAAATCGGACCAAAGTAGTGCAGGGACTACGTTGAAGTCGGAAGGACTTGAAGTCGTACTAATATGAATGGCTGTCATTGGAAATCATGGGGAACGACTTGTCATGCTACTTTGCAGTCCCAAATCGTGGGACAAGTCGTATACGTGTGAAAGGGGACTTAACCTTTCAATTTATCGCTCGTTCGACAGAAAATTTCCAAACTTGTCCTTCGTTTTTTCGGCTCAAAAACGTCTCAACGATTATGAATTTTGTGCACATTAACCGGCCAAAAAACAAACGAACTGTCTAAATGACCGAATTTCGGCCGATTTTTCGTATAGTGTATGGCCAGCATAAGCCACACATGCCAAGCTCAGTGTAGTACATTTAGGGCACCACTCTGTGCCACAGTGATGTGACTCCTGTGTGCATGCCCAGGAGTGACGTCATGGCAGCCTGGCCAATCAAGCGGCCAAGGAGTCCAAACCCAGAAGGAAGACCGAGAGAAAACGGAAGCGCCTATGACAGCCAAGAGCTCTGACACCACAGCGCCGGAGGGGATCCGGACAGGTAAGTAATGTGCTAATATGCCGTTGTATAAAGCGCCCAGTGGCATTTAAAAAAATAAAAAAACTTCCAGGTTTAATTCCACTTTAAAGTGGTCAAAGTTGGCCAGGCGAGTCACAGAGGATGAGGATGAATGGAGAGTCTCTGTCCACCCATGCTGGGATGTTGGACTCTTTCCTCCTGACTTGGAAAGGGTTTTATTGAATGATAAAAGGCTTGTTCTCTATTTTAGAAGGAAAACAGAACAATGGTAGATAACATGAACCTAGTTATTGCTTTGTAGTTCTGCAATTGCCAGCTGAAATTCTAGTGCCCTGGGAATATCCCAAAATTTCCAGTAATGAGCAACGGCCTATGGAATTCCTCTCCTTCTGTATTGTACTCAGTGATGTAAGTAACTGAGTTAAAATAAAGGGAGTTACTTAACGCAGTTACCGTATTTATCGGCGTATAACACGCACTTTTTCCCCCTTAAAATCGGGGGAAAGTCGTGGGTGCGTGTTATACGCCGATACCCAAAAAAAAAATGACAAAAATCGGTTGCGGCGCCGAAAAATGGCGACCGCGGCCGAAAAAAAAAAAAAAAAAAAAGGCCGAACCGCGGCCGAAAAAGGCCGGAAAAAGCCGAAGCGCGGCCGAAAAAGACCGAAGCCGGCTGTTCAGCTCCACTCGTAGTCCCGCCTCCCTGCGCTCGCTCCCGAAACAGCAGGGAGGCGGGACTCCGAGCGGAGCTGAACAGTCGGCTCGGTCTTTTTCGGCCGCACTTCGGCCTTTTTCGGCCGCGGTTCGGTCTTTTTCGGCCGCGCATGCGCGGTTTGTCACGCGGCGGGAAATTTAAACGCTGCAAACTGCAAATGACACTAGCAAGCTGCAAATGACTCTGGGCAAGCTACAAATGACTCTGGGCAAGCTACAAATGACTCTGGGCAAGCTACAAATGACTCTGGGCAAGCTACAAATGACTCTGGGCAAGCTACAAATGACTCTGGGCAAGCTACAAATGACGCTGGGCAAGCTACAAATGACGCTGGGAAAGGCTGCAAATGACGCTGGGCAAGCTACAAATGACGCTGGGCAAGCTGCAAATGACTCTGGGCAAGCTACAAATGACTCTGGGCAAGCTACAAATGACTCTGGGCAAGCTACAAATGACGCTGGGCAGGTTGCAAATTACGCTGGGAAATGCTGCAAATGACGCTGGGCAAGCTACAAATGACGCTGGGCAAGCTGCAAATGATGCTGGGCAAGCTGCAAATGACGCTTAAATGTAAGTTTTTTTTTTCCCTAAACTTCTCTCCTAAAACTTTTTTTCCTTAAAATTCCCTCCTAAACTTGGGGTGCGTGTTATACGCCGGTGCGTGTTATACGCCGATAAATACGGTACTTTAGAGGGTAACGAGTAATTACTTTTCCCCTCATGGTAACGCAGTTCCCATTACTTGGGCGGCGTTACCACAATTACATCTGCCACCACTAGATGGCAGTAGTGTTATTCTGGTGTCCTGCCGAAAAAGTTCCCCCGCCGGATAAGGACCCCCTGTACTACGGAGCTTCCGAAAATTGCCGAACCTAAACAGTTCTGAGTGAACTCTACACCGCGCAGGCGCAGCTAACATGTAATTGTACGAGGCGATGCCGCACGCTCCCGATGCTCGTGCTACTCTGCAAGGGGCGTCTATTGTGTAACTAAGGGGCGGGTCTAGTATTACTGTAACCAAGGGGCGCATTTATTATTATTGTTATATATCGAGCTCTGCCCATTAATTTAACATTCGCCCTCTTCTGTAGCCATCCGCCCCTTACACGATATAATAATAATAGACCCGCCCCTTGCTTACACGCTATAACAGATCTGCCCCTTGGTTAGAGTAATAATAGACCCGCCCCTTACACAATATAATAATAATAGACGCGCCCCTTGCTTACAGTAATACTAGACCCGCCCCTTAGTTACACGTATAGAATATTAAAAAAAAGTCAGTTACTTTGCTGTGTAACTAATTACTTTTCCAATGTAGTAACTGAGTTACTAATGCAATTACTTTTTGGGAGAAGTAATTTGTAACTAATCTGTGTTTTATTTTATCACATTTAGCAACTGGATTTGAAGGACAACTTACTCTTTACTCCGCGTACACACGGTCGGAATTCTCGTCGGAAAAAGCTCTGATGGTTTTCCCGTCGGAATTCCGACGGAATTTCTCTCAAACTGTCTTGCCTACACACGGTCACACCAAATTCCGACCGTCAGTAACACAGCGGCATAAAACACGTTCGACAGCACTATAGAAGAGAAGTTTAATGCTTCTGAGCATGCGTCGAATTGTTTCCTAGCATGCGTCAGAATTTTGCGTGTCGGAGTTGCATACACACGATTGGAAAATCCGATAGAAAGGTTTTCCGTCTGAAAAATTGAGAACAGGTTCTCAATCCAAAGTCCGTCGGAAATTCCGACAGAAAAAGACCGATGGGGGTACACGCGGTCGGAAAGTCCATTGGACTGTTTCCATCGGAAATTCCGACCGTGTGTACGCGGCATTTCACTTTTTGGGTGTTGATGGTCTAAGTTAGGACAGCAATAAATAAAGTATTCTGTCAGCTGGGAAGGCTCCCCGACATCAGAGCACAATAGTACTGTGGGAGCAATTCCCCCCATCAACACTGACTGTGTAGATGGAGGAATCAAGCGGGTTTTCTTTTAGTTCTTTTTCCAATAAGTTTTTATTGAGGAAAATAAAAAGTCAGGTTACAATGTCATCATGTCAACAAAACATGTGTACAAAATGGTATTTGGAGTAGATCTGTGGTATGAAGCTTATGCATGTATAACAAGATCAACATGTATTTTCTCCGTCTTAATATCTAACAACTATCACTCTTAAATTGAGTCATGAAAGAAGCAAAAAAGGAAAGGAAAGAAAAAGCTCCTTTACTATTGAGTTCCTAATGGGTGACGCTTTATGTATTTGGAGTCCCTTTTCCACTTATGGTGTCTATGGGAATGGAGATGGGTTCTTATATTTGGTTAAAGTGGTTGTAAACCCTTACAAACCACTTTGACCTACAGGTAAGCCTAGATTAAGGCTTACCTGTAGGTGAAAGAAATATCTCCTAAACCTGCACGGTTTAGGAGATATTTTCCAAAAGACAGGCACCGATGTCTACGGCGCATGCGCCGTAGACAGCGACGCGCAGGCGCACTGAGTGCACCGCTCTCAACAGCGATATGCCGCGAGTGGCGGCTCCTGTGCGCATGCGTAGGAGCAAATGACAGCGCCGGAGCCGCGAGACCCACCAAGAAGATGGAGGCTCCATACACAAGGGGACAGCGGTGACTTTGCTGGCTCCTGTGTCAGGTAAGTGACACATAATGGACTACTATGCGATGCATAGTAGTCCATTATGCTTTACCTTTGCAGGGAAACAAGAAGGAAGTAAACCCATTAGGGTTTACTTCCTCTTTAATGTAGCACCGACACTTTTCTAAAGTGTGCGCTATATATGTAAATGTAGTTTTCCAGAACTGTAACGGAGTTCTGGGGGTTAATTGTACAGGTCTTTTACTTTGGCATCAGTTTGGCTGGGCTGTACTGGAGTTTTGCCTGGTCATAGGTGCAGTGAGGCACCTGTGACAGGCTGAGAACAAAGCCTGGTTGGACGTGTTAGGTACCAATCTTTCCCGGAGCCAATCAGTGGGCGCGCCTGGCCCCGCTGTGTAGTCTGGGAAGGGGTATTTAAGATGCTGAAGTCACGTGTTCAGGGTTCGGCTTGCTCTTTGATTCCTGGTTGCGGTCCGGACCAACCCCGTGAGGGGTCCCGGACCCAGGAGTGTCTGCTGTCCCCGTAAGCATGGTCACCCTGACCAGCCCCAGAGGCCCTCATGGTCTGGGGTGGGGATCCGTCCGTTCCCAAGCCACGGAACTGGCTAGTTCGAGGCCCAGTAACTGAAGGAGGATTCGGAGGTGTCCCGGTGTGCTCTCGGTATTGGAGAGACACAACAACTCGTACAAGTGACCAGGGGAGGACTCTTCAGAGGAGGGCCAACAAGCTGGCTGCTCGGTAAGAGCCTGGGAGCTGAGTTGTATGGACACTAAAGAATCCACACTTCTCACCGTATCGCCAAGAAGGCTGAGAGATCCAGGTACTGTGGGAAAGGTTCCTACCTATCTTCAGTTACAATCTAGTCTGTGGCAGAGACTTTGCACATTTTTCCGGATCACATGTTGGTTGCTAAATCTATGGTTAGAGGTTTATCCAGCAGTGAAGCGCCCAGTTGCGAGTGGCTACTCTCTGGGCTACATTCAATTGATGTCAGCAGTTCTAAGTGCCTGAGTTTTATCACCCGTACCCTCTATTCCCACCTGAGACTGTGTTATAGTTGGATGTTACACCTGCAAAATAAAAATCCTCAAAAGGACTTTTGTGTGTCAGCTCTGAAGTCACTGGGTACTAATCCTGGGAACCCCTAGACAACGAACGACGAGCTACGAGGAGGTAATTGGTAAGCCCAGAAAATTCAAGGCCGCCCCGAGGGGTTATGACCGCTACATTAATATATTATGTGGCTGTGTGGGGTATAGATTTAAAGGGGTGTTTCAGGTAAAAAAAATTTTTTTTAAAGTCAGCAGCTAAAAAAAAAGTAGCTGCTGACTTTTAATAAGTACATTTACCCTCCCAGGGCGCCCGCGATGTCGGTCGTGGAGGCCGAGATGTCCCTCGGAGCTCCGGTCCCAGCGCCGCCATCCTAAGTAAGGGAAACAGGCAGTGAAGACCACGGCTTCACTGCCCATTTCCTACTGCGCATGCGCGAGCCGCGCAGCGTTTTGCGAATGGGACGCGCTGTGTTAGGGAACACACAGTTCCCATAACACAGCGCGCCCCATTACCCAGAAGACAACGCGGCGGAGGACAGAAGAACAAAGATCACCGCGGCGTAGGAAGGAGGCAGATTAGGAAGACTGCCTAGCAACAGGGATTTCGGATCAGGTAAAAAAATATTTATTTTTTTTTATTTTTTTTTCCAGAATATTAATGCGTTTTTTTTTTTGTTTTTTTTTAGGGTGTCCCCCCACTTTAAGTGCTGTTCCTTTGCGTTGAGGAAGTGTTTAATGAGGAGCAGCGTGGTGGTATTAGATATTAGGACTTATTCTGGAGAGTTAAGCTAAGGTATTGTATGGATGCGAGGGTCAGAGAGGGAGGAGAAGAGGGGGAAGGGGTAAGGACAGGCAGGAGATTTGCCTCCTCGGTCACCATCAGAAGCCATATTTTATCTATATGACCACCTAATGTTGCATGTGGAGGGATGGAGGTGGCTCTCATGTTGTTGGTATGATATGGACCGATTTGCAGCCAAAGGACCAGGCCCCTTTTTGCGATTCGGCACTGCGCCGCTTTAACTGACAATTGCGCGGTCGTGCGACGTGGCTCCCAAACAAAATTGGCGTCCTTTTTTTCCCACAAATAGAGCTTTCTTTTGGTGGTATTTGATCACCCCTGCGGTTTTTATTTTTTGCGCTATAAACAAGAAAAGAGCAAAAAAAATGCAACATTTTTTACTTTTTGCTATAATAAATATCCCCAAAAAAAATATATAAAAAAACATTTTTTCTCCTCAGTTTAGCCCGATACGTATTCTTCTACATATTTTTGGCAAAAAAAAAAAAATCGTAATTAGCGATTATTGATTGGTTTGCGCAAAAGTTATAGCGTTTACAAAATAGGGGATAGTTTTATAGCATTTTTATTAATATTTTTTTTTTTATTAGTAATGGCGGCGATCAGCGATTTTTATTGTGACTGCGACATTATGGCGGACACATCGGACATTTTTGACACATTTTTGGGACCATTGTCATTTATACAGCAATCAATGCTATTTAAATGCATTGATTCCTGTATAAATGACACTGGCAGTAAAAGAGTTAACCACTAGGGGGAGGGGAGAGGTTATGGGCTGTGACGTGTGTGTTTTTTTTTTACATTAGGGGGCGGGGCTGACGCCTGACATCATTGATCGGCTTTCCCGATGACCGGGAACAGCCGATCAGTGACAGGCAGTGTAGGAAGTGCGGGAGAGGTTTGTTTACACAGACCTCTCCCCGTTCTTCAGCTCTGTGACCCGATCGCGGGACACCAGCGACGATCGGGTCCACTGGTCCCGGGGCCGGGGTCACGGAGCTCCCGACCTGGTTCTTAAAGGACCACGTATATATACACGTGGTTTCGCCCAGCCGTGCCATTCTGCCGATATATATCGGCGTGAGGCGGTCGGAAAGCGGTTAACTTATGTCCCCCCGGTGCTCGTCTCTTGTTTAGGGGCGGGGGACACACAGGTCCCAGAAGACTTCCGCATGCGCAGTAGGGAACCAGGCTGTGAAAGCTTCACTTCCTGATTCCCTTACCGAAGATGCCGGCGCCTCCACCCGGGAGCCAAGGGACAGGACGGGTCGGCTTCGGGTGAGAACATTGCGGGCGCCCTGGACAGGTAAGTGTTTTTATTTTAAAAGTCAGCAGCTGCAGTATTTGTAACTGCTGATCTTTCTTTTTTTTTTTTCTTGGAACTCCACTTTAATGCTACATTCGCATGGCCAAAAAGTACCAGGGGGGGGCTTACATAGTTACATAGTAGGTGAGGGTGAAAAAAGACACAAGTCCATCAAGTCCAACCTATGTGTGTGATTATATGTCAGTATTACATTGTATATCCCTGTATGTTGTGATCGTCCAGGTGGTGAGCTAATAGTTACTTGAAACTATCAATGCTCCCCGCTGAGACCACCGCCTGTGGAAGGGAATTCCACATCATTGCCACTCTTACAGTAAAGAACCCTCTACATAGTTTAAGGTTAAACCGCTTTTCTTCTAATTTTAATGAGTGGCCACGTGTCTTGTTAAACTCTCTTCCGCAAAAAAAGTTTTATCCCTATTGTGGGGTCACCAGTACGGTATTTGTAAATTGAAATCATATCCCCTCTCAAGCGTCTCCACTCTAATTTATCCCAAAGGTGTTTTATCGGGTTGAGGTCAGGACTCTGTGCAGGCCAATCAAGTTCCTCCACCCCAAACTCGCTCATCCATGTCTTTTATGGACCTTGCTTTGTGCACTGGTGCAGGGCTGGTGTGAGGATTTTTGACACCTTAGACCAGTGATGGCGAACCTTGGCACCCCAGATGTTTTGGAACTACATTTCCCATGATGCTCATGCACTTTGCAGTGTAGTTGAGCATCATGGGAAATGAAGTTCTAAAACATCTGGGGTACCAAGGTTCGTCATCACTGCCCTAGGCGAAACCTAATTTTGCTGCTCCCCCCCCCCATTGGCTCCACCCCTGACTCCATCCCCTTTGCCCTGCCCCTGTGAAAGGAGGCGGTGCTCTACAGGAAGCATCGGCTCTGCTTCCTCTAGCGCTGGCACCAGTGCTGCACCTCTAATTAGACTTACTGGTCAGATGGAGTAGCTGCCTGAGACTGAGTTAGTTACATGCTGTAGCCTGCAGAGCATGCAGACGGGGAGGGAAACCCTCGCCTGGGCGCCCCTAGGCAGCAGTGTGCCCTAGGCGGCTGCCTAGTTTGCCTAGTGGTAGCACCAGCAATGCACTGGTGTGCAGTCATGTTGGAACAGGAAGGGGCCATCCCCAAACTGTTCCCACAAAGTCGGGAGCATAAAATTGTCCAAAATGTTTTGGTATGATGACGCCTTAGGAGTTCCCTTCACTGGAACTGAGGGGCCAAACCCAACCCCTGAATATCAACCCCCCACCATAATCCCCCCTCCACCAAATGATTTGGACCAGTGCACAAAACAAGGTCCATAAAGACATGGACGAGCACATTTTGGGTGGAGGAACTTCACTGGTCTGCACAGAGTCCTGACCTCAACCCGATAGAACACCTTTGGGATGAATTAGGGCAGAGACTGCAACCCAGGCCTTCTCGTCCTAAGACTGGGATGCCATTAAAGTTTGTGTGCGTGCAAATGCAGGTGTCCCAATACTTTTGTATATATAATATACCGCAGCTTATCAGACCCCAGATGTAGTGGCTGCATTCGTTTTCATTTTTGAAACTTCCTAACCTAGGGTGACAACGTTCAGCAAGGTGCCCATGTGAACGTAGCCCAACGCATTCTTTCTTCCTGGCCTTATAAATATATTTTACAGATCACATCTCACCTGTGAAATATTCTGAGATGACTCCGGAACAATGTCAGACTCACTGCAAAGAAATAGAATTCAAGTTAAATATATTCTATTAGGTTAAAAATAAATAATTTTTATATTTTATAGCATTAATAAAAAAATAACTAATAAATCAAATCAGGAAAAAAAAAAAAAAAAAAAAAAAAGATATGTATATATACACACACACACACACACACATATATATATATATATATATATATATATGTGTATATATCACATTTCCAGGGGTAAGAACACACGGTCAGACATTCCGACCACAAAATCCGTCTGATTTTTTGCTGACGGATTTTGTCCAAAACTTGTGTTGCACACACACGGTCGGACAAAGTTGTCGGAAAATCCGATCGTTCCGAACAAGGTGACGTACAAAACGTGCGACGGGACTACGTAGAGGCCAGTAGCCAATAGCTTCCGTCTTCAAGTTTCTTCTGAGCATGCGTGGCACTTTGTGCGTCGGAATTCTCTACACACGATCGGAAAAAGTCTGATCGGATTTTGTTGTAGGAAAATTTTAGATCCTGCTCTCAAACTTTTTCAGTCTGAGATTCTGATGGAAAAAGCCCGCTAGAGCCCACACACACGATCAGATTTTCCGACAACATAATCCGATCGGACTTTTTCCATCGGAATATCCGACCGCGTGTACGGGGCACTAGAGTGCTAGCAATCTAGTCCTTCCCATGGACTGATATGTAGAAACAACGAAGCGGATTGCTGCAAAAAATTCTGTTATCTCCAAAAATGGATTACATCAGATAAAAATATCTGAAAAGTACCAGATACAACTGGCGGCGAAGTTTCGGCCTTTACAGATGGCGCCATTTCGGCCTTTACAGATAGCGCCCTTTCTCACAATCTCATAGCTGCAGCTGGTAACTTTCATCACATGGTATTTATCAGAGAAACAAACTCCTTAATCACAATATTGAATTAAGCTGGGATCAATTAGTCCACATTTAACTCTGTATTTCTTAGCCATACAATCAATCATTTCAAGTGGTGTTGGAGCGATTTTATAGGACATGGGTGCATCTGATTTCCCACTAAATGTAAAAAAATGTATTAAACAATCAATCATAAACATAAATCATAATAGATAAAAACATCAATGAATATACCCCAGTGAATGTCAACACCATTTTATCACACACTACTTATTCATTTTCACTTGCACTTGCTAAAGGAGCAAATACAAGTCAATATCAGTGTTTAAGGCTGCTTTCACACTGGGGCGGTTTGCAGGCGTTATTGCGCTAAGAATAGCGCCTGCAAACCGACCCGAAACAGCTGTTGCTGTTCCTTCAGTGTGAAAGCCCGAGGGCTTTCACACTGAAGCGGTGCGCTTGCAGGACGCTCAAAATGTCCTGCAAGCCGCATCTTTGGCTCGCTATAGGAGCGAACCCGCCCGCAAAACGCAGCTGCAGCGGCGGTTTGCGGGCGGTATTGACCCTTTTTCGGCCGCTCACGGGGGGTAAAACCACCCCGCTAGCGGCCGAAATGCGCCGCTAAAACGCCGGTAAAGCGGCGCTAAATATAGCGCCGCTTTACCGCCAGTGCCCCCACCGCTCCAGTGCAGCCTAACCCTTTTTCGGCTGAAGTGTGTCCAAACGATCAATCCAATAGACTTCTCGTTTCTTTAGAATTAGTTCCCTGTCTCCCCCTCGTCTATTTATAGATACTCCATCAATAACCATGTATCTTAATTGGGATACAGTATGTTTTTTCTCCAAAAAATGCCTAGATAATGGTAATTTCTCTAATTTATCACGGATCGAATACTTATGTCTTAGGCCACTTTCACACTGAAGCGCTTCTAAACTGCCAGTAAAAACACTGAGCGCTTTTGAAGAGCTTTTCAGGCGCTTTTGAAGAGCTTTCCATTCATTTCAATGGGGAGGGGAGTTTTTCACTGCCCTGCCAGCACACTGCCCCAGTGTGAAAGCGTTCATTGATTTTAATGGAAATAAGTTTTCGTGAGCTTTTTAGGTGCTGTTTTTAGCGTGAAAGCGCCTGAAAAGTGCCTCAGTGTGAAAGTGGTCTTACAATCCTGTATTTTACTTTTTGAGTTGTTTGCCCTATGTAGACAAGCCCACATGGACATTTAATAATATATATAACGTAGGATGACTGACAGGTAAAATGATCTTTAATATTGATATTGTATCCTTTATGTGGATGACAAAAACTTTTTCCCTTTATCGTGCTTGTACATTGAGTACAAGAAAGACAGGGGAAAGAACCAAAATTGGGAGGACCTAAGAACGTCACACGGGGAACAGGGCTCCTATAGTGATCTGATTTTACCAACCTATCATGTAACGATCTCCCTCTACGATAAGAGGGTAATGGAGGCTGATAAAATTCTGGGACGGTCGGGAAATTTTTATTCAATATGGACCAATGTTTCCTAATTATATTATTATACAAGAGGGTCGCATTGTGAGCGACTTGTATCGCAAACCTACAGATCGCAACTAATTGTTGCATTATTCCAGCTTTCATCCGCCCGGAGTATTTAAATCTATACCCAGGAGCCAATTGAAGAGAGTGTCTAGAATTGTAAGTGAACAGGATATTAACCTCTTAAGGACCGACTCACACCAATATACGCAATGGCACGGCTGGGCACAATCACGTACCCCCCCCCCACAGTTAGAAACACCTCCCCAGGGAACACGTAAAGCAGTGTTCCGGCCGAAATTATACTTTTTAAATAAAAATACCCCTATAATACACAAGCTTAATGTATTCTAGTAAAGTTAGTCTGTAAACTAAGGTCTGTTTTGTTAGTTTTTAGCAGTAGTTTGTTATTTTATAAACTTGCAGCAGGCCGTGGCCATCTTAAGTGTGGGCATCTGAAGCCAGACTGTATTTCTTCCTGGATCTCATCCTTGCAGATCTCGTACATGCTCAGTGCAGCATAAGCAGTGTAATAGGTTTCAGGTCAGGTTTCCATAGCAACAGCAGTTTGAGAGAAAGTTGCTGCCCCTTCCCAGGAGGCATTGCAAACAGGAAATGATGCGATGGGCCGCGGCCAGGGAGGAGGAAGTGAAAAATGAATACAGCAGATATACAGTCTGTGCTGAAAAAAAAAAAAAAAAATATCCAGTTTGTTTACAGTGCACAGTTTAGTGAGGGATGCTGAAGAGTTGTAAAAGTGGGTGGAACTCCACTTTAACCCCTTGATCACCCCTTAGCGTTAACCCCTTCCCTGCCAGTGACGTTTACACAGTACTCAATGCCTGTATTTAGTTGTATCATCGCTGTATGAATGTCACTGGTCCCAAAAAAGTGCCAAAAGTGTCCGATCTGTCCGCCGAAATGTTGCAGTCCCGGTAGAAATCGCTGATCGCCGCCATTACTAATAAAAAATAAATAAATAATAAAAATGCCATGAATCTATGCCCTATTTTGTAGATGCTATAACTTTTGTGCACACCAATGAATATAAGCTTATTGTGATTTTTTTTTTTACCAAAAATATGTAGAAGAATACAAATTGTCCTAAACCGATAAAGACATTTTTTTCTATTTTTTTGGGGGGATATTTATTATAGCAAAAAGTAAAAAAAAAAATGATTGTTTTTTTTTTCAAAATTGTCGCTATTTTTTTGTTTATAGCACAAAAAATAAAAAACGCAGAGGTGATCAAATACCACCAAAAGAAAGCTCTATTTGTGGGAAAAGAGGACATAAATTTTGTTTGGGTACAACATCGCACAACCGCGCAATTGTCAGTTAAAGCGACGCAGTGCCAGGATGCTTTGGGGTCCCTCCCCACAGCACCTTGTCCCCATGGCCACCCCGACTGATAAACTGCAATATAGTATTTATATTTTGGCTAAATACCTGTATGTATGTATGTATATATATATATATATATATATATATATATATATATATATATATATATATATATATACATATATATAATTATACTGCAGCTTATCAGACCTTAGATGTAGTGGCTGCATTTATTTTCATTTTTGAGACTTCCTGACCTATGGTGACAACGTTCACTCACTGTTCTGTATCCATGGAGGAGCAACATTGTCCCTTTAGGAAGGAAGTATTTTAGGACTACAGAACACTCAACCCCTTTCCTCATCTCTATAACAAGGAGGAGGTGCTCCATAGTCCACAGAGAAGTCCACAGAGAAGAGAAAGCTGGAAATAATGCTTAATAATAATTGATAACAATCAGCAGCGGCATAGGATTTCAGGATTTCAGCTCATTGGATTTCTGGTAGGATCAACATGTATTTTCTTTGCACTTTTCAAACAGATATAACAAAACACTTTTGATGGCATATTTAACAGACCAAAAAGTCTATGCGCAGTGTTAGGGTTTACAACCACTTTTATCCATATGCACAGTTATAGGTTGTATTAACCTTTGTCACCTGTAGGTGGCGATATATTTTTTTTTTTTACTCCATGCAAACCCAGTTAAACATCAAAGCAATAATAAGCATTCAACAAAAACGATCATTCAACACAACGTCACAAGGAATTTTTTTTTCGGAAGTTTCTTTTTTTTTCGCAGTTTCACAAAGTAGTAAACAAGCTTGCTGGCAATCTTGATACATTTTTTTTAAAAATAACCTGATGCACCGATATTTAAAACAGGAATTGTGTTTTTCTTTCAGCTTTTGCACTTTGCTTACAAGACAGGGAATGACAATGGTTTCATGGCCATGAAGATGTATGTTTGTGTTATTTCCTGTAAATTCTGAGTCACTCTCTGTATTATGTGTCAGTAAGGAGAGTCAGTCTGTTGCCTGTCAGACAGGAAAGTCTGTCTGTGGGTGAAATGGACTCTGATCTCTGGCAGATAACACTCTCACACTCTTCTAAATAATGGATAAAACAGACAGCCTCTACTTTCTGGCAACACAGAGACTGAAGCAGGCCAATGGCCATACGCTGATCGAAATTTGGCCAGTTCAGCAGGGGCGGGCTGAATTACGATCCATGCATGGGTACTGTGGTTGTAGAAGAGTCGATCGGTTCTTGCTTGATCTGTATATTCTGACTGCAGCAAAGTCTCCCCACTGTCAAAATACAGAGGGGAGGATTCCCTCATCCACCTCGAATGTGCGGATAGGGGAATCGTGTCTGATTTTTTTGGGTTCAACCCAAACTGACTTATCTATGGACTGCTGGACTCCTTGTCTGACAGATACTGTAATCAAAACAGACTCTTTCGAGAGTCAGAAACTGGCACCACCCTGTCTCTAAGGCTAGATGCCGACTGACTCTCTGGGCTGGCAGTTAACCCAGACTAATGCCCCGTACACACGGTCGGAAATTCCAACCACAAAATCCGTCGGATTTTTTCAGACGGATTTTGTCCGACACTGGTGTTGCATACACACGGTCGGACAAAGTTGTTGGAAAATCCGATCATCCTGAACGTGGTGACGTTCGTTGCGTACGACGGGATTACGTAGAGGCTAGTAGCCAATGGATTTGGTCTTGTAATGTGATCTGGGCATGCGTGGCACTTTGTCTGTCGGAATTCATAACACACGATCGGAAAAAGTCCGATAGGACTTTGTTGTCGGAAAATTTGAGAGCAGGAGATAAAACTTTGTCCGTCAGAAAATCCGACAGAAAAAGTCAGATGGAGCCTACATACGGTCGGAATTTCCGACAACATTGTCCGATAGGACATTTTCCGTCGGAAAATCCGACCGTGTGTATGGGGCATAAGTCTCTTGGCTGAAAGGTACCCCAGACTGACTCCTTCAGCTGCAAGGTGATCTAGACTGGTTCTCTTAGCCGAAAAGGTAAAGTAGACTGACCCTCTTAACAGAAAGGTTACACAGTCTGACTCTCTTAGCTGAAAGGTAACTTATGGCGCGTACACACAATCCGTCAACAAAACCTTGGATTTTGTTTCCGAAGGATGTTGGCTCAAACTTGTCTTGCATACACACGGTCACACAATGGTGCATACACACGGTCGGACTTTCCGACAACAAGCTCACATCCAACATTGGTTGTCGGAAAGTCCAATCGTGTGTACGCGGCATTAGGTTGATTCTCTAAACTGAAAGGTAACCTAGACTGACTCTCTTAGCTGAACGGAAACCCAAACTGGCTCTCTTAGCTGAAAGATAACCTAGACTGACTCTCTTAGATGAACGGAAATCCAAACTGACTTTCTTAGCTAAAAGGTTACCTAGACTGACTCTCTTAGCTGAATGGAAACCCAAACTGACTTTCTTAGCTGAAATGTACCCCAAGTTGACTCTCTTAATTGACAGCGTGTCAGGACCCCACAGGGCAAGGACCGCACTATACCACAGATGGACACCAGTGGCAAAAAGCGCCCTGAGGCGATTCAGTTCGCATAGGTTGCGCTATACAAGTCATTCATTCATTCATTCATTCAAAGGTAACCTAGACGGACTCTCCTAGCTGAAAGGTAACTAAACTGACTCTTAGCCGAAAGGTAACCCAAACTGACTCACTTTGCTGAAAGGCAACCCAGCCTGACTCCCTGAAAGGTAACCCAAACTGATTCTCTTAGCTGAAAGGTATCCCGGGTTACCTTTCGGCCAACAGAGTCAATCTGGGACACCTTTCAGCCATGAAAGTCAGTCTAGAAAACCTTTCAGCTAAGAGAGTCAGTCAATGGGCTGTCTGTTTTGCAGCCCATAGATGTTTTTTCATTCAACCAGCGGGTTGAACAAAAAAAACTGACCCAATTCCCCAATCCACACATTTGATGTGGATGGGGGAATCCTCCCTGCTGAGCTATTGTATTCTGACAGAGGAGAGACTTTGCCACCATCAGAATACATTGATCAACACTGCTGGCTAAAGCCTGTGGCACTGATCAAGTGTGGAAAATCTAACAGGCGGTTGTACAGAATTAGATCGGTAGATCAACTTCTGTACAACCTCCCTGTCCACATGGACCAAAATTCGGCCTGTTCAGCAGAGACCAATTTCGACCCATGTATAGCCAGCTTTAGGCAGAAGAGTCAACCTGTCTTGATATCAAAGTAAGCCCACTTTGTGAGTCATTCTATGTTACCTGCCAGACTATAGAGGCAGGTTACTTATACACCAGTAGAATAGTGTTCAGACTATCGTTCCAAATTCTGAGAAATAGTTCCTCAGCGCATTCGACCTTCCTTGCCTAGTTGCCTTGCCATCACTGAGTCAACTCATTTTGTACAAAGGCCTTTAAAATTTGAGTGGAATCCCAGACATAGTATACAGGTTTTAGGTGCCTAAAAAATGCTTATCGCAATATGCATCATTTTTTTGAATTATACTCCTTCAGATAAGAAACAAACACATTTTCCATCAAATTTCCCTTCAAATTTTCTTGTCACCATGAAAAAATGTTCATTGATTTAACCCGTCTCTGCTTTAGCTGTAGGAAACATTTAGCGCTCTATACATTACCTGTCTGACATTTGAGACAAATGCTCCATTTCATGCTGAAGATGATGGGAAAGTTCCTCTTTTTGTAGGTGTTTGTGACACAATGGACAAAACAACGGTCCAGAGAAAGAAGTTTTCTTATCTGAAACACATAAGTGGAAGACATAAAAGGATAAACAGTGAGGGAGGTGACCATGGGATTCTGTATGAGTACACACAACAATAAAGTTGGCCAGAGATCAACTTCTGTGGAACAAGCATGGCGATGTCATGTCAAATTTTAATTCATCTATTGCAAGCTTAACCTTACTATAATGGCGTCAAGTATTTTTTTTCTCAGTTTTTTTTTTACATTCCAAGGTTTTTATTTAGCTTTTTATGCTACCTCATGGCATTGAGTGGTTCTACTAAGTTTGTTAACCAACCGGTATTCTTAAGTCCTTCTCCAGGTCTTTTTTTGGCAGCTCCACATTGAATTTAATTTGCCTTTTTAACAGTCAATTTTGCAGTTTTGTTGAAATCCTTCTATAATGTCACTATACTTTAAGTCCATAATAACTAACTTGCCTCCCTTCCTCTGTAAGGTTATAACAGCCTCCACTTTCATTGGAGGCTTTCTACAACATATTGCAATAGACATGTGCAATTCGTTTTGTTTTTTTTCGTTTTTTCTTCGTTATTTTCGTTCGTTCGTTTTCGTACGAATCGTACGAATCCGATTAACGAATCATTTGAATCGAACGAATCCAAAAAACAACGAAAATCCGAAAAAAACAAATTAGAAACAACGAATGTACTGATGAAGAAAATCCGAAAAACGTAAACGAACGAAAAAATTCGTACATTCGTAACTTTTTTTTTTTTGTTGAAATGGTAATTTTCCGTGTCCCTTACAATGGTGCTGCTAAACGTGCTTCGAATGTATTGAACAAAAAAATTCGTACATTCGTAACTTTTTTTTAGATTCGTAACTTTTTTTTTAGATTCGTAACTTTTTTTTCTTTTTTTTTTCGTTTTGTAATTTTCCGTGTCTCTATTGAACAAAAAAATTCGTACATTCGTAACTTTTTTTTTCGATTCATAACTTTTTTTTTTCGATTTGTAACTTTTTTTTCGATTCTTAAATTATTAAAATGTAATAATAGCATACACATTACATAAAATTATGAATTATGCTCCGTTTACGAATCTACGAATGTTACGAATGTACGAATAAATACGAATGCGTCCGAAAATTAAACGAACTAAAAAATGAATCAACGAAAAAATAACTCTTTTACGAATGTACGAATCGTTACGAATACGAACACCGACGACTTACGAATGTAAGAATCGTTACGAATCCGAACACCGACGACTTATGAATGTATGAATCGTTACGAATCAACGGAAACGAAAAAAACGAAACGAAAAAAAAAAAAAAAAAATTCGGAAACGAAAAAAACGAAACGAAAAAAAAAAAACGCATTTTTTTGTTGTGCACATGTCTATATTGCAATGTGTTGCTGAGAATGTGCCTCTATAGACTCCCAAAAAAAATTTGCGAGGTCAGCTTCTGATGTTGGACAAGACACCTGCTTTGCAATTGATGTCCTAATTTATCCCAATAGGGTTGAGGTCAAGGCTTTTATAAAGGTACACTCAAAAGAACATTTGTGAGGTCAGCTACTGATTTTGGACACGAGGATCTGGCTCGTAATTGGTGTTTTAATTTATCCCAATGGTGCCTCAGTGTAGAGTAGGCTCTATAAAAGCACTTAAAGGAGAACTTCAGTCCCCCCATATGTTGGTCCTACCCATGCTCTCCTATCATGTATGTGCATTCTTTGGAGATATGGACCTGAGATGTTTGACATGGACATTGCAGGAGGCAGGGGGTACCCTACCTATTTCGCGCAAGGAGGTGCTTTGGTGCAGCACTAAAATGGTTACAAACCTTATAAAGAAATGAAGAAAATATTCTCCAATTGTGGGAGAGGAAGAAGGGGTTGGCATCAGGAAAACTTTATTTTAATGGTTGTAGGTTGGCTTGAAGTTCTTCCACACCAGGATCATCAAGCCATGTCTTTATGGTCTTGGCTATGTACACAGGGGCATTGTCATGCTGGAATGGAAAAGGACCTTTACCAAATACAAGGTTGAAGCTACACAATTGTCTAAAATGGCATTGTATGCTGTATCTTTAACATTACCCTTCAGAGGAAACACCTGAACTTAATTATTTGAGGGGATTTCCACATACATTGGCCATATACAGTGGTATAAACACTTTCAGTACTAAGTAGTCATCATTTTTTAGAGTAGCGATCCTGGCCTAAACAGGGGCTATTAGTCAAATGTAGTTCTGCTGGGTGGTAGACAACCTAGCTGATTTAAAGTCTGCTTGTTCATTTGTTTTTTCTCTAAACTCAGTGAAGCAGTGGTTTCTTCCTTCTTCATTCTACCAGTAGGTGTCAATGGTACCTCTGGTATTTGTATGGGAAGCTACAATAAAACTGACTTATAAAAATTCATACTTCCCCTAGCCAACTAGTAGGAGGTTTATGGTCACTAGTGCAGTAGCATGCTAAGGGAGTGTATAAATATTTGGGGAGAGCCAAGTGATATCTCAACACCAAGTGAGATCTCTCACACCCAAGTGGGTGTGTGAGGAGCAGCTGAGTGATTAGGCCTGAAGCCTGAGGCCTGTACATGTGCTTGGAGCAGAAGTCTGCAAGTCCAGTGAGCCCTGGACTGAACTCTGAGATGAAGTTCCAGAAGTCACTCTGCCCTGGATGAGGAACTTTCGGATAGCCTGGAAAGAATTCAAGATCAGGACCAATACAACTGCTACTGAGAAAGATTTGGTTCCTAATAGAGACCGTTACTATTAAGAGGGTACAGATTGCTGGAATCAGTTTAAAGGCTCTTTTCTGTTCTGGAGTCTCTTCTGTTTAAGTCAGGGGTCTCAAACTGGCGGCCCTCCAGCTGCGAAACTACAAGTCCCATCATGCCTCTGCCTTGGGAGTCATGCTTGTAACTGTCAGCCTTGCAATGCTCATGGGGCTTGTAGTTTCGCAACAGCTGGAGGGCCACCAGTTTGAGACCCCTGGTTTAAGTTATTGAGTCTGCATGCCAGTAACGGGTGTTCTGAACTCCCCTCTATCTCAGGTGTTTTAAGTGAAAGTCAATAAACTGTTTTTTGTTTTGCATTTTAATGTGACTGGCGCCTATCTGTTCACATACCACTATATCCTAAGTAATCTACACCCTGAGGTGAAATGTAAGCCAACCTTGTCTCTGGGGGTACCACCATGCCTCCTGGAGGTCAGGTGGGTGCTACACTTATATAGATCTTTACATCTAAAAGGCAGTTATGGATTATAGGGGGACAAAATGTTACACACAAAAGATGGGCTATCAAGGAAATCAGTAAAAGACTGGGGTTTCATGACTTGGCATAACAAGATTACCTCAGCGTTTTGGAGCTTGTAGCTCGAAGCTCCGAAATGCCGGAGAAAACAAAATCAATTATTCTTTATAGAGATGGTTCACATCTCCACTACAAGTCGCCTGAAGCTCAAAAAAGTTTTTTTGTAGCTCAAATAGGGCAGATTGGTGCATTTTTTTTTAAGATAGAAATGCATGGAAAGGCTTGATTAGAGCATTCTTGAGTGTGTTAATGTGTTTTGTTATGCGTTTGTGAATGTTTTTCTACTCAAATGCAATAATAAAATAAAAAAATATTAAAACAAACAAAATAAATTAAAAAAAGACCCTAACCTCAACCCCCCAACCCCAATATTACCCCTAATATTAAACCCTAACCCTATTATTAACCCCTAACCCTAATATTAAACCCTAATCCTAACACTAATATAAACCCCTAACCTAACAAAAAACCCTCAATCCCCCAAAAAAGTAAAAACAATTAATAAATAAATAATAATAAATAGATAATAAATAAAAGCAGAAGAGAAAGCTGAATAACATAGCAACAAATGATGAAACAGATTATATTTTTCTCTATTGGTTAATTAAAAAAACGCAAAAATTATAAAACACTGTACACAAATGTTCAATAACACCTACATAAACACTCAAAAAAAATGTGACGCTCAGGTGTGAATGCAGCCTGAAGGTATGTTCTTTATCCTCTAACCTAACCACTGTTGTAGCAGAAGTGTGGCTACTACTAAATGAGGCTTATTAATCCCCTGGCAAAATCTACCTTAGCCTGCACAACAACAGTGCTGGGGTCCTGTGATCAGCTCCTAATATGAGCACTATTTGCATGGAGTTTGTGTGCCTTAAGCTGGCATGTCCCTACCAACCTGAACTTCAATTTTTGTGCTTCTCTGGCAAATCATTAGGAGGTTTATTGGTAGTGGTGCATGCTTGGGTGAACTTGCAGAAGGGCCTTTGCCTCCTGGTCTCTTGGTAGGAGAGGCAGTCCTTTGTCTTTGCCCCCTGGGCTGTGTCCAGGAGAGGAGGCATTGTTGGAGGTCTTGTCTCCCAGACCTGCAGCCTAAGGAGATCCTTTACTAGGCCTGGGTGTGTGGCCTGCAAGAGTTTTGTTTTACCTTGTTGGAACATCTGGAGAAGAAGCGTCCTGTTGAGTAGTGTCCTGGAGAGCTGGGTAAAAGCGGTTGCAGCTGGTCTTTGCATGGGGTCCTGTCTACTTTCTTTGAAAGGTCCATAATTTGTATTGACTGTATGGAAAAGTCTTGAGTTACATTTTTTTTTAATCCTGTGACCTATCTCTTAACAAACTCTCTAAAATATTCTAAAATGACTGGTACCCAATTACCTTTACCCTACAAAGATTTTTTTTGAAATGCTAGCCCACCAAGCTGTCTGAAGGTTCTCATCATCTGCCCAAGAGTAAGGAGGTGCTACTCTAGCTTGGGGCTTGCTTTACTTTTCTCATACTGTCCATACTGGTTGGATTGTTGGTGTCTGAATAAATTGGTCCTGATTTTTCTGTACGGGGTGAGAGATCAGTACACGTCTGAACATTGGTGTGCTTAGCCTATTGCATTAGGGTGTGCACCCCGGAACACAAACACGCATGCGTGTATATGAGCAGAGCAGTGGACGGTGTCAGTAGAGCAAAGACTGGTGTCAGTAGGGCGGTGGACGGTGTCAGTAGTTTTCTTTTATTTTTTTATTACGTTTTACCATTTTTTTAGGATCCCCCATTATGGGGCTTTGCTGCAATATCAAGGGTCTAATAACAAGGGGTCTCAAACTGGTGGCCCTCCAGCTGTTGCGATACTACAAGTCCGATGAGGCATTGCAAGGCTGACAATTACAAGCATTACTCCCCCTTTTTTTCATTAATAGATGTTATACACATATGGACTGGTTTCACTGGGATATCAATCATTCTTTTGAATATCTAAAAGTGGATTATTACTTTTTTTTAAATGTTTTTTTATATAAATATGTACATTTCATACAGCACTTTACTATAAGGAAATAATTGTTCAATTGGTGTGGTGAATCACTGTGAGTGTTAAAGCAGCTGTAGGGTTTTTTTTTTCATATACATTTTCTTCATATTAATTTTGATATCTATATAGTTTTATACACATTGCACTTTAGATAGTTTCTTGGCGCTGATTGTCACTATACACTTCATTACTCCCTCAGGCAAGAAGCATGATGGGACTTTTAGTTCCGCAAAAGCTGGAGGGCCCCCCGTTTGAGAGCCCTGGTCTAAACAGACCCCTAATATATCACTTTTGAGACAGAAAGAAACTGAGGACAGATATTCCCTGATCCCTTTCTCTGCAGCTTGCAGTAAACACAGTTTACTATGCTTCAGTTAAGAATAAAGACCGGAGTGATCAGTGCAGATCACTCACTGTGTTCATTCAGAATAGAAGGCCAGTTCATTAAATATTTACCAGCCCCTTCCCTGCTCCTGAGAGGAGAGGAGGGAAGCTGGCAGCAGTGCAAAGGGGAGATGGGAAGCAGGGGTAATCGGCACTGCATTGGGTGATTAGGGTGTGTCCAGGCACACCTGGCACACCCTGTGTGCACGCCTATGTGTCTGAATCTATAACCTGTTTAGCAAACCCAATGAATAGTCTATACCTAGCCAACATGCCAGGCAGTGGAGTTGACTTACTAGAGGTGTAGCGGTGCTACTCATTTACAGCATGTGTACAGTATATATATATATATATATATATATATATATATATATATATATATATATATACATGTGTAGCACTGACCCCCGAAGGAGCTGCTGGTTTTATTTGGGCTTACCGTTACCTCACCTGTTGTAGTTCCGTCTTGGGGATCCCGTGGAAAATGGCCCAAAGGAAAGGTTGAGACTGACACTGAATCCTCTTTTAGGTTATTTTTTCAGAAAATAGAACAGTCTCTCGATGAAGGGTAGAGGGTTAGGGGTGAGCTCAGGTACTTAAATTGCGGGGTGAAGGTATCAAACGAATCCAGAGATTCACAAACTGGATTCCTGCAACCCCCGGATAGGTCTCTCTCACTAGGCCTAGCAGCCGGTAGGATGCTCGGTAAAGTCTCTGCCACAGACTTGTAAGTTACACTTTAACGTCACTGATGGATTGGATGAACTTTAAAGAACTATCATACGGTACCAGTTTCTTTCAGCCGATCCGGTGATACCATGTGTACGCGTCCTTCTACTAAGCCTCCAGGCTCCTTCAGAGAAGCCAGTTATGCGCATGGCCTTCTCCTGAAAGGGTCCTCCCCCGGGCTTCTTCAGTTGCCGGGCCTCTCCCTTCAGATGAGAGGGCACCGGACCTTCCTTGGATCAGTCGGCTCCGAAAGTCACTCGGACCTACCGATGCAGTTGCGTTGCCTCGGGCCAGCCAGCCCCGAGACACAGGATGCATGGTTCCGTACCCCAGGCCAGGAGGGCCATGAGGCTGGGTCAGGAGGACCACCAGCACCACGCGGAAAGGAAAAGAGCTTTTTGTCACATGGTGTCGGTACCTTAAATACCCCCCCCCCCCAGAATGCACAGCGGGAGAACACTCCCACTGGGCTGGCCCTGAGAGGTAAGTGGCATTTAATGCATCCAGCTAGACTGCTTTCTACTCTTGCCGGCGGTGACAGCGACACCTGCGGTCAAGGAGAACCCAGTGCAACCCAGCTGGACTGGTACTGAGACCAGAATTTTTGTGAAATTATCCTGAAGCCCAACTGTGGCTTCAGGCAACTTAACTAAAAAAAAAAAAACAATAGCGCCTGCTCGTCAGGAGCCAGCGCTACACATATATATATATATATATATATATACATGGGCATCCGCAGGTAGAGGCAAGGGGGGGCAAGTGCCCCCCCCCCCTCCTGGAATCAGGGATCGAATCAGGAGTTTGTTCCCCACTCGGTCTTTATCCTAGCGCTGGCGGACGGCCCTGTCCTCACCCAGAGTGAAAACAGGTCTTGCCAGCTGCTGGCCATCATGGACATCCTACTGGCATGCAAGGTACCATATTAAGCATTACACACACCACTGGGACATAGGGGCACTTGAGGGACTGCAGACGGGGCTAGGGGGTCCCTCTCTCTGTCACCCCCTCTCTCTCTGTCACCCCTCTGTCTTTTTCACCCCCTCTCTCTGTCAACCCACCCCTCTGTCTCTCTCTGTCACCCCCTCTCCCTGTCACCCCCTTTCTCTCTGTCATCCCCCTCTGTCTCTATCTGTCACCCCCCATCTCTTTCTGTCACCCCCTATGTCTCTTTCCATCACCCCTCACTCTGTCACCCCCTCTCTCTCTCTCCGTCACCCCCTGTCTCTCTCTGTCACCCCCACATGTATGCAGTCTCTTAGAGTCTCTTGTGCCATGTCCACAGTCTCTTATAGTCTGAGCCATGTATGCCGTTTCTGACAGTCTCTTGGGCCATTTATACTGTCTCTGGTCATCTTTAATGCCCTGTCCGCAGTCTCTTACAGTCTCTTGAGCCATGTATGCAATCACTGACAGTCTCTTGGGCCATGTCTGCAGTCTCTGACAGTCTCCTGTGCCATGTCTGCAGTCTCTGACCATCTCCTGTACTACGTCTGCAGTCTCTGACTGTGATAATGACATTGTCGAAAAGGGTCAGAGCATGGGTGACCTTAAAATTATGCCCCCTCCTGACAAAAGTTCTGCGGACGTCCATGTGTGTATATATATATATATATATACACATGTTCACTTTGCAAAGTAAATGTTGCTAAATAAGGTGAACCTGTATTAACTTGATTACTCAATCATGGCCAAGATGAATGAAAAAATAAATAAACTGGATTGTTGCTAGCGTACAACTGGTGAATTGGGGTGACCTCATCTCCAACTTATGTACTAACATTCACTTTGCTAAGTGAACACTTTCTATGTCTTTACATAATCAACCTGATTGACTTTAGATAATCAATCCTGTCAAATTTTGACAATCAACCCCATTGAATTTAGATAATCAACCACATTGATTTTAGAGAATCAACCCTGTCAACTTTAGACAATCAACCCCATTGAATTTAGATAGTCAACGCCATCGACCTTAGATAGTCAACCCCATTGATTTTAGATAATCAACCCCATTGATTTTAGATAATCAACCCTGTTGACTTGGTGACATTAAACTGCTTCAAGCAAGACTGGGGTTGAGTTTAAAGTGCAATATTATCTTTGTGTACAGACTTGTCATCCCAAACACAAAAAACAAAGAGTTTATTCTTCATGTAAGGACCATCGGCAGAGCAATACAAGAAATATTAGCGTTAGTAGCTGAGCCTGAAGTCTCCTCTGCCAGATACCTTCTAATGCTAATTTCCAGCACCCTTGGTGGGAAAGCAGGCGGAGTGCTCCTGGTAAGGTTATGCAATGCTGCTCCCATTGTGCCCTATTGCAGTCAGTCTGCAGTATATCCAGAGGAGAGCAGGCTTTACTTCATGAGAAAAGTTTCAGGAGAGTCTGTAGAGTACAATGGAGTGTTTGAGAGATAAACTGGGGATACATTGTCCAGTCATAAAGGAATGGGGATCCCTGGGTGAGCAGCGAGCTATTGTCACCGGGGACAGGCTGAGTAATGATGTCTCAGCCACACACACTGATTCAGCGTGAATTGCTCATTTTACGCCTAGCTGGAGGCCGCATTCACATAATCACTTAACACCCTGCTCGTACCCCCCTACCCCTCCTCCCTGCTATTAGTGTCAGCAGCAATTAGCACTGCATGGGGGGTATGACCTCTCCTGACACCCAACCCCAACCCGCTCTGCATTCCACTGAACAAAGAGCACAGCCTATCCATCCATTATCTATCTATCTATCTATCTATCTATCTATCTATCTATCTATCTATCTATCTATCTATCTATCTATCTATCTATCTATCTATATTCTCCTATCTATCCAATATCTATCTATCTACCAATATCTATTTATCTATCTACACTATATTACCAAAAGTATTGGGACGCCTGCCATTACACGCACATGAACTTTTAAACTGTTTTCTATTAATCTTCATTACATACATAATACATTCACAACCGTATTACATAACCAATTTTACATATTTCAGTAGGATCATTCTCCTTATTAAACAAATACATCCATACATAACATATTTTTGACAATCGTGGTATCGAAGACAAAATAGGCATTTCTGTGATACTAGCCCAGTAATGAAGATAAACTTGTACTTATTCTTGTCACTACACCCTCAAATAATAATAACGGTATCATTGCCACATTTATGTTTAACAAAAAGCATCAGAGTTCTTAATCGCATCTTTGATGAGATCATCAGTGCCCTCATATAGCAAATTCTGTGTTCCTTTACCTCTTTCTATTCTCAATTTGTCCCTGGTAGATATTGGCCTATTAGTATTCATTCTAAACAATATAAGATGTCGTTTCCACATTAGGAGTTTAGTCCACTTCAGGGTATTCGCAAGCCTCAACAAGGTCTGTCCACTTTCCCCATATCTTCTCGAATTTAGCCGCACACCCCCTCGCCTCATACGTCAGTTTGTAAACAGGTAGTACCTGATTGATTACATTGTTCCATAAGTTCAGAGAAATCGGTGTGGAATATATCCATTGCATAACCACCGTTTTACGCACATGAACTTTAATGGCATCCCAGTCTTATGCCGTGTACACACGGTCGGACTCTCCGACGGCAAATGTGCGATCGGAGCTTGTTGTCGGAAATTCCGACCGTGTGTAGGCTTCATCGGACAGTTTCCATCGGAATTTCCGTCGCACAAAATTTGAGATCTTGTTCTCAAATTTTCCGACAACAAAATCAGTTTACGTAAATTCCAATCGTGTGTACACAATTCCGACACACAAGTCCCAAGCATGCTCGGAATCAAGCAGAAGAGCAGCACTGGCTATTGAACTTAATTTTTCTCGGCTCGTCACCCATTTGGACAATTTTCATGCTCTCGACTTTGTGGGAACAGTTTGGGGACGGCCCCTTCCTGTTCCAACATGACTGCGCACCAGTGCACCAAGGTCCATAAAGACATGGATGACCGAGTTTGAGGTAGAGGAACTTGACTGGCCTGCACAGAGTCCTGACCTCAACTCTATAGAACACCTTTGGGATGAATTAGAGTGGACCTTACATCAGTCCCTGACCTCACAAATGTGCTTCTGGAAGAATGGTCAAACATTTCCATAGACACACTCCTAAACCTTGTGGACAGCCTTCCCATAAGGGTTGAAGCTGTTATAGCTACAAAGGGTGGGCCAATTCAATATCGAACCCTACGGACTAAGACTGGGATGCCATTATAGTCCATGTGTGTGTACTTTTGACAATATAGTATATCTATCTATCTATCTATCTATCTATCTATCTATCTATCTATCTATCTATCTATCTATCTATCTATCTATCTATCTCACACCCAAAGTCTATCTATCCACTATCTATCTATCTATCTATCTATCTATCTATCTATCTATCTATCTATCTATCTATCTATCTATCCACTATCTAGCTACCCTATAGCTATCTATCTATCTATCAATCTATCTGTCTATCTATCTATCTATCTATCTATCTATCTATCTATCTATCTATCTATCTATCTATCCTAATACAAATTAATAAAAATGTGTTTGGGTTTGACCTCATATTATATGGATTTGGTAAATCTAAAGGAAAATTGTACAAGAAAATGGTATAATGTATGGCCAGCCTAACAGTTCACATCATTAGGGCAGGGGCAGAGGGTCAATTTGGTCAACACATTGGATAGGATTCACAAATATTTGGAAATCTAAGAAGAGCAAATGCTACCAATCCATTGTTTCACTATCTATCTATCTATCTATCTATCTATCTATCTCTTTGGGGGGGATTTACTAAAACTGGTGCACACAGAATCTGGTGCAGCAGTGCATAGTAACCAACTTCCAACTTCAGCTGGTTCAATTAATCTTTGACAATTAGCCCCTGTTGACATTGGAGTGACTTGTCACACCCTATTGCCGGTAATCGCTCTGTTCAAATCGTTGTGACACCGACTTTGCACTGATTCGAAAACGTAATTGCATGAAGCCGCACAGATGTCTTCCAAGTCGCACCCGAAGTCTCACTAACATGTGGCTTTGAAATCGGGCGATTTCAGATGAAGTCACACAATTTCAAAGCTTCAGTCAATGTGAAGGAGGGGTAAAACCTGGAAGCTGATTGGTTACTATGTACAAGTGCACTACACACTAAATCTCTTTCTTTCGCTATGATATAGATGGGATGGGATATGAGTTATAATAGTTTGAGCATCTACTCTAATTTTGATTCAAACTAACCATTTTGTTCATCTACTCATTCAAACTTCCAGCTGGATCTGGTTGGTTCTTCCCCATTCTTTTATCCAACCTTCATCCAAAGCAGCGGCCAATCATCTGATACAGTCAGACAATCATCTGTAGCAGTTGGACAATCATCCAAAGGACTCTGAATTGCCCATATGAAATATATCTGATGACCATGTATGGGGGGAACCTTAACTGGTTTCCCTCCACAGCCCAGTTCCAGTAACAATGGGAATACTGGATGTGCGTCCATCCTGCAGGTGTGTGTAATTATCACAGCTATTCACTCCCTGTTTCCTGCAGGCTGTCACAGTCTGTGCATACAATCTCCATTATAATGGGAAGGGGGTCTTGCAGCTGAGCGGGGAGGGGAGCTGGGGTCTATAGAGCTGCTGACCCTGGCTGGTTTCTACTAATAGGGGACAGATAGGACCAGCAGGGACAGTCCTGTATTCCCCTCCCTCCCTCCTCTCTCTGTTTGTTTAGCATTGTGATTCTCTTGCGTTGCCCCTTCTCACTTTCTCCCTTTTCCTATTCAAAACCGGCTTAATCTCTCTCTGGCTCCTTTGTCCCCGCTCTCCTGGGAGCCTTTGTGCAGCATCTGGCCAACTGGTGACTACTTTTCCTCTGGGCCCCCCTCCCAATATATCGATAGAGACCCCTCTGCTTTCTCCCCGGCTCTCTGTGTATATTCAAATGCATTCATTACAGCCAGCTAACTGCTTCGAGGAGGCCTCAACCTTCCAAGGACGTCTACCGGTTTCCTTTAAACCCTTCTGGAAGCATTTTAAAATAATTTCTGGGATTTGGGAGGTGGGGGGTAAAGTGAGGTATAGAAATATTTTTTTTATATTGTAGATTTACATATAATATATACACACATACTGTATATATTTAAATTTTATTTTAAATTATTTATATATATTAATTATAAAAATATATATATATATATATATATATAATATAAGTGTGTGTGTTTGTGTTGTTTATATATATATATATATATATATATTTATTTATATATATATATATATATATATATATATATTATACCTGTGTGTATATATATATACTGTATATATTTGATTAATAAATATATATATATATACATGTATATATTTATATATGATATATAATTATATATATATATATATATATATACAAACACACACACACAGATATATATGTGTGTATATATATAAATTTATATATTAAATATAAATAAATTTAAATTAAGTAAATATATATATATATATATATATATATATATATATATATATAAAAATATACACACACATACTGTATATATTTAGTTTTTATTTTAGCTCAATTTATATATATATTAAAAAAAAAAAATAAATATAAAAATATATATATATATATATATATATATATATATATATATATATATATTATATATTGTTTTTTATATTTAATTGTTTTGTTTTTTTATTTGTTATTTTTTATTTTTATATACATACATACTTTTTTATTAATATATATAAATTAAGTTAAAATAAAAACTAAATATATACAGTGTGTGTGTGTATGTGTGTATATATATATATATATATATATATATTTTTATATATATATATATATATTTTTTTTTTATAAATATAGTTAAAATAAAAAATAAACGTGTTAAAATTTGTACCAGACTTATTTTTTTTGTAATGCCATGCGCTGCATTGCACTACTATGTGCACTACTATGTGCACTACTATGTGCTACAATGCTGGCATGTTGTCATTGGAAGGGGGGGGGGGGGTGCCATTCAAATTTAAAGCCCATTTAGTAATGCATGTTATGTGAATTACTAGGTGTTGCAGTGACATGCGTACCACAATGCAAAGACGAGCCCTCACTGAATGACATTTTGTTTGCTAAAGAACTGTATATTATAAACATCACCCATATTTTAATTGATTTGTGTAAAATGATGACAATCGTCTCCTTGCCTTTGTTTGTTATGTTTGCATTCATAATAAACACTTTATAAAAAAATAAAAATAAAATAATTATATTATATATATATAAATTAAGTTAAAATAAATATATACACATATTCAAAGTCAGAATTCAGAGTTTAAAAGTCAGAATTCTGAGATTCAAAGTCAGAATAGTGAGATTCAAAGTCAGAATAGTGAGATTCAAAGTCAGAATTCTGAGTTTGAAAGTCAGAATTCTGAGATTCAAAGTCAGAATTCTGCGTTTCAAAGTCAGAATTCAGAGATTTAAAGTCAGAATTCTGAGTCTCAAAGGCAGGATTCTGAAATTAAAAAGTTAACTAAACAAAATAAAATTTTCAGTAGTGCACATGTCTACATGTCTAATTCACATCACAAATGTGTTTAAAAATATATACAAATAGGAGAGGCTAATATGCAAAAACAAAACGGTGTACTAGAACACCAGAAGTACTTCTCAGCAGCTTCAATAAAAGCATTTTCTTTTTCTGATGTATAATACATTTTATGTTTTTAAAGTACTATTTATTAAAAAAAATGTAACAAAAAGTATTTCCTTCCAACTATTTATCTTGCTGCATCTTCTGGATCTTTTTGCCAGCTATTTCTTTTTCCAAATGATAAAGTTTTTAAGCAGAAAGGAGGTAAAAAATTAAGCAGAGTCAAAGTCTAAAAATGTATTGTGTATTTTTTGTAAAAATGATGGGAAAATCAGAGAACAGATGGGATGATTTTTTGAAGTGTATCTTTAGGCAGATTTTGTTTTGTATAGAATTAAGAAATGGGACACTTTTTTTTTTTTTTAGCAAAGTGAGGGTAAATTCCCCTTGCAAATGATGATTTTACCTAAAGAGTAGATGATGCTTGGAACTGACTTCCAGCATTAGTAGTGACTTGATCAATGGTGAATTTTAACATGCTTGAGACAAACACGGCTGTATACAAAAAGTAAAAAAACAAACAAAATATAAACAACAAAAGTGAAAGCAAAAAAACAACAAAAAAAAACGATCAAAATAAAAAACAAACAAAAATAAAAAAAAATGGCAAGACTTGATGGGCCACTTGGGCTTTTTCTGCCATCACTCTTCTATTTTTTTTTTTTTTCTCTGTTTCTCTTAAGCAGCTGTCACCAGAACAACTTTCCCTATTAGAAGGGTTTACCGTGTCTCCTGTTTTGGTGACAAGTGACAACCATATAATTTTGGATTTCCCATCACTTTCACTCCCACTGACAATGGTGACCAGGACAAATTGAGAGGTGAGCAGGGACACAGACAGCAATAAAAAACACATGTAAGGATTGTTCATTGACAGATCTCCCTCTGGGTACCTGGAACATACTGTACCCTGAAATGAAGGCAACTGGCATTACCACCCAATCACATGTCTATTTCTCTGAATGCTAACTGATTATCCTAAATGTTGTGGAAAATGCATGGCACAGGCCTTAAACTGATGTTAGAATAGATAAATACTACAACTACTACTACTAATACTACTTTTTCTTCTTCTTTCTTCTTCTTCTTCTTCTTCTTCTTCTTCTTCTTCTTATTATTATTATTATTATTATTATTATTATTATTTTATTACTGTCAAAATTCTTAAAGTATATCTAAAACAAAAACAGTTTTTATTTTTGTGGGTAGGAAGCCATCATGGAATACGGCTATATCACAGCATGCATTGTAAGAAAACAGTGATTATATGTTATTATTGTAACTATCCGACAGATAAAAAAAGGAAAAACTTTTTTTTTTGTAATAAAAGGATGTCTTTAATTGAATTTGTATTTTTAAAATAAATGATATTATATAAAAAAATTAGTATATAAAATATTTTTTTTTTTATAAATAACATGTAGTCACTTTTTTCTTAGATTGCATGCTGTGATGTAGCAATTATTAAAGGTTTAACAGACTGAATGATGGTTCCGTACTGAAATTAAAACAGCTTTTGTTTATGCATGTATATATGTCCTTCTGGTAATTATAATTTGTTTTAGATATACTTTAGGGTTTTATGCAGTGATGATGATGATTTTATTATTATTATTATTATTATTATTATTATTATTATTATTAGTATTAGTATTATTATTCATAAATTAATTATAGATAACATTATTAATTATTAGCAATATAGACATTTTATTATTATTATTATTCATATTATTATTAATACTAATAATTATTAGTATTATTATTTTATTAATACCTAATATTATAGAGACAAGTGTTACCATTGAGCCATTGATCTTTTTGTTCCTGACCCAATGATAGCTCAGTTATGGTGACGGTGGTCACAAGCACAAATGGCGTGGGGACACGGACAGCAATAAAAACCTATGTGGGGTTTTAACCCCTCCCCACACTATCAATTCATTTTTTGCCTTTAGATGCATTTAACTTTTTCTTAAAATATAATCACTTAACAGGATTTAGACATGGTACCTGGCTATATAACTAGCCCAGACAGTGATATACACACATATATATATATATATATATATATATATATATATATATATATATATATATATATATATATATATATATATATATATATATATAGTGGCTAAATACAGCCAATAAATAAATACGGGCAATAACCAATAAATAAATACGGCCAATAACGGCCAATAACCTTCTATCAGGATCAAAGAAACAATGGGTCATAACACTGTGATTAATACAAGGTGAAGATGTACAGAAACACATTCTTTACAGGAAGTTGAATTAAAAGGAAACTTATATTTAATAAACAAGGCGTGTGGGTAAGTCCAAGTCTGGTCAGTCTGTGGGTTCTCAATATAACCAATTCTGCATTTACCTCGACCTCAGGACGTGTTTTAGTTGGAGTTAGTGATCTAATCTTCTAATCTTCCACAAACTTTCCATAAAAAGAAGTGAATGTTTAGAAACTGCAAAAACTGAGAAGTGCAGAGCTATGATACAAAGGTGGGGTGATAACTGTCTGGATGCGGATGGAAAGCAGAAGAGAGCCAGAGAGGAAGGTAAATGGCAAAATTTCCAATGTGGCTAATTTCGTTTTTATGACCAACGCCCAAGACTGAGACCTCCATTGGTGTTGCACAGAAAGCAAAACGGCAATGGCAGGTCACTGTAGTGAGAACCTTTATATCTATATCATGGCTGTCCTGCAGGAGCATATAGCTGGCTATTAGCTGTAGAGGAAAGTTTGATATACAAGTGTCTTCTGCCTTCAAGCTAAAGTGTCTTCAAAGTGTTGCAGAGCATTTCCATAAGCTTGTTCACATAAGCTGGCCTTATACCTGTTGAATTTCGTTAGAAAAGTGTTGCTTTCAGAATGTTCGTTTTGATTATCTAAGATTTGAAGGGGATGATTGGACAATTGGCTTCAACCAGAGTGAGCAAAACAAATCTGAAGGACAAGGCTGGAAAATTTCTTCTACAGCCAATAGCCAGCTTTGCCCTCTTGCAGGACAGCAATGGGAGTAAACAAATTTCTAATCGTTGAATTTTCTACATGGCGAGAAAAATCATAACTAGTCTTATGCGCATGCAATTGGATTAATTCATTTGGAACTAGGATATTTGTTCTATGAAAATTGATACATTGACATGGTACATAAATGAGACATTGACATGGATTCAAGTGCATGAAGGCACCATTGAATGATCAAATTTTGTGATTTTTATACTTTCATATCCAAACTAATTTCTACAAGTGTAAGGCCAGCATTAGTTGTGCTTAACATGCAAAATTATGACATTGGAAAGTTAAGGGAGGATGCGGGTTATTATGGGGAACAATAGCAGTAAGAATAATTTTTATATGTCTGATTCAATGTCCCTTTTCAATGGGCACCTGGAAGTGTTTGGGAAAATTCAAAAAAAGTGTATGCCAAAATACTAAATTGCATAGGATTTAATAACTTCTCATAATGTGTTCCCACTGGGGAGATACACCCTCTCTATTCTTCCCGGGCACCACTGTTATAGGCACAAGTCATGCGCCGATCATTACTAAACTAACCTTGCAGAGCTCAGCAGGTATTCTCAGCAGGGAGTCTACTACACTCATGCCCCGTACACACAGTCGGAAATTCCGACCACAAAATCCTTTGGATTTTTTCCGACGGATTTTGTCCGACACTGGTGTTGCATACACACGGTCGGACAAAGTTGTCGGGAAATCCGATCATTCTGAACGTGGTGATGTTAGTTGCGTACGACGGAACTACGTAGAGGCTAGTAGCCAATAGCTGTGGTCTTGTAATGTGATCTGAGCATGCGTGGCACTTTGTCCGTCGGAATTCGCTACACACGATTGGAAAAAGTCTGATCGGACTTTGTTGTCGGAAAATTTGAGAGCAGGATCTCAAATTTTTTCAATTCAGACGGAAAAAGTCAGATGGAGCCCACACACGGTCGGATTTTCCGACAACATGGTCCGATGGACATTTTCCGTCGGAAATTCCGACCGTGTGTACGGGGCATCATAGGTCAAATATCCACTCTTTGTAAGCCATAGAACAGGCCATGTAAAAGTCTATGAGGCCCTGGCATTAGAATATGGAATGCAATTGGTAGAAAATAATTGCATCAAGAATTTGGAGGTACTCCCATGATGAGCTGGGGCTAAGGAGCCAGTGGTATCTGCTGGTCCTTGCGCTTATGTAGTGTTCAAAACAGGTCTGCTTTAGGTGACCTGCCCCATATATCGATGAAAACAGCTGTTGGCATGTGGTGTATGTAATGTCTATGACTTTATTAAAATGTGTGAGACGTACATTGTCTGGTCTTTCACCTAACCTGTAATATAAGTTGCATGGGCGTGATTTTTGCCAAAACATTTCACCTCTAAATGGTTGTCCTCTTTTCAACTTCAGAAGGTTGGGTGGTAACATAATCTTTTGAAAATCACCCACTGAATTCTTTTAACTCTTACCAAAGAGTCCTGCTTGTGGATTCCATGACTTAAATCTATACCCTCCTACTGAATGTAACTGTAAGAATGAGTGTCTATATTAGAGGCTTTGGCTGCCATGCAGACCCAGGAACCCAACCTCAAAGGTCCCACCACCAGAGTCCCTGAGAGATATAAAAAGGCAGTCAGTGATTTACCTAAACCGCGCCTACCCAAAATTGAAACACTGTACACATTTTTGGTGGACTGATCCTTTAAACAGCAGTGCCTCAAAAAAAATTGTTTTGATAGGCACTAGTAGGTTCGGTCATGCTCTACTCTGGCCTTTAGTATCACCTGCAGACTTCTCTGGTGAGTTTAAAATCTGTAGTTTTGTGCCTCTACTACAAATTATTTGTTTAATGTATATTAAATATTATTGTACACTTTTACTCTCAATAAACAGCCTACCTTTTTTTGAGCTCGAGCTTGTTCTCAATTTTGGGGAGCTCCTGTGGGAAGTTGGGGGAACCGCATGCCCCTGGGACATGTGAGGGGCTTCCAGGCCAGTCTCCATCGGCAGGTAATGGATCTGTGGTGGTTCTGAGTCTCCTTTCAACCTTTTGGCATTCAGAAACCCAGCCTGAAGTCTCTCCATACTCTCTGGGAGATGAAAGGCAGCAAAAGGGTGCAGCGCACCATAGCCTAGAACACCGACCCCTGGTCGAGGGTGTCCATATTGGTGGGAAAGTGAGAGAAGCTGGGGTGGACATGCTGAATTCAAATGATCCTGAGGTGGGTAGAGAAGAGGGTATGCTGAACTCAGGTAAGTCATCTGTGGAGGTTTGGCCATTGAAACAGTGTAATGAGGAGGCTGTTGAATTAATCCAAGTGGACCTTCCGAGGATGTAGCCATGACCAGGAGGGCTTGAGATGTCAATGAATTCATTAGCCCAGGCGTGCTGTCCATCCTGAGACTCTTCAGCAGACCTAAGACAGTGATAGAATGCAATATCAGTAGAGGAAACTTATACCAAAGAAATACCGGGGCTGTTATTTCTGACCACCTCCTAAAAAAAATTGTTTTCTGGCTGTCTCTGATGATACTACTTTCCCAATCATTGACCAAAACCAAAAATGCAGAAAGGAAAGATCGATACACTTGTTTCAGGTCTTTGATTTTAATAGTAAGTCTTTAGGACAACAAAAAGCCTGGCAACAAGCATTTTTTAAAACAAACAGACCTACAATGGCTGTTTCCATATTATCTTTACAGAGGATTATTTTTACAAGCCATCTAGAGATGTGAACTAAATTGGTACACATTAGAGCAAAACGCTAACCAAGAAACAAGGAATCTTCTGTTAAGACGGGTGATAACATAAAAAACTGAATCATGTACAAGCTGTCCATTAAAGTATATGTAAATCCGAGCACTAAAATATCACATAAACATTAACATTTTGATGTCACAACAAAAGTTGTTTATAATCTTTATAAATCTGCAATTTTTTTAATGAAAATAATGAAAGTCGATGTTCAGGCACTTCCTATTATGGGGTGACAACGCTCTGTTCCAATTTCCTAATGAAGGCTAATGAATGAAATAGCTAATGAAGGATAATGATATATAGTTATATTATAACAATATAATATAATTTAACTATATATCAATATCCTTCGTTAGCCATATCACTTGTCAAATCAAGGATTCATCTGATCCTGAAGAAGTAAGACTATTGTGAAAAGCGTTGATCCACTTCACCATCTTGGAATAACAATTATGCACTAGTTACACTGTATTTAAAAGCCAACTTTAACTTTATAATTAAGATGTTGCTTTTATGAATATACACTATGTTACCAAAAGTATTGAGACACCTACCTTTACACGCACATGAACTAATGGCATCCAAGTCTTATGCCGCGTACACACGGTCGGAATTTCCGATGGGAGCCTTTCATCGGATTTTCCGACCGTGTGTATGCCCATCTGCCTTTTTCTGTCGGCATTTCCGACGGACCTTGGATTGAGAACCTGTTCCTAATTTTTCAGACGGAAAACCTTTCTATCGGATTTTCCGATCGTGTGTATGCAATTCCGACACGCAAAATTCCGACGCATGCTTGGAAACAATTTGACGCATGCTCGGAAGCATTAAACTTCCCTTTAATAGTGCTGTCGAACATGTTGTATGCCGCAGTGTTATTGACCGTCGGAATTTGGTGTGACCGTGTGTAGGCAAGACAGTTTGAGCGAAATTCCGTCGGAATTCCGGCGGGAAAACCATCAGGGCTTTTTCCGACAAGAAATCCAACCGTGTGTACATGGCATTAGTCTGTAGGGTTCAATATTGAGTTGGCTCACCCTTTGCAACTATAACAGCTTCAACTCTTCTGGGAAGGCTGTCCACAAGGTTTAGGAGTGTGTCTTTGGGAATGCTTTACCATTCTTCCAGAAGCGCATTTGTGGGGTCAGGCACTGATGTTGGAGAGAAGGCCTGGCTCACAGTCTGCTCTCTAATTCATCCCAAAGGTGTTCTATCGAGTAAAGGTCAGAATTCTGCGCAGGCCAGTCAAGTTCCTCCACCCCAAACTCACAAATCCATGTCTTTATGGACCTTGTTTTGTGCACTGGTACAAATTATTTGGTGGAGGGGGGATTATAGTGTGGGGTCAGGACCTCAACCCGATAGAACACCTTTGGGATAAACTAGAGCGAAGACTCGTCCAACATCAGTGCATGACCTCACAAATGCTCTTCTTTAAGAATGGTCAAACATTCCCATAGACACACTCCTAAACCTTGTGGACAGCCTTCCCAGAAGAGTTGAAGCTGTTATAGCTGCAAAGGGTGGGCCAACTCAATATTGAACCCTAAGGAGTAAGACTGGGATGCCATTAAAGTTCATATGCGTGTAATGGCAAGCGCCCCAATACTTTTGGTAATATAGTGTATGCCGTCTCTGTGGCACATTAAAAGTCCCTAATTACGCTATTCATCGCGATTAGTCGTGGGATTGGAGAAAAGATATAATACATTTAGTGAGTTTGGGATGGTGCCATAAGAGGCAATTCTAAGATGGTTTCACCCAGGATATAATATGGTACAAATCCAATTTGACACCATAGAGGACGGACTCAGAGTTTTCAATGAAGCACAAATGCCATGACGCTACCATACTTGTAGTCCAGTGTTTACTTTCTCCTGCAGAAGCCTGTGGTTTGCACCCATGATGCACTGATTGTGGTTGCAATGCTCCGCAAGCTTCATTGAAAAAATTGAATAAAATGTAGATTTTAGTTTATTGTTTTAATGTGGATGTACTTATTCAACATTTTGTAAAAGGTGGACTACGCGTTTGGCACTCAAGATTTGCGTAATGCTCTCAGTATACCAGAAAATCCCTTCTAATATGTCTCCCCTAGCAACTGTTATATCCGCTCATGGAAGAATCATTGCTCACAAATGATGCGTCATGGCTGACAAGCAAGAAACGGTCGCTTGTACCACATTTCCACATTTTATCACCTTTTTTTTTCACACCATTCCTTTCATTAAAATTGTAAAATGTAGTAAAACACAGAATGAAACTCAAATCTGAAGTGTCAGCTTTCCCTGATGGAGACTTATGTCATACCATCGATAGTGAAAACTTTATCTGGGTATCTTTAGCAACACCTTGTGTGCCACAGGAAGCCAAGGTCACGTGACCTGCCAACTGAAAGAGGCATCTCTGTGCGGTGGGAAAATTACTTTTATTTATGGCGTTGTGGTGGCTGCCTGTTCCTTCACTTATTTTATTTTTCTAAGGTGTATTAAATATTTTATGTAAGCATACATAGATGTTATTACAGTGTAATTGTGCATGCTTGGTGTGCCATATTGTCATTATTCTATTACATACACAGATCTCTAGAGCAGCCTTTCTCAACCTTTTTACTCCAGAGGAACCCTTGAAATATTTAGGTCTCTGGGAACCCCTGCTAAGAATATTCTATCAGGGGCTATTGGGAAATTGTCCCTTACATTGGTGGTCAGTAGGAAGAATGTACCTTCCACTGGTGGTCAATGGAAAGAATGTCTCTTGCATTGGTGGTCAGTGAGAAAAATGCCCCTTACATTTTTGGTCAATGGGGAGAATGCTCCTTAACATTTTTGGTCAGTGGAGAGAATGCTCCTTACATTGGTGGTCAGTGGGAAGAATGCCTCCTTTACAGTAGTTGTCAATGGGAAGAACGCTCCTTACATTGGTTGCAGAGGGAATGTTTCCCCTTACAGAGGGGGTCATTGGGAAGAATGCTCCTTACATTGGTTGCAGAGGGAATGTTTCCCCTTACAGAGGGGGTCATTGGGAAGAATGCTCCTTACAATGGTGATCAGTGGAAAGAATGCTTCACTCACATTGGTGGTCAGTGCGGAGAATGCCCATTATAGTAGTGGTCATTGGGAAGATTTCCCCTTTATTGGTGGTCAGTCAAAAGAATGTTTCTTAAGCCTCATACACACGATCAGACTTTGTACAAACTTTCCCGTGGATTTTTGTATAAAGGGAGTGGGCCGTGAACTTGTATTGCATACACACAGCAGGACTTTTTCAGCCAACTTTCACCAAATCACGTGTTTTTTCTGCTCTTTACTGCCACCTTTGGTCAACTTTTTTATTGTTGTCTGATCTTTTGCATTGGTTCTGAGCATGCGTGTTTGTACTTTGTATAAAAGCCCTATGGTTTTCTGTACACATGATCGGACTTTGCTCCATTGGACTTTTGTTGCCGGAAAGTTTGTCCGTTCGCACAGCCAACAAAAGTCAGATGAAAACCGAAAAAGTTTGTCCGATGGAGCGTACACACAGTCGGATGTTGCCTTAAAACAGCTAATTTGCATGTTTGTTGTCAAAAAGTCTGATCGTGTGTATGGGCCTTTACAATAGTGGTCATTGGGAAGAATGCCCCTTACAATAGTGGTCATTGGGAAGAATGCCCCCATTACGGTGTTGATTAAGACGCCACCCTAACAGACAGCTAAAAATATCATTGGGGTCTAGCTGCTGGTTCTGCCAAGTTGTGATGGATCTGAAATTATAAAGGCATACTCAGGTGGGAGGTCAGTTAGCCACAGCTCAAGGGAATCCTAGCAACCTCTGGAGGAACCCAATGGTTCCACTGAACCGAGGTGGAGAACAGCTGATCTAGAGTCTCCGTAAAATGTATATTTTAATGAAATCAAGCAACTATTGAGATAAAACCTTGGCTTTATTCAACCAGACCTGATAGGCATTTTGAGAGGGGACAGTAAAGCACAGTCACAAAAAAAGTCAAACTGAAAAAAAAAGGCACTTTACTTGTGTTTAATGACAAAAAAGAGTCAGAGTACTAAATGGGCTAATCTGGCTGTAGTCATTTGCATATATATTGTCAAACTATACTCAGAAACAATTTTTTTTTTTTTTTAACATTAGCATGTGCTGACGGGTTTAGTTATGCCTGGTACACACTAATGCCCTGTACACACGATAGGATTTTCCGACAACAAAATCCATGGGATTTTTTCCGACGGATGTTGGCTCAAACTTGTCTTGCATACACGCGGTCACACAAAGTTGGTCAGAAATTCCGAACGTCAAGAACGCGGTGACGTACAACACATACGCCGAGCCGAGAATAATTAAGTTCAATAGCCAGTGCGGCTCTTCTGCTTGATTCCGAGCATGCGTGGCACTTTGTGCGTCGGAATTGTCTACACACGATCGGAATTTCAAAACAGATTTTGTTGTCGGAAAATTTGAAAACCAGATCTCAAATTTTGTGTGACGGAAAATGTGTGATGGAGCCTACACACTGTAGGAATTTCCGACAACAAGGTCCTATCACACATTTTCCATCAGAAAATCCTATCGTGTGTACAGGGCATACCCTGCGAGTGGCACGGAAAAAAAAAAACTGACCGCTCCGGTCAGAGACACTGTACTAACCATGCAAGGTTAGTTCAGCGATCTCCCCCGCTGAGCTGTTGTGTTCTGACAGGTGGACAACCCGCCCCCCCCCCACCTGAAAACTCTGATCTGCGCTCTCTGCCATTGGCTGAGAGTGCTGATCGGGAGTCAGTCACCTACTGGTTTTCCAGCATGCACGTCCGACAGAAGCCAGCTGACATACACATGGGCTGAATGTCGGCCGATTTTGTTTGCACCGGACGTTGTCTCTCCCGACATTCAGCCTATGTTTACGGGGCTTCAGCCTAACTTAGACTTCTCAGTTGACCTTGCAAGGGGGAGTAACATGTTCACTTTAATTTCCCCCCTCTCAGGTTGTATATACTAACCTTCAGAGCCCATTTACACTTTTACATTCTGGTTGGTTTGCATGTTTTTGTGTTGGGGTTTATTTAGTGTTATATGTACATTTATTTATTTTCTGTATTTTCTGTATGCATGAATTTGATCTTTTTTATTTACTGTACTGTCACACTAAGTTTTTTTTATTCTATTATTTTTTTTTTCACCGTCTGTTTTTTTTGTATGTAAAATTCTAAAGCCAATGGGGAGCTATTTTCTTGGCACAAGATCAGGTCCAATACCTGTTCCAAAGCTAACCCATTGCAAAAAATCGAAATGGGCTCTTAGGGATGAGCACACTGGCATAATCGACTTGAATGGATTACAACTTTCAATTTCACACATTAATCGTCTTAGTAGAAATTTGCTTGTAAGTTAGGTGTTGTGTTTTTTTTTGTTTTTTTATTTAATATTAAGTAGTAATTAAGTAGTTAATTTTTTCAGTCGTGTTGTATTTGTGTGTTTTTTTTATTTTGTTTCCTTTTTTTTTCCCTTTCCTTTTTTTTGTGTGTAGTTGATACTTTTTTGTTTTTCATGTAAAATATTTAAGCTAATGAGGAGCCTTTTTGGTACAAGAACCGTTTCAGGATAGCTGGAAGTAGCTTTCCAAATCTTCAGGAGCCAATTAAAGCTCAACACTTTTTATTGCACTTTAGATTCACTCTATAGAATTTTGCCAAAATGGTAAAAATGTCCTAATTTTTTTTTTAAAAAATTGGAGGAGATGAAACTCTCAGTTTCACTCATCCCTACTCCCTTTTTTCCTGTTGTTCACTTTAACTGCATGAAGATGTGCAATACCCTTGTACTTCCTCATATGGGGGAGCATGTGACTCTCTCTTTCCTCGCACAAGGCGGAGCTGGGTTCTCAGACAGCCAATCGGCAGGTCGAATGCTGTCACATGTGGAGGGAAGAGAATCATTAGTGCTGACTAAGCTCTGTCCAAATTGACTTGCAGCTTACACGGGGCCACTTCGATTCAAGAGTAGGGAGGGATAGAAAGGAAGATCTTAGCAGTGGAAGATGCATTTTAAGCAAGTTTGATGAGAAACAGAACTTTAGCTGCGGCAACATAATGCACACATTATCAGTGGCGGCTGGTGCTCAATTTTTGGGGGGGTGGAAACCAACCCCCCGCCAGATCTGTACTTACCCCATCCAGGTCGCAGGCAGCTTCCTCGGCTTCCCACGGTTTCTCCTCCAAGCCAATCTGGTCTTAAGACTCGCTTCCTGTCCTGATTGGCCGGGAGGAGAGGCCAGAAGACAATAGCGAATGTTGATTCGCTAATGTTACAAGTGGGTGAGCTCAGGGCGCAGTGCTCATGCCCCGAGCCCAACCTTTTGAAAGCCAATTAGAGCCTCAGGTTTAAATCATGTGCTTAAGAAAAAAAAAAAGCTTGTAGAAATCAATGTGTCCGACGTCCCACATGGAATTGGAGCTCAGGGGCCGGCGCATGGAGATTGGGGGGCAGCGTCCCTGTGCCCCTTATGGACCCCGGCCACCACTGCACATGATGCATTGATTTTCTATGTGGACCTGTACTCCCTCAGGAACACAGACAGGCGGAGATCCACCAGTCGTCGCACAAACAAAAGGACCTCCTGTTACTCTATCCCAACAGTGACAATGGAAAATGCACAATACTTAAGATCTCCTAACAATAGTGATGGGTTTCGGACCTATTAACAAAGACATTTACTAGCAAACTGGAAAATCCCTCTGTGCAACAACAAGTGCCTCTGACTACCTGAACATTAGCTTATGTCATAATTGCAAGTCATGATGAGCATTGGATGAAAAGTCTTTAGTGCCTGGCTATGTGATCTCAGCAGTTTTTCCGCAGGGATGCTTTATTATGTACAGTATAGCCTAATGTAGCAACATATCTGATAACATGGGAGTTTTGCAAGCCTGAGGTTTTGCAACAAATGGCAACCCTAACAATACACAGATACACAGCTAATTGGCAACCCTAATATACAGACAACAAATAGGCAACACTGCCAAAACACAAGCAGCTAGCAGACATCCCTGACAGTACACAGGTAGCAAACAGACAACACTGACAATAAACGGGCAGCAAACAGACAATCCTGACAATAAACGGGCAGCAAACAGACAATCCTGACAATAAACGGGCAGCAAACAGACAATCCTGACAATAAACGGGCAGCAAACAGACAATCCTGACAATAAACTGACAGCAAACAGACAACGCTGACAGTACACCGGCAGCAAACAGACAACGCTGACAGTACACGGGCAGCAAACAGACAACGCTGACAGTACACAGGCAGCAAACAGACAACGCTGACAATAAATGGGCAGCAAACAGACAACCCTGATAGTACATGGGCAGCAAACAGACAACGCTGACAGTACACAGGCAGCAAACAGACAACACTGACAGTACACAGGCAGCAAACAGACAACGCTGACAGTACACAGGCAGCAAACAGACAACGCTGACAGTACACAGGCAGCAAACAGACAGCGCTGACAGTACACAGGCAGCAAACAGACAACGCTGATAATAAATGGGCAGCAAACTGACAATAAATGGGCAGCAAACAGACAACGCTGACAATAAACTGGCAGCAAATAGACAATGCTGACAATAAATGGGCAGCAAACAGACAACGCTGACAATAAACGGGCAGCAAATAGACAATGCTGACAATAAGGCCCCTTTCACACTGGGGTGGTTTTCAGGCAGTACAGCGCTAAAAATAGCGCCTGTACACCGCCTGAAAAAAAACGCCCCCATTCACTCCAGTGTGAAAGCCGCGGCTTTCACACTGGAGCGGTGCGCTAGCAGGACGGTAAAAAAAGTCCTGCTAGCAACATCTTTGGAGCGGTATAGGAGCGGTGTATTCCCCGCTCCTATACCGCTCCTACCCATTGATTTCAATGGGACACCGCGGTAATACAACGGCAATACCGCCGCAAAGTGGCGGTGCTTTGCGGGGGATTTTAACCCTTTTTTGGCCGCTCGCGGGGGGTAAAACCGCCCCGCGAGCGGCCGAATACCGCGGCTAAAACGACGGTAAAGCAGCGCTAAATATAGCGCTGCTTTACCGTCACCGCGGCTCCCGCCCCAGTGTGAAAGGGGCCTAAGTGGGCAGCAAACAGACAACGCTGACAATAAACGGGCAGCAAACAGACAACACTGACAATAAGTGGGCAGCAAACAGACAACGCTGACAATAAACGGGCAGCAAACAGACAACGCTGATAGTACACAGGCAGCAAACAGACAACGCTGACAATAAACGGGCAGCAAACAGATAACGTTGACATTAAAAGGGTAGCAAACAGACAACGCTGACAATAAACGAGCAGCAAACAGACAACGCTGACAGTACACGGGTAGCAAACAAACAAAGCTGACAGTACACAGGCAGCAAATGAACAACCCTGACAGTACACGGGCAGCAAATGAACAACGCTGACAATAAATGGGCAGCAAACAGACAACGCTGACAGTACATGAGCAGGAAATGAACAACCCTGACAGTACACGGACAGCAAACAAACAATGCTGACAGTACACCAGGTAGAAAACAGACAACACTGACAATAAATGGGCAGCAACCAAAACACAAGCAGCAAATGAACAACCCTGACAATACATGGGCAACAAACAGGCAACCATAAAAACACATGGGCACTAAGCAGACAGCCCTGGCAATACACAAACAACAAATGGGCAAACATGACAATACACAAGCAACAAATGGGTAACCCTGACAATACATGGGCAACAAATGAACAATCCTGTTAGTACACCAGCAGCAGACACCCCTAACAATATCCGGGGCAACCCAAATGCCGCGTACACACGTTCGGAAATTCGGCCAGCAAAAGACAGATGCGACCGTGTGTATGCTCCATCGGAATTTTGCTGGCCGAATTTCCGCCAGCAAAAGATTGAGAGCAGGTTATCAATTTTTCTGACGGAAAAAGTTTCGATCGGAAATCCTGATCATCTGTAGCAATTACCACGCGCAAAATTCCAATGCATGCTCAGAAGCAATTCATCGCATGCTCGGATTTTCTCGGCTCATCGTAGTGTTGTATGTCACTGCGTTCTTGACGGTCGAAAGTTCAGCAAACTTTTGTGTGACCGTGTGTATGCAAGCCAAGTTTGAGCGGAATTCCGTCGGAAAAACCATCATAGCTTTTTCCGACAAGAATTTCCGATCGCGTGTACGCGGCATAACAATACATGAGCAACAATTGGTCACCCCTGACAAAACAAGGGCAACAATTTGGCAACCCTGATAACACACAGGCAGCAAAGAAAAATACCTGACAATACAAGGCAACAAATGGGCAATCCTGACAATACATGCTCAACAAACGGGTAATGTTAACAATCCATGAGCAGCAAATGGGCAACCCTGACAAGCACACTTGATAGTCAAATAATTGTGACAATGCACAGGCAGCAAATAGGTGATCAAGACAATCCACAAATGCTGAACAGTCAATTGTGACAATAAACAATAACGAGCTTGACAGGTAATTGTGACAATCCATGGGCAACAAATGGGCAATCAAGACAGGCAACAAAGGGACAGCTGTGACAGTATACAACATCAAACGGGCAATCAAGTACACAGGGAAACTGGGACAATACACAAAAAATTATGAGCAATTAGGAGAATAAATAGGCAACAAATGGGCAATTGTGATAGTCAATACAAGAAACTGGCAATACATAGGCAATAAGATGTAAATTAAACTTGTGTTTTTTGTACATTTTAAGGGAAACAGGATAACAAATCACCCCTGAATGTTATAATTTCCAATTACAGTACTATTTATTTATGTATTTTAATTGTGAACAGCAACAGTAGCTGATAGAGGAGGGTCCATAACTGGATAGAAGTGCATTATATGTAATAACTTGTTCACTTCATGCTGCAGGTCAGGTGGAGCAATATAATAATAATTGCGTTTAATGATTACAATAAACATCTTTTTTTAACTTCTAACTCTTTTTCTTCTTCTAACTTGTAGCTTATTTTATTGTGTTCTTTTTCCACCTTTCAAAAATACATAAAAAGTTGTCACAGCTGACGAAGTGAGTGCCTACACGTCTCTAGCTGTAAGACCACAAGAAAAAACGCTAAATCAGGAATCTGCTGTCTCATCAGGAATTGCCAAATCTCAACGTGCCAATCTGTTAATTGTGACTCAGAATCAGAAGGAAATATTTATTACAAACTGCATTCGGTTCTTTTCCTTTTTTGAATACAAATACAATAAACCTTAACCCTACTACTACTTAACTAAACTTTGTGCACTCAGAAAGTTACAGTGAACTAATGTACTGGCCAGGAAGGCAGAGAACCCCCAGTGTTGAACGCTCCTTAGGGGTGGTGACCTGGAGGTGCTCTGAGTATCACTATGGGTTTGGGACCCCACTCTGAGCAATGGCACTCAGCCACAACACCACAGCTTTTTTCTGCACATTGACTCGTGGGCTAGGCCTTTTGGCCAAGACTGGGGCAAGTTCTGTTCCCAAGCTTCAAGATGAAACCAATCTATACAGCAGCCATTCTCAACCAGGGTCCCATGGAACCCTTGGGTTCCTCCAGAGGTTGATCAGGGTTCCTCAATCTTTGGCCAATTGACCTCTGATCTGATAGTGCTTGAAAAACTCTGGGTCCAACGCCACGTGGCGGATCTTTTTAGCGGTCTGTAAGGGTGGCACTGTGACCACCTCTGTAAGGGCAGCAGTCTTCCTACTGACCAACAATGAAGGGGTTCTTTCCAATGATGCTCAATTAATTCATTTTAGTATGGGGTTCTCTGAGACCTAAAAGTTATTTCAAGGGTTCCTCTTGAGTAAAATGGTGGAGAAAGGCTGGTATACAGTATACACTGGCACTTTTTTTTTATTTCTCTCTCCTTATGTGTGTTTATATATATATATATATATATATATATATATATATATATATATATATATTGATGTACTTTTGAACGATATTCTTAAAGTCTCTAATGGTATTATTGAACGTACTGATGAGATTTTTTTGTTCAAAATTCTACCCGAGTGTATGGCCAAAAGTAACCAATGCTTTTTTATTATCCTGACTCCAAAAAGTTGACAGGTAAAAACGGAATAACTGTTGTTAGGTTGCTCTTATTTCAAATACAAATAGATACACATATGAAATTATTAGTGATCCCAAAAATCCTCCAAAAAGCTACTCCTTTAAAAACACAACAAATACAGATCAATATAGTAATCACCTACAGGAAAGTAACAGGAAAAAAGTTTATATTAATTAAAAAAAAATGTGTGTGTGTGTGTGTATATATATATATATATATTTTTTTTTTTTTTATATATATATATATATTTGTTTATATATTTATAATATATATATATATATATATATATATATATATATATATATATATATATATATATATATATACACACATTTTCTTATTGTAAATAAATGTATATAAACATTTTTCCTATTACTTTTCTGTAGGTGATTACTATATTGATTTTTGTTTTGTTTTTGGAGGATTTTTCGGATCACTAATAATTTCATATGTGTATTTATTAATTTATTTATTTTTTATGTGTATATACCTTTGCACTATTCTAGACCTGCTCTTGTACCACAAATATTTACCTTTTTTTTTTTCTTTATAAAAAAAGAAATGGGGAAAAATGTAAAATATAAAATGACACAAAAAAAGAAGGCAGAAAACAAACAAACAAACAAACAACATGGAATTTAAAAAACCCATAAACATACTCCTCCCAAAAAATAAATAAATAAATAAATAAATAAATGAAGCAAACTAAACAACCCTAAATATATCCCTCCAAAAAAAAATCTAAAAAAAGAAAACACTAAATGAAACAAACGAAACAACCCTAAATACACCCCCCCCCAAAAAAACTAGAAAGTAAATAAAAATAAATTAAATACACTAGGCAACCCTAAATACACCCTCCCCCCAAAATATCATTGAAAAAAAAATATAATTGAAACAAACCAAGCAACCCCTAAATGCACCACCTAAAAATCCTCCAATAAAATAAAACTAAATGAAAAAACGAAACAACCCCAAATATACCCTGCAAAAAAGAAAAAAAGCACACCTTCCAAAAAAAATTATAAATAAATAAATGAAACAGACATCTCTAAATACACCCCCCAAAAAGCATGTGTACCACTCTTTGTACCCAATAAAATAGTTTGTAAACAAAGCATCTTCTAAAATAAAAAAAATAAAAAATAAATAAAATTAACTAACTAAACAACCCTAAATACACCCTTTCCCCAAAAAAACCTAGAAAAAAAAATGAAATACACTAGGCAACCCTAAATACACCTCCCCCAAAAAAATCATTGAAAAAAAAATAAATAAACATAAATGAAACAAACCAAGCAACCCTAAATGCACCACCTAAAAATCCTCCAATAAAACTAAATGAAAAAACAAAACAACCCCAAATATACCCTGCAAAAAAGAAAAAAAACACACCTTCCAAAAAAAAATAAAAAAATTAAACAGACATCTCTAAATACACCCCCCAAAAAGCATCCTCTAAAATAAAAAAAAATAAAAATAAATAAAATTAACTAACTAAACAACCCTAAACACAGCCTCCCCTCCCAAAAAAAAATCAAAAAAAATCAAAACAAACGTAATTACACCCCTTCCAAAAAAAATTGTTTTACAAATTGCTATTTTAAGCAGTTTTATCACTGCAGACGAGTTACATGACCATCATCATTTTAAATAATATATTATGTGCATACATCCCAGATCCAAGATAATGAGATAAGTGTTGGTCAGACGCTGCACAGAAATTGTAGGATGCTCTTATTTGCACATCTTTATCGTTTGTGCATGTATACAAAGCTACAAAGCCCTATTCACAAAAGTTCATCACTTGTTTATCAACCTTTCCTTGTAAATTAGGAAAGTAATGATTCTAGGCCAAAACTCTATTATGAAAGCCGCAGTAGATAAAAGTGCAATCTCCAGAAATATTTACAATAAAAATGATCAGGCTGTTGTGCAACCCAGATTTTGTTAGTGCAATCCTGTAGTAATCGTTATGCAATGTATGACTAATGTTATAAGGGATCCAGCTGGTTGGCAAATATGGTCATATTTTTCATTTTTTTTAGGAAAAAAAAAAAAAACGTCAGCAATACCACGAGGTACAACCAGGGAGGCACCCTGAATGTCCGCTAGATGCTTGATGTGTTTGATTGTCTAAGGACATGAAGATTTATTTTATATCCAAAGAATTGTATCCCTATGATGGTTTTAGCTTAAAGCAGATCTGCCCCCCCCCCCTCCCCCCTGTTTTTTATTTTTTTTGTATTAATTTCACCCCCACTTACCTTAAGGTGGTATCTGCACATTTTAGATACTCACCCATCCAGTGGATCCAGCGATGTCATGCTGAGATCTAGACATGTGCAATTCGTTGCGTTTTTTTTTCGTTTTTTTCGTTCGTTCTTTTTCGTACGAATGAACGAATCGTTTGAATCGAACAAATCCGTATTAACGAATCGTTCGAATCGTACAAATCCGATTAACGAATCGTTCGAATCGAACGAATCCGAAAAACAACAAAAATCCGAAAAACCAAATAGAAACAACGAATGTACGAATGAAGAAAATCCGAAAAACGAAAAAAGGAACAACGAAAATGAACGAAAAAATTCGTACATTCGTAACTTTTTTTTTTTGTTGAATTGGTAATTTCCCGTGTCCCTTAAGCCCCATACACACGCGCGGACAATCCGTGGACCAGGTCCGTCGGACCATGTCCGTCATACTTTGTCTGATGTTGGTTTTGCGTACACACGATCGGACAAAGTTGTCGGAAAATCCGAATTTTCAACAACCTTGTCCGATCGGACCAAATTGATGAAAAAGTCCGACCGTGTGTATGGGGCTTTACAATGGTGCTGCTTAACGTGCTTCGAATAGATTGAATGAAAAAATTCGTACATTCGTAACTTTTTTTTTTTAATTTTTTTTTTTTGTTGCATTGGTAATTTTCCGTGTCCCTTACAATGGCGCTGCTTAACGTGCTTCGAATAGATTGAACGAAAAAATTCGTACATTCGTAACTTTTTTTTTCAATTCGTAACTTCGTAACTTTTTTTTTTTTGTTGAATTGGTCATTTTCCGTGTCCCTTACAATGGCGCTGCTTAACGTGCTTCGAATAGATTGAACGAAAAAATTCGTACATTCGTAACTTTTTTTTTTCGATTCGTAACTTTTTTTTTTTTTGTTGAATTGGTAATTTTACGTGTCCCTTACAATGGCGCTGCTTAACGTGCTTTAAATAGATTGAACGAAAAAATTCGTACATTCGTAACTTTTTTTTTTTTCGATTTGTAACTTTTTTTTTTTTTTTCGATTCGTTTTTTTTTTTTCCATTCGGAAATTATTAAAATGTAATAATAGCATAAACATTACATAAAATTATGAATTATGCTCCGATTACGAATCTACGAATGTTACGAATGTACGAATAAATACGAATGCGTCGAATTTCGAATAAACAAATAAACCAAATTAAACTAACGAAAAAACGAATCAACGAAAAAATAACTCTTACGAATGTACGAATCGTTACGAATACGAACACCGACGACTTACGAATGTACGAATCGCTACGAATCCGAACATCGACGACTTACGAATGTACGAATCGCTACGAATCCGAACACCGACGACTTACGAATGTACGAATCGCTACGAATCAACTGAAACAAAACTAAACGAAAAGAAACAATTTTTTTTCGGAAACGAAAAAACTGAATGAAAATAAACAAATTTTTTTGTTGTGCACATGTCTACTGAGATCCTCTAATGCCCAGCCACAGCTCTCTCCTGTGCCGCCATGTTCTTTCTGATGTCAGAGAGAGGCCCGCCGGCTCTTCCTGGTTCAGCGGGCGAGTCTCCCAATGACGCGTCTTCTCCTTTTCGGAATGGAAGGCTGTGCCTCCTGGGAAAAGTGATGTGCATATCCCGGAAGGCACAGCGGGTAGTGTGAACATCATTCGCCTAAGGCGACTGACGTAAATGGGTAGGCGGGTCTGGACATTTTTGCCCAAAAAAACCCCCAAAAAACAACAAAACAGCACCATACCTTCAGAGGATGGAAGATGTGGAGTGGAGGGAAGTAGCAGACGAGGGTTAAGGTCCACTTTAGGCAGGGCTTCTCAACCAGGGTTCCATGGAACTCTAGGGTTCCTCCAGAAGTTACCAGGGGTTTCTTGAGCAATGAGCAATTTCTGCCTCTTAGGTAAGTTTCCTCCGACACCATTGATCTTTTTAGCTAACTGTAAGGGGGTAATTCTTCCCAATGATCACAAGTGTGAGGAGCATTCTTCCCACCGACCATCACACGAATGTGTCATGAGTTGTAGATATGCAGGGGTGCCCTGGGACTGCAAAGTTATTCCAAGGGTTCCTCTGTGTTAAAAAGGTTGAGAAAGGCTTCAAGGGTTAGTTCACCTACAAGTAGACGAAGCCTGATGTGCTGAGTCAGCCATGGGGGTCCTATGCTTCTTAGATGTTCCACCACTGAGGTCTCCCGGACATAATTCCTGACTACTGGGAATTTCTAGTGTCCCGGCCCGCCTCTGTGCGTTCCCAGCTCCTCCTAGTATATCCTCTATAATGCAAAATAAATAAAAACCCAGCAGGGAATGGGGCGAGCCCCTCCTAATGATCAGAGCAAGTGTGCAGACCTGGGGGCATAGCCCAGAGATCTCATTAGGGCCCCAGTCACATACATGCATTTATAGGACATTTCTAAATGCCTAATGACTTTAAATGGTATATACTGTATTTATTGGCGTATAACACTCACTTTTTCACCATGAAAATCGGGTGCAAATAGCATGTGCGTGTTATACGCCAATACTTCAATTTTAGATGCCCTGTAGGGGACAGGGAGGGGGGCTGCATTGATGGCAATGGTGAGGCTGCATTGATGTGGACTGATGAGGCTGCATTGATGGCACTTGTGAGGCTGCAGATGGGCATTGATCAGGCTGCATTGATGGCAATGGTGAGGCTGCAGATGGGCACTGACCCTTATATTGCTTCAAAGTTATTCAAATGTAATTTATTTTTTTCCTGAAACTTCCCTCTTCAAATGAATGTGCGTGTTATACGCCTGTGCGTGTTATACGCCGATAAATACGGTACACACTGTGCATTTACCCGCATTAAAGTATAACTAAAATCAAAACTTTTTTGGATAGAGTGGAGATGGATTAGAACCCCTGTCATCTTTTTATTACTGTCTGTGCCCCCCGTTAGGAAGATTCACCCTCTCTATTTGCATACCTCCCAACATTTTGAGATGGGAATGAGGGACGCCTACTAACAAACGTATGTAGGCATAGGACACGCCTCCTGCCACACCCCCTTAAAGGAGAATTAAACCCAAAAAAAGGTTAATTAAATCCACAAAGGACTTTTTTTTTACCACTACTATTCCTTTATATTGGCTTTTAAAATTTACAACTGCTGCAATTTATATTTTGGATGAAAAGTTTAGCACTGGGAAACACTTTTTGAAAGATAAAAAGTGCATTTTATATACAAAACTATATAGATCAGACCAAAATGAGGGACAATGAGGGGGAAATAGGGACGGAGGGACATTGCTCCAAATCAGGGACAGTCCCACGAAATCAGGGACAGTTGGGAGTAGACATGTGCAATTCGTTTCGTTTTTTTTCGTTAATTTCGTTCGTTCGTTTTCGTACGAATGAATGAATCGTTCGAATCGTACGAATCCGAATAACGAATCGTTCGAATCGTACGAATCCGATTAACGAATCATTCGAATCGAACGAATCCGAAAAACAACGAAAATCCGAAAAAAACTAATTAGAAACAACGAATGTACTAATGAAGAAAATCCAAAAAAAGAAAACGAACGAAAAAATTCGTACATTCGTCATTTTTTTTTTTGTTGAATTGGTAATTTTCCGTGTCCCTTACAATGGCGCTGCTAAACGTGCTTCGAATGGATTGAACAAAAAAATTCGTACATTCGTCATTTTTTTTTTGTTGAATTGCTAAATTTTCCGTGTCCCTTACAATGGCGCTGCTTAAACGTGCTTCGAATGGATTGAACAAAAAAATTCGTACATTCGTAACTTTTTTTTCGATTCGTAACTTTTTTTTTTTTCGATTCGTATTTTTTTTTTCGATTCGTAACTTTTTTTTTTTTTTTTTCGATTTGTAATTTCCGTATATCTATTGAACAAAAAAATTCGTATATTCGTAACTTTTTTTTCGATTCGTAACTTTTTTTTTTTTTCGATTCGTAACTTTTTTTTTTCGATTCGTAAATTATTAAAATGAAATAATAGCATACACATTACATAAAATTATGAATTATGCTCGATTACGAATCTACGAATGTTACGAATGTTACGAATGTACGAATAAATACGAATGCGTCCAAAAATTAAACTAAATTAAACGAAAAAACGAATCAACGAAAGAAAAACTCTTCCGAATGTACGAATCGTTATGAATCCGAACACCGACGACTTACGAATGTACGAATCATTACGAATCCGAACACCGACGACTTACGAATGTACAAATCATTACGAATCCGAACACCGACGACTTACGAATGTACGAATCGTTACGAATCAACGGAAACGAAAAAAAAAATAAACGAAAAAAAACGAATTTTTTTCGGAAACGAAAAAAACGAAACGAAAATAAACAAATTTTTTTGTTGTGCACATGTCTAGTTGGGAGCCATGTATTTGTCCTGTTTGCCATTATCATTGAAAGTGAAAGTAAAATGAAATCCTAAAATCTGGGTTGTCCCCAGAAAAGTAATAGAGGGGAAATGTTCCAATGAGGACACTAGTTCTAGTGACCTGGGGGTCCCCAAGAATTCCCTTCATTTTCAGGGATTTCCTCTCACTTCCTGTTTGGCTGTGGCACAGGAAGTGATGGTAAATCTTTCCAATGGGACAAAGATGCAAAAAATAAACCTTACAGGGGTTATAACACTCCCTTGCTTTATCCAAAATAAAAGTTTTGCCTATAGTTCTACTTTAAGGTTACTTAGAAAAAAGGTAGAAAAACACAGAAATCTGTGAATCCAGGGGCAGACTGGATACTGTGAATGTATCTAAATGCATGCAAACTCATGTACATGCAAGGAGATTTAGGGCTCATGCACAAAGGCACAGCTCCCAACTGTCCCTGATTTTGAGGGACTGTCCCTGATTTGGAGCAATGTCCCTCTGTCCCTCATTCCTCCTCATTTGTCCCTCATTTTGGTCTGATCTGTATAGTTGTATACAAAATCACTTTTTATCTTTCAAAAAGTGTTTCCCAGCGCTAAACCTTTCATCTGATTTCTAAATGGCTGCATTTGTAAATTCCAAAAGCCAATATATATATAGTAGTGGTAAAAAAAAAGCAGTTGTGGGTTCAACCAATCTTGTTTTTTTGTACAATTCTCCTTTAAGGGGCGTGGCCAGGGGCGTGTCCTATGCCTGTATACTTTTGCTGATAGGTGTCCCTCATTCCCATCTCAAAAAGTTAGGAGGTGTGCAGAAAGGTGTATTGAAAATACTCATATTGAGGCTGGATCTTGCTGCCAGAAAAATCCAGCATAGAAGCGCATGTAATGCATTTATGTGTGTAAACAGCACAAGCGCACATGGGTGCCCGGGAGAAACAGCTGCAACGCACAGCCCCCCCCCCCTAGTAATGAATGGCTGTATGATGATTAGACATGTGCACAACAAAAAAATCTGTTTATTTTCGTTTCGTTTTTTTTGTTTCTGAAAAAAAATCGTTTTTTTTTTCGTTTCGTTTTTTTCGTTTCCGTTGATTCGTAACGATTCGTACATTCGTAAGTCGTCGGTGTTCGTATTCTTAACGATTCGTACATTCGTAAGAGTTATTTTTCATTGATTCGTTTTTTCATTAGTTTAATTTTCGTTTATTCGAAATTCAGACGCATTCGTATTTATTCGTACATTCGTAACATTCGTAGATTCGTAATCGGAGCATAATTCATAATTTTATGTAATGTGTATGCTATTATTACATTTTAAGAGACACAGAAAATTACTAATCGAAAAAAAAATAAAAAAAGTTACGGATTTACAAATTTTTTTGTTCAATCCATTCGAGGCACGTTAAGCAACGCCATTGTAAGAGACACGGAAAATTACCAATTCGAAAAAAAAAAAAAAAAGTTACGAATGTACGAATTTTTTCGTTCATTTTCGTTTGTTCCTGTTTTCGTTTTTCGGATTTTCTTCATTCGTACATTCGTTGTTTCTAATTTGTTTTTTTCGGATCTTCGTTGTTTTTCGGATTCGTTCGATTTGAACGGTTCGTTAATCGGATTCGTTAGATTCGAACGATCCGTTATTCGTTAAAATTTTTAGCAAATCATTCGTTCATTCGTACGAAAGCGAACGAACGAAAATAACGAAAAAAAAAAAAAAAAAAAAAACGAAAAACGAAAAAAAACTAAACGAATTGCTTATGTCTAATGATGATTAAGGCCTGGTTCACTCCTATGCGCTTTTTTGTGCTTTTTGCAGAACACACACTACAGTCCCTTTAACATGGTTTCCTATGGGACACATTCACATCTATGCTTTTTTCACCTGCTGCGTTTTTGGAAAGGGTAAGGGACTTTTTGTGCCCCGGTTCACACTGATGGATGCGGTGTGGGACACCACATGTAAGTCGCACAGGAATCGCAGCACATTCCTGTGCGAATTACATTTACACGCGGTGTCTCTGGGGTGCGATTTGAGCCAGGGGTTTGTATGGATCAAATCGCACCACATTCGCACCAAACTCGTGCAGGACCCTTTTTTTTTTTGTGCGCACCAGAATCGGATCGCATGGGTGTTCACACCCATGCAATCTGATTCTGCAAATCGCACTGCGTGCTTGCAAAACGATTTCGGGGTGCCGTTAACTTAACATACACTCCGCAATCGGTTCGCATGTGCAGGTTGCGATTTTGATGCTGTGTGGAATCCGCAATTTGCTGTGAATTTGCACCGCATCCAGTGTAAAGAGAGGCACAAATGCAAAATGGTGCGTTTTTGGTTTAATAGACTTCAATGGAGCTGCAGAAAATCATGTAGTGCACTTTTGCTGCGATTTTACAACGATTTTGCCGCAATTTTGCATTTTGCCTTTTTTAATCTGCCCGACAACAAATTGGGTAAACAAATAAAAAAATATATAAAAAAATGTGAAAGGCATCAAAAAAACGTGTGAAAAAACATTAAAAACGTGTGGGCAAAACTGCAAAACGCACTGCAGAACTGGATCAAAAGCAAGCTGCATAGGTGTGAACCAGGCCTAATGCCACGTACACACGGTCGGAATTCTCGTCGGAAAAAGCTCTGATGGTTTTCCCGTCGGAATTCCGACGGAATTTCACTCAAACTGTCTTGCCTACACACAAAATTCCGACGGTCAATAACACCACGGCATACAACGCGTTCGACTGCACTATAAAAGGGAAGTTTACTGCTTCTGAGCATGCGTAGAATTGTTTCCGAGCATGCGTCTGAATTTTGTATGTCGGAATTGCATACACACGATCAGAAAATCCGATAGGAAGGTTTTCAGTCGTAAAAATTAAGAACAGGTTCTCAATCCAAAGTCCGTCGGAAATTCCGACAGAAAAAGACCGATGGGCATACACACGGTCGGAAAATCCAATGAAAAGCTCCCATCGGACTGTTTCCATCGGAAATTCCGACCGTGTGTACGCCGCATTACACTGCAAATACTTGCATGCATGTAAATCTCTCGGTGAGTACAAGGTGCGTTTAGGGATTTACGCTTGTGCGCATGTTGGCGCAAGTACAACCTGGACCAACGTGCAGCCTTCCATTTCTTTGGGCAGCTGTAGTATCGTGAAAATACGATCGCAATTTATGATGTGAAGCCTATTGCACCTGTGTGAATGAGACCTAGAAATTATTTTTTTAACAACTAAAATAGATGTGCGCATTTATAAGCTTTTGCACACATATTGGCATAAAATGCTGATCTCCTCAACGCAGGATTTGACCTTTTTTTTATCTTTTTTTTATTTTTACGCCGCTGAACACTGCTCTCTATTATGGAACTAATAGCCACTAGATGAATAGACACATGTATATTATGGAGCTGCCTATAGATCCATAATAAAAAAAAATAAGTACAAAAAAAACAAAAAAAACAGCGCTTTTGAATCCTTAATTGCAGGAGGAGGTGATCGTGGAAAGTTTTTTTTTTTTTCCCAGATTAGTTTGCAATTAAATAAAAGGAGGCTTGTGTGACCGCAAGAAATGGAAGAAACTATCATGCGCTTTAACTCTCCAGCATCCACCAAGCACTCAAATTTCACAATTGGGTGAACTGACCTTTTAAGCCAAATATAAGTATAATATAATAATATGCAAATATTATTTGCAAGGTGCAATTCTACCCAACTAGTATGTTCAACAAAAAAAAAGAATTCCGATTTGCAAATGCATGACCAATCACAGTTCATGAAAACATTCCAATTTTTAGCTATAGAGATAAACACTCACCGTCAAAAGCTAGATGACCTTCGTGCTAAGTAGTCCTTGGCAAGTCCTCGTTGATTTAACAAGAGCTTAATGCTAATTCTGACCAACCTTCATAATTTTTGGTCCTTGTTGCTTCTTGGGTTTCTCTTTTTTTCTTTTCTAGTTTTAGCTGTTGCCTTTCTTTTAAAAAAAAAAGTTCCAATATTGCTAATTAATTGGTTTTGACTTTTTCCTTCATCAATTAGCTACACTGCCTTGTCTCTGCTATGTAGTTGGTCGCACCCTTTAGCTCCTACTCTTGTCCTTCGTCCTAAGCCTTCTGCTCTGTATGTCCTTTTCTGTCCTCTCCCTGGGACATTAAGACCCCATCATTCATGCCCTCCCTGCTACTCCGCAGCCTTTTCGCAGCCCCATTTGCATCTCTATGGCACCTGCTTCCTGCCTCTGTGAAGCTTTTCACCCTTGAGAGGGGTCACTGACAAATTATCAGAATTAATTCATTGCTCACTTAACAAAGACTTTTAACGGCTTTCAACCACAGAGGGACCACACTGGCAGAAGGGACAGGCCTGAAGCCTTGCACAAGGATTATCCCAGGAGGGAGAGGGAAAAAGAAAAGTGGGGGTCCCCTCGATTTACTGACAAAATCAAAGGGTCTGAAGTTTCGAAATGTATTGTTTGCGTCAACATTTATATATTTGAGTTGAAGTCCAACTCCAGTTATGGTAAAAAAAAAAAAGATTAAAATATCCCAAATATTGCCCAAAAAAAAGGCCTTGTTGCTAAACACACATCTTCTGCAGACTCACCCGTTATGCCATCCAGCATTGGTCCTCTTCTTGGTTGAATGCTGCACAGCTTCATTCAACCCATTATGAGTGGTCCTATCCAGATATTGGCTCTACCCAATGACATTGACCTAATACAGCAATGTGACCTTTGTAGATGTGCAGCTTCAGGGTGGGGAATGCCCCAGCCAAGGCTGATTGGTCTGCCATTGACAGCTTCCTTTGAGGTTCGGCCAAACAAGGGTTTTGGACCAAATCCAAGCTCATCTCTAGTTAGTGCTGCTCCTTGTATCATTAAGGACTGTCCAGTTCCACAGAATAGGCAACAAGGAAGAGGACATTGCAGCATCATGAGACTGGCCTAGGAAGATCATAAAAAACATCCCATGGGCATCCCATTTCATAACCATGAGCAGATTTTTGAGTGCGTCTGGTATTTTGGGCACATTTATCCAAAAAAAACATTTATGAGATCAACAGTGGTGTGGTGGTTAGCACTTTCACCTAGCAGCAATAGGGTTGCTGGTTCATATCCCATCCACGACACCATCTGCCTCTGGGTACTCTGGTTTCCTCCCACACTCCAAAGACATGCTGGTAGGTTAATTAGATCCTGTCGAAAGAAATTGGCCAAATATGTGTATGTGTTTGTGTTTGCAAGCACATCGGGACCCCATGGGATAAAGGACCGCACTATACCGCTAATGGAGACCGGTGGCAAAAAGCGCCCTGAGGCGATTCAGTTCGCATAGATAGCGCTATACAAGTCACTCATTCATTCAACCGATGTTGGATGAAAGGACCTGGCTCGCATGTGGTGCTCCCAAAGTTGCTCAGTAGGGTTGACTTCAGGGCTCTTGTGAAGGCCACTGAGCTCCACCACACCAAACTCATCCAATCAGGAGGCTAATTTATAACAGGGAGCAGATAATGTTAACCTCTCTCCGAAGCCGAAGCGGTTTCGTAAACATATTGCGGCCATGGTGAACTTGGAATGCCGACTTTGACGGAGCCCATTTAGCCAATGTGATCAGGCCGCTACAGCACACACATGTAAAAATCTTCATTTTTGGCAATAAAATTACTTGAACCCCCAGAACATTATATATTTTCTACAATGTCACATGGTATTTGTACAACTGTTTATTAAATGCACATTTTCAGGAAAAAAATAAAATAACATGATTTTTAGTGGAAACACACACTATAATGCCCCGTACACACGGTCGGAAATTCCGACCACAAAATCCGTCGTATTTTTTCAGACGGATTTTGTCCGACACTGGTGTTGCATACACGCGGTCGGACAAAGTTGTCGGAAAATCCAATCATTCTGAACGTGGTGACGTTCGTTGCCTACGATGGAACTACGCAGAGGCTAGTAGCCAATAGCTTTGGTCTTGTAATGTGATCTGAGCATGCGTGGCACTTTGTCCGTCAGAATTCGCTACACACGATCGGAAAAAGTCCAATCGGACTTTGTTGTCGGAAAATTTGAGAGCAGGATCTAAGAAAAAGTCCGATGGAGCCCACACACGGTCGGATTTTCCGACAACATGGTCCGATAGGACATTTTCTGTCGGAAATTCCGACCGTGTGTATGGGGAATTATACCCATTTTTTGTAAAATATAAAAGATAAGGTTGTGATACCCCCAAAAAATATGGTATTCAAATAACAATGGTACCCAAAAATCTGCATGAGTGACGCTTTAAAAGCCTTTACAGCGCATCAGTTTAGAGTTAAAGGATAGGTTCCTCTTATGTAACATGTTACACCCATATTCAGGGTTACAGATGCACCGTTCCCCTCTCCGGATCACCCATTCTAATAGCTAACTGTGGCCTGTGAATGGGTAAACTACAAGTACTGATAGCCTTTGCGGCTGTCGGCTTGTAGTTCTCAGTGAACTACCATGGCGCTGTTGAGCGCTGTGGTGGTTCATTGATTCTTCCTGTCACAGTGTAACTGCCTGGCTGTAGTGGAGTTATGGCCAGACAGATACACAGATCTGCTGATCATGGATGCAAAAAAATGTGCATTTATTATTTTTTGTAAAGGTGAACTTATCCTTAAACCAGGAGCTCTTCTGATGAATTGTTGTTCTGGTGCGACAGTGGTTTACATATGCATGGAAACCCTGAGCTTGCGTTTGCATTTGCGCAAGTGCGAGGCAATGGGGGTCACGGCAGTTTTTTTACAAAATGTTACTACTTTTATTTCTATAATTTTTTTTTTTTTTAAGAGAATTTATTTATTTCTACTTGATACATCCCCATGTAATAGTATTGGGCAAGTGATAGGTACTTGTTTTGGAAAAATTAGGGGTCTAATAGACCCGGGCTCCCGGTAAGAGTGGAAGAGCCTGGCTTTGGTGAGGAGGGAAACGTGCCGTCCGCTGTGTGAAAGTGAGCAAGGCTATGGGAGGGACTCAGAAGACTCTGGACTTCCTGTAGAAAACTATAGCTGGGGGCGGAGACAAGACCAGTCACCCTGCACAGGTAGGGAGAGCAGCAGTGACTGGTCTTTATTACAGGAAGTCTTACACTGGATTACTGCACAGATCTGAAAGAAATACACAAAGCACACCAAGATTTAAGTATAGAATACACATGATGGATGTATTTAGATAATATTTGTTCATGCCGGACTTCAGCTTTAATAAGTTAGTCACACACAGTCCAATTTTGGCTAAAGGTACAATGACTGTGTGCACCATAAAGTGTGGTTGGTGCTATATAAATCCTGTATTATAATAATATTAATCATCACCAGGTAGTGTGGGCTTTGTGCTGGACACATAAGACAAGAAGGATATATAAAAACATAAAACAAACTGGATCGCCTATCCACCCAACCCAATTCACTTGTATTGCTGGTCTTGAACTGCATAAAGGAAACCTTAAAGGGGTTGTAAACCTTCGTGGTTTCTCACCTCAATGCATAAAATGTTTTACTGACCTGAACTCTCCTGTCGGGGAAGAGCACACCAGCTCTAGCCAGTGTCTCGTGTCCTGATTGGCTAGATAGATAGCAGCGCAGCCATTGGCTCCCGCTGCTGTCAATCAAATCCAATGATGTCAGTGCCGGGGAGCGGGGCCCAGTCATACATTCAGTGGCTATGGACGCCGATTGCTGGGATCGGGAGCGCACCCACAAAGTAAGCACAAGGTAACCACAAGGTAACCCCCACGGGGAAGCGTTTCCCCAAGGGGGTTATCTGATGCAGGGAGGAGCCACAAGAGCTGCCAGGGGACCCCAGAAGAGCAGGTTCGGGGCCACTCTGTGCAAAACGAGCTGCACAGTGGAGGTAAGTATGATATGTTTGTTATTTTAAATAAAGAAAAAATTAACCCTTACTAACCACTTCAGCCCCAGAAGATTTTACCCCCTTCCTGACCAGAGCACTTTTTGTGATTCGGCACTGCGTCAATTTAACTGACAATTGCGCACTCATACGACGTTGCACCCAAACAAAATTGACGCCCTTTTTTTCCCACAAATAGAGCTTTCTTTTGGTGGTATTTGATCGCCTCTGCAGTTTTTATTTTTTGCGCTATAAACAAAACAAACAAAAAAATCGACAATTTTGAAAAAAACACAATATTTTTTACTTTTTGCTATGATAAATATCCCCCAAAAATACATAAAAAAAAATGTTTTTTCCTCAGTTTAGGCCGATACGTATTCTTCTACATATTTTTGGTAAAGAAATTCACAATAAGCGTATGTTGATTGGTTTGCGCAAAAGTTATAGCGTCTACAAAATAGGGGGGTAGATTTATGGCTTTTTTATTATTAAAGAGGAGTAACCATTAAAAACATTTTTTTTTAAAGTCAGCAGCTACAAATACTGCAGCTGCTGACTTTTAATAATCAGACACTTACCTGTTCCAGGGTCCAGGGATGTGGGGGATCGAAGCCCCGCTCATCCCCCCCCCCTGCTCGGCGGCGCCGGCATTGTAACTGTGGGCACCCGACTGTGGCTTTACAGCCGGGCACCCACTGTGCATGCACGAGCTGCGCCGCGCGCCGTGATTGGCCGCGCAGTCATCTGGGTCCTGAGCCCTTCCTGAGCTGAGGGGAAGTGATGTTACCAGCCCAGGCACTGAAGGAGGCAGCCATTTAGAGGTGAGTTAAAAAAATAAATTTTTCCAAATGTTTATTTTTTATTTTTTTTAGGAATATTAATGATATTTTTTTTTTGTGTGCAACCCCAATTTTTTTTTCTACTAGTAATGGCGGCGATCTTTATTGGGACTGCGACGTTATGGTGGATACGTCAGGCAATATTAACACATTTTTTGGGACCACTGGCATTTTTACAGCGATCAATTCTATAAAATTGCATTGATTACTGTAAAAATGTCACTGGCAGTGAAGGGGTTAACCACTAGGGGGCAGTGAAGGGGCTAAGTGTGTCCTCGTGTGTGTTCGAAATGAGGGGTTGAGGGGACTGTGCAGGGGAGATGACAGATCGCTGTTCATACTCTGTATGAACAGACGATCTGTCTGTTCTCCCCTCAGAAAACCGGAAAAAAACTGTGTGTTTACACCAGTGTTTCTCAACTCCAGTCCTCAAGGCGCCCCAACAGGTCATGTTTTCAGGATTTCCCTCAGATGAAACGGCTGTGGTAATTACTAAGGCAGTGAAACTGATCAAATCACCTGTGCAAAATAATGGAAATCCTGAAAACATGACCTGTTGGAGCGCCTTGAGGACTGGAGTTGAGAAACACTGGTTTACACACACAGATCCTGGTTCTCCGTGTGCCCCGAGTGATCGCGGGAGCCCGGCGGTGATCGCAACTGCCGGGCACTCGCATCGGCTCAGTGGGCGAGCACCTCCGGCGGCGCGCACGTGCCCCCTAGTGGCTGTCTATGTTTCCAACATAACATGACGTCGATTTGCGCAGCCGAGCCATGTTGCCGCGGCTGGTCGGCAAGCGGTTAAAGCAGAGGTTTAATCTGCTTATATTTTGTCTTCTCTGGTTCCTCCCTCCCATCATATCAACATACCAATGACTTTTTCAAATAAAACCTTTCCATTTTCATTACATACCTTATTTTATAACCAATGACATCATCACTGGCTCTGTGCTTCTTTGTGCAATGCTGGTAGATCATGGCTGCTGGGAGGGGCCAACAAGATGCTTTCTGAAAACATCACAGGACCCTTCCTCGGTACTCCTCTCAAGAGCCCTTAGCCCTGATGTAAGCAGTGGGGGGAGTTATGCAAATATCAAAATGCCTTGATAGGTATCAGTCTTTGAGAGTGAGAGTTCCTAGGTAGACTGCATTGTATAGCACCTTGCTGGCTCCTCCCACCAGTCATAAACCGTGACTGCATAGAGTAGCCTTCCTCCACCCTTTCAACACAGAGGAGCCCTTAAAATAACTTTCCAGACTCAGGGATCCCCTGCTAAAAATGACTATATCTACAACTCATGATACATTAATGTGGTGGTCAGTGGGATGAATGCTCCTTACACTTGTGATCTTTGGGAAGAATGACCCCCTTACAGATACCTAAAAACATCAATGGTGTCAGTGGGAATTTATGTGAGAGGCAAAAATTGCTCACTGCTAAAGGAACCCCTAGCCACCTCTGGAGGAATCCTGGGGTTCCATGGAATCTTGGTTGAGAAACTCTGGCATAGAGAATAACAGAGTCCAAGTGATAACATCACTGGGTCTAAAACTATTATTCTTTATTATTACACAGGATTTACAGTACCAACAGTGTGCACAGCACTTTACAATATAGAGGGAGATGGTGCAGTTATAATTCAATAGACAAGGGGATTAGGAGGATCTTATGAGGGTCTTATGTCTGCTTATGAGCAGGGTTGTTAGAAATCATGTGGCCCCCATACAGCCTGACAGCCCCTTCCAGTAAATACCCAACCCGAACGAATCGGGGGGGGGGGGGAGTGGGGGAGGGTCTCTGTGGGTGCATTGATTGCCCCCCATGAAATATACCACCAGCCGCCACTGGGTGGGATTGGCAGACACAAACACAACATAACTTACACCAACAATCAGGCACTACTCCTCCCACAGACACCGATGGTGGCACTAATCCGTCCCCTAATACCAGAGATTGGGCATTGTTTACTTCCACTGAGCACAGGCCGGCCCCCCTAAAGTCTGAACGACAGTAAACTGGCCCTTTGTTTAGAAAGTTTGGAGACCCCTGATCTAAAGGGAAGAGATCCAAAAGGTAGTAATTGTGTGGAAATTAGTTGATGGAATAAGTAAGATTCAGTTGCCAGCTAGAGGCAGGATAGGTTTCCCTGAAGAGAGGAGTTTGCGAGGACCAGGCAGACAGAGTAGGATATAACTGTACAGGTAAGGTAGGGAGTTCCAGAGGATGGAAGAGGCTCTGGAGAAGTCCTGGTGGCAATGGGAGAAGGTGACGAGGGGGCTAGAGAGCAGGAAGTCTTAGAGGTAGCGGTGAGGACAGTTTGGGTGATAGTTTCAGACCAGGTTGGTTATGTAGCTGGGTACAGAGTTGGGGATGGCGTTGGATATCACTATTACTAATTTGCATTTCATTCACTGGAGTGAGCAGAAGCCAGTGGATGGAGTGTCACAGAGGGGTGATAGACACTGAATGGTTGGTAAGGAAGATGAGTCTGGCAGCAACTGAAGGGGGAATAGTCTGTGTAGAGGAAGGCCAACAAGGAGGGAGTTAGGCCACTTTCACACTGAAGCGCTTCTAAACTGCCAGTAAAAACACTGAGCGCTTTTGAAGAGCTTTTCAGGCGCTTTTGAAGAGCTTTCCATTCATTTCAATGGAGAGGGGAGTTTTTCACAGCCCTGCCAGCACACTGCCCCAGTGTGAAAGCGTTCATTGATTTTAATGGAAATAAGTTTTCGTAAGCATTTTAGGGGCTGTTTTTAGCGTGAAAGCGCCTGAAAAGCGCCTCAGTGTGAAAGTGGTCTTACAGTGGACAAGATGAGAGATAACAAGGTAGTCAATAAGAAGCATGGTGCTGTCATTGGTTAAGAAGGGGTGTATTTTGGAGATGTTACTGAGCTGAATGTTACATAGTTGGTAAGGTTGAATAAAGACACCAGTCCACCCAGTTAAACCTGTGTGGGCTGTTTATGTCACTAACATTTCCCATATCCCTATATATTGCGTTTGCTAATATGCGCATCTAATGCCGCGTACACACGGTCGTAATTCATCGGAAAAACACACGTCGGAAAATGCTCTGTTGGTTTTCCCGTCGGAATTCCGACGGAATTTCGCTCAAACTGTCTTGCCTACACACGGTCACACCAAATTCCGACAGTCACGAATACCACGCCTTAAAAAACGTTCGACTGCACTATAAAAGGGAAATTTAATGCTTCTGAGCATGCGTCAAATTGTTTCTGAGCATGCGTCGGAATTTTGCGTGTCAGAATTGCATACACACGATCGGAAAATCCAATAGAAAGGTTTTCCGTCTGAAAAATTAAGAACAGGTTCTCAATCCAAAGTCCGTCGGAAATTCCGACAGAAAAAGACTGATGGGCATACACACGGTCGGAAAATCCGATGAAAAGCTCCCATCGGACTGTTTCCATTGGAAATTTCGACCGTGTGTACGTGGCATAAGAGTTTCTTAAAACTATCAAGACTTCCCACAGGCACCACTGATTGTCAAAAGGATTTCCACATCCTTTGAGAACCTGTTCTTAATTTTTCCGACGGAAAACCTTTCTATCGGATTTTCCGATCGTGTGTATGCAATTCCGACACGCAAAATTCCGACGCATGCTCGGAAACAATTTGACGCATGCTCAGAAGCATTAAACTTCCCTTTTATAGTGCAGTCAAATGTTTTTTAAGGCGTGGCGTTATTGACCGTCGGAATTTGGTGTGACCGTGTGTAGGCAAGACAGTTTGAGCGAAATTCCGTCGGAATTCCAACAGGAAAACCATCAGAGCTTTTTCCAACGAGAATTCTGACCGTGTGTACGCGGCATAACAGTAAAGAACCCCTGCGCAGTTTAAGGTTGAACCGCTTCTCCTACAATTTCATTGAATGGTCCAGTGTCTAATTAAGCTCCCTAAAACTTAAAGTGGAGTTCCACCCACTTTTACAACTCTTCAGCATCCCTCACTAAACTGTGCACTGTAAACAAATTGGAGATTTTTTTTATTTTTTTTTCAGCACAGACTGTATATCTGCTGTATTCATTTTTCACTTCCTCCTCCCTGGCCGCGGCCCATCGCATCATTTCCTGTTTGCAATGCCTCCTGGGAAGGGGCAGCAACTTCCTCTCAAACTGCCGTTGCTATGGAAACCTGACCTGAAACCTATTACACTGCTTATGCTGCACTGAGCATGTACGAGATCTGCAAGGATGAGATCCAGGAAGAAATGCAGTCTGGCTTCAGATGCCCACACTTAAGATGGCCACGGCCTGCTGCAAGTTTATAAAATAACAAACTACTGCTAAAAACTAACAAAACAGACCTTAGTTTACAGACTAACTTTACTAGAATACATTAAGCTTGTGTATTATAGGGGTATTTTTATTTAAAAAGTATAATTTTGGCCGGAACACCGCTTTAATAGTTTTTTCCCTGTGCTAGAATCACCATTGAGGTATTTGTATATCAATATCATATCTCCTTTCAGGCGTCTCTTCTCCAGGGAGAATACGTTTATTGCTTGTAGTTGTTCCCCAAAACTGAGGTCCCCCAGTCCCCTTATTAACGTTATTGGCCTTCTTTGGACCCCTCTCCAAAGATTTGAACAGTGATTGCATATGGGTCAGAAAGGAAAGGTCTGAGTCCAGGATTACACCTAGCATTTGGTATGAGGGGTGGGAAGAATAGTTGTGCTATTAATGTCAATGGAAAAGAGTGTGTGTGGGGGAGGGAGGTTAAATGATTGAGTTTAGGAAAGTGATTTGACATGTAAGTTAGTAGCACATGGAGCTAAAAGGGGTGATCAGAGGAGCAGAGAGATAAACTTGGGTAACACCAGCATAGAGATGCTGTTGGAAGTCATATGAGGTTTTCAACTAACCAAGAGAAGAGGTGTAGATAGAGAGCAGAGGGGTCCCAAGGCCAGAGCCTTGGGTGATCCATAAGGAAAGAGGAGGAGGAAAGAAGGAAATGGAGTTGCAGGTGACACTGATTGAGCGCTTAGATAGGTAGGAGGGGAACGAAGAAAGAGCAGCCTTGAAGGCCAAGGAAGTAAAGTTTTTTGAAGGGAAGCTGGTGGTCAACTGCGTTGAAGGCAGCGGACAGGTCTAATGCCCTGTACACACTATAGGATTTTCCGATGGAAAAATGTGTGATAGGACCTTGTTGTGGGAAATTCCGACCACGTGTAGGCTCCATCACACATTTTCCATAGGAATTTCCGTCACACAAAATTTGAGATCTGGTTCTCAAATTTTCTGACAACAAAATCAGTTGTCGGAAATTCCGATCGTGTGTACACAATTCCAACGCACAAAGTGCCACGCATGCTCGGAATCAAGCAGAAGAGCAGCACTGGCTATTGAACTTCATTTTTCTCGGCTCGTCGTACGTATTGTACGTCAACGCGTTCTTGACGTTTGGAATTTCCCACCAACTTTGTGTGACCGTGTGTATGCAAGATAAGTTTGAGCCAACATCCGTAGTAAAAAATCTCATGGATTTTGTTGTCAGAAAATCCTATCGTGTGTACAGGGCATTAGAGTGGCAGTACAGAGTAGTGGCCATTGGTTTTAGCAGTTAATAAGTAATTTCTGGGCTTTAGAAGGACTGTTTCTGTGGGTGAAAGGCAGACTGTAAGGGGTCAAGAAGGTTGTTATTCGTAAGGTAGCAGCTCAGATGATTGTAGACTAGTTTAGAAGTAAATGGGAGCAAGGAGATGGGTTCAGGGGTGGACTGACCATTCGACCACTCAGGCACTGCCCGAGGGCCCCCGGGCCACTAGGGGGCCCCATCACGGTTGCCAGCCTAAGTAAAACCAGGGAAAGTATGCAAAAATCTGTGTTTTTTTTACATCTGTTTTTTGAAATGTCCCTTACCGACATCTTTTTGGTCTAAAAATCCTGAGATTATAGCTGCCCCACCTCTCCAGTACCTTCTCAGCCAATAGAAACATGTCTGTGTATACTGTGTGTACATGTATGTGTATACTGTGTGATTGTATACTGTGTGTGTGTGTATACTGTGTGGCCCCATAATCTCTGATTGCCTGGGGGCCCCATGAGTTTTCAGTCCGCTCCTGGATGGGTCTCTGGTTTTTTGGAATGGTGTGGTCCAACAAGGGCTTTTTAAGTATGGAGGTGATTAGTGCATGTTTTATAGGGGAGGAAAAGATACCAATAGACAAGGATAGATTGAAAATGAGAGTAGGAGTGTGTACAAGAAAGCAAGAGGGTGACCAGAGTAGTTGTGGGGGATTGAGGTCCAAGGTTCAGGTGCTGAAGGGGACGTCATAGAAAATTTTAGCCATGCCCTCTGTAGTAAAATGGTCAAATAAGGAAAGTATTGAAAGTGGTGGTAAAGCTGGTAAGTTAATTAAAGGAGATAACTGGACAGTGGCAAACTCACCGCTAATCACGTATAACTTGTTTTTAATGACTGGCATTGTCTTGGGCAGTGGTAGAGTTATGCGGCATACACACGGTCGGAATTTCCCATGGAAACAGTCCGATGGGAGATTTTCATCGGATTTTCCGACCGTGTGTATGCCCAACGGTCTTTTTCTGTCGGAATTTCCGACAGACTTTGAATTGAGAACCTGTTCTCAATTTTTCCGACGGAAAACCTTTCTTTCGGATTTTCCGATAGTGTGTATGCAATTCCGACACGCAAAATTCCGACGCATGCTCGGAAACAATTTGACGCATGCTCGGAAGCATTAAACTTTCCTTTTATAGTGCAGTCGAACGTGTTTTATGCCGCTGTGTTATTGACCGTCGGAATTTGGTGTGATCGTGTGCAGGCAACACAGCTTGAGCGGAATTCCGAAGGAAAAACCGTCAGAGTTTTTTCCGACGAGAATTCCGATCGTGTGTACGCGGCATTAGTCATTGGTGATGGTGGATGAAGTAGAGAGCTAAATGTAGAAACGAGCTGACAAAGATTGGATGAGAGGGAGTGAATGAGAATGATAAACTATTTGGCAGCACAGACGGACTAATTATATTTTAGGAGAGCAGATTTTTACAGGGCAAGCAAAGGCAAAAAAACAATGAAGGAACTTCAGCTTTAAGATTGCCCTGTGAAAGTTTTCATTTAAGACATTTTCCTGTCTGCATACCTCAAACTAATCTCTGGCTCCCTCTCCTGGTGGCATACTATTACTGCAACTGTATCACTGTAGACGCTTTACTACGGTAGCGCATCTCACCAGAATATAGTCCAAAAAGTGGGTGCAATTTTTTTAAAGTAAAGGAAAATCCCCTCTTAGCGCTCATTTTCAGATACAGCTAACATAGCCGCTCCTCTAAAAAGGCAATCAGCTCTGGATTGCTTTTCAGAGGGAATTTGATATGCGGTGAAGAAATTATATGTTGCCTCCTCACTGCCTTTTTTTCCCCTCAAAATGCGATCCCAGCACAAAACAGCAGCGTGTATTCCATGCGTTTGCAAGGCAGTTGAATGGGTGGTGTTACTGGCTGAAAGCAATGTTTAATTTGTGTCATGGGATGTTTACAGCCTTGAGAAGCTGCATTCCTTTGGTCTGGTGGTTGGTTGGGGAGTGATAGAACCACAGCTCAACCACCTGATTTTACTGCTCCTATCCAAATGTGTGAACAAGCCCAGTAACATCTAGGCGATGTGTTAATGTGCATATGAATAGGCTGTCTATGAGCCTCATCGCATGGACTAATAGACATGTATAGTAGACATGTGCACAAAAAAAAAATTTGTTTATTTTCGTTTCCGAAAAAAAATAGTTTCTTTTTGTTTTGTTTTTTTCGTTTCCGTTGATTCGTAACGATTCGTACATTCGTAAGTCGTCGGTGTTCGGATTCATAACGATTCGTACATTCGTAAGTCGTCGGTGTTCGTATTCGTAACGATTCGTACATTCGTAAGAGTTCTTTTTTCGTTGATTCGTTTTTTCGTTAGTTTAATTTTCGTTTATTCGAAATTCGTACGCATTCGTATTTATTCGTACATTCGTAACATTCGTAGATTCGTAATCGGAGCATAATTCATAATTTTATGTAATGTGTATGCTATTATTACATTTTAATAATTTACGAATCGAAAAAAAAAACTTACGAATCGAAAAAAAAAAAGTTACGAATCGAAAAAGAAAGTTACGAATGTACGAATTTTTTCGTTCAATCTATTCGAAGCACGTTAAGCAGCACCATTGTAAGGGACACGGAAAATTACCAATTCAACAAAAAAAAAAGTTACGAATGTACGAATTTTTTCGTTCATTTTCGTTGTTCCTTTTTTTGTTTTTTCTTCATTCGTACATTCGTTGTTTCTAATTTGGTTTTTCGGATTTTCGTTGTTTTTCGGCTTCGTTCGATTCGAACGATTCATTAATCGGATTCGTACGGTTCGAACGATTTGTTATTCGGATTCGTTCGATTCGAACGATTCATTCATTCGTTCGAAAACGAACGAACGAAAAAAACTAGAAAAACGAAAAAAAAAAAAAACGAAACGAATTGCACATGTCTAATGTATAGCACCCCCTAGAAGCCACTGGTTAAGTAATGTAGCACCCTCTACTTTCAGGTAGGTGCTCGATTAGTGTTTTTCTAGTAGTAGGGCCTAGATACAGGTAAATTTAGCCAGGCCTGTGTTTTACTTCCAGGCCTGGTTGTTTTGATCTGGGAATGGGAGTGTCAGTATAGTGGGGGGTGTGGCCACCTACACTCTGGCTCAGAGATCCTCTCCTGCTTTCAGAGGAATTGTTCTGGAAGGGAGGCTGGACTTGAGACCTGAGTGGCCGGCAGCTCATGTGAGGAGCCCTGACCAATCATTAATTTGCACTGGCAGGGGGCAGGCCTCCCATATAAGCTGGGGTCACATGCTTCCAGAAGGAGGAGTGGTGGAGCACAGGAAAGGCAGCATGGCGTGCTGAGGTACTATGCCAGGCATCCCCATGTGGGGATGTGCGTGCGCAGCGGAGGAGAGGGATGGAGGAGCAGCGGGGAAGGAGCTAAGGTTGAGGATCTTCATCTCTGCGGAGTGCATCAGGTTTCTGTGACCGGGGAACACAGTGCTTGACTGTAAAGAGGATCAGGTGGAAGAAGTAGGAGCAAAGCGGCGGAAGTAGATCAGCTTATTAGATTTCTGTGACCGGGGAACACAGGACTCTGATACAAAGGAGAAAGTCGGTGTAACGTTGAAGAAGCAGAAGTGCTGGAGAGAGTAGCGTAGCATGCTGTGTGGCCCGGGGAGCACAGTATGGACAGAAGTGTACAGGCTGGGAACAGTAGCTTGTCGGTTTGCCATGTGCCAAGCAAGCAGGAAGGAAGATCCTGTGTGTGTGCGCAATGGTGAGGACTTCCAAAGACTGTGGGGCTATTTAGTTCATTGAGCCATGGAAGATAGGCGGTATAGGCCTTTGGCTCTCTGATTTGTAGCAGGAATACCACATCAGTCTAATACGGGGGAATTATTCAGAGTGGTTAATCTTGTTTAACTGAAAGCAATGAGTAGTAAATCTTCATTCAGATGTAACAGAAGAAGTAATAGTCTGCAGTGAGGACTCTACAGGGGAAATCCATTAACAAGGTCATGGTCGATAACCTATCCTTTTGAAATCTTCATGGGCATCTCATACATCCCTCATTTCTCTCAAAGTTTATCACACAAATAAAAGCAAGAAAACTGAGAAATTGACTGTTGTCTTTTGGGTGATTGATGAGGCAGCAGGGTGATTGGCGGATTGCTACAACCACATCCGCAGCCCCTTACGGGGGTACCGCTACAGTAATATCCGGTAACCAATACTACCATGACCAAGAAACAGGCACTGAACCAGGTAGTAAAGGCAAACTTAATATATTGTCCCCCTGATATGGTAGGTAAAGAGGCAAGCATAAAAATTGATTACTAAAGGCAGGAATAAAATTTTGCATACAGAGTGATTAGTAATAAAGACTAGGCATACGATGACACTTGGCGTCTGGATCAGAAAAAACAGTAGCAAGGTCACCTAAAGTGCAGCAGTGGGCAGTAAAAAAGCTTAATTTGCCGAATTCAGGAGACTATACTGCCGAAGTACCTAAAAAGTGACTATGCTAGGCCTAGACCAACCGGATGTTCACTGTCTTTAAAAATGAAAGAAAGGGGAGAAAGTATCAAAAAAGACTTGCAGGATGCTGGAGGGACAATCCTTTATGTTCTTCTTCTGCCGGCTATCGTCTGGGCCCTTTAAGAAGCAGTTGTGCATTTAAAGACTATTTTAGTAAACCAGCATGCAATATTGTTGTAGTAAAGATGCAGTAAAGGTGTAGTACAGGTGCAGTGTAGATGTGGGTCAAATTCAGTGACAGTTCAGTATAACTGCAGTATAAGATTGGTGTAGATGCAGTGTGGGTTTGGTAGAAGTGCGCTATAGGGCTGGTGTAGCTGCGGTATGGGTTGCATGCACTTCGTGTCCTGCTCTCAGTGGCTCAGTCTCTACTTGCAGTGTCAATAATGGGCAGATAGGCCTCTCACCAATCCCAGATGATGATGCGAGGACTTCTCGCTGTAGAAGGGGGATGTCAGAAACCATGAAATCAGGCCGAGACAGAAGAACAGTTAAATCACACTTGTTTAATAATAAAAGTAAAAAGAACAAACATAGTCAAAACATAGCCATAGTTCAGTAACTGGAACGGATAGTCAGCCAAGCCAGAAGTCAGGGATCAATGTAGTGGAACAGCAAGCAGGATCTAGAGCCAGAAGGGATGTCAGCAAAGCAAGTCTTGAACTAGATCGCAGGAGATCCTTTGGGCTGGACGGCTTAAGTAGGCAGGACTGACGAGCAGGATATCATCAACAGCTGAGTAACTGTGGAGATATAGGAGCTGGCAATTAGCCGACAGGTGAGAGGCCAGCTCTGAGAAGGAAGGGCTGAGCCCAGCCCTGACAGGGGACCCCTCAGTCACTCCCCAAAAGCCTTTGGTGATCAGCGGTGGGAAGCAGAGGGGGAGTGGACACTCCAGTGTCTCCTTAGCAGCGGTTCAGGATCTGTAATGCAAGTGGTGCTGCACTGCCCCCGGGTGCGCTCACCCTCAGGTTTGCATCCTCGCTGGCAGGTGAATACAAAGATAGAGGTACTCTGCTCTCTCTCTCTTTCTCTCCTCAGTGCCAAGAGAGTGACATTTACAGAAAAGTTTTTTTTTTTAATCCTCTCTCTACGCCTCCTACTCTGCAGTGTCTATTGGGATCTGTAGTCCAAAGAGCCCATGGGTCCCATAATATGGCTGCCAAGCTACAACCCCTGGATTCTCAGCTTTCTGCCTAGAAGTCTATGGGTTGGCATGGATTTAGATCTCCCCCTGCTGGCCAGAGGAGAATTGTGCAGAATAACATTAATAGCTCAATAGAAAGTGAAAATAAACTGATTATAAAGGGGGAAATGTCTCCTTCTCCATGTTTCTGTGGTGCAGTACCTGGCTACACATGCTTGCTAACTATATAGTGCAACACAATTCAACTGGTGTACTGCAGTGCAAGTGCATTGTGGTGTGTTGTGTTAATGCATTGGGGTGCCATAGCAAATTAGGGGCTTCCATTCATATCTAAGTGATGTATTGAGGTTAATAAACATGCATAAACATGTAATGTGTCACCCATTAAGGTGTCTTGTGTTAAGGCAGTTCACTAATTTTAAACAGAGCTGGCAAAGCATCGCAAAGCAGAAAAAAACTCTAACCATGACACTATTTTTCCCCAACGCTGCACACAATAGAGCACGTACAACATTGTATTACATTGTGGTGTCCTACAGTGCCAATATGTTGCTTTGCGTTAGCGCATTGAGGTGCTATTTAAAAAAAAAAAAGCAATGTAATACAATGTTGTACGTGTCGTTGTGTGTTGTGCTAATGGTGATGTAGCACCCTCCAAGTATAGGATGCTAAGTAAATTTAGTTTTTGGCTTGCTCTGTAATCAGAGGAGCAGTCTTCATTTATCCTGGTCTGCTCATGGTTTCAAAGGCCCGGACTTTGATTGGGAGAAGCTTCCAGAGCTTAGGGCGGGCAGATCAAATGACTGGCCTCAATATTTACTATGCTCTGGCCAATCCCTGTGGAGGTGTGCCCAGAAGGTGGTCTTGGAGGTGGTAAATAGCTTGAAGCCTTGAGGAGATTGTCTTTTCCCCACCAGCGATTGATCTGTTAGCTTCAGGGTATTGCTTGCCCCTGAAGCACTTCTGGACTGAATGCTGGACCTCTCTACCAAGGGATAAAGTCTTAGCCCCCGTACACACGGTCGGAAATTCCGACCACAAAATCCATCTGATTTTTTACGACGGATTTTATCCGACACTGGTGTTGCATACACACGGTCAGACAAAGTTGTCGGAAAATCTGATCATTCTGAACGTGGTGACGTTCGTTGCGTACGACGGAACTACGTAGAGGCTAGCAGCCAATAGGTTTGGTCTCGTAATTTGATCTGAGCATGCGTGGCACTTTGTCCGTCGGAATTCTCTACACACGATCGGAAAAAGTCAGTTTTGTTGTCGGAAAATTTGAGAGCAGGATCTCAAGTTTTTACGTCGGAAGTTCCGACGGAAAAAGTCAGATGGAGCCCACACACGGGAGGATTTTCTGACAACATGGTCCGATCGGACATTTTCCGCGGAATTTCCGACCGTGTGTACGGGGCATTAGGAGGTAGCTGCTCTAGGACTTGTGAGTAGAGACCCTGACTGACTCCCTAAAACAGCATAATCAGAGAGACCTGCCTCGTGGTCCCCAGCTATGAGATTTGAACTATTCTGGAGCTATCCCATGGTCCCCAGCTATGAGACTTTAACTATTCATGGTCCCCAGCTATGGGAATTTAACTATTCTGGAACTATCCGATTTTCCTCAGCTATGAGACTTCAACTACTTTGGTGCTATCTTATGGTCCCCAGCTATGAGACTTTAACTATTCTGGAGATATCTCATGGTCCCCAGCTATGACACTTCAACTATTTTGGTGCTATCTGATGGTCCCCAGCTATGAAACTTTAGATATCCTGGAGATATCTCATGGTCCTCAGCTATAAGACTTTAACTATTCTGAAGCTATTTCATGGTCCCTAGCTATAAAGCTTTAACTATTCTTGAGCTATCTCATGGTCCTCATTAGGGATGAGCCGAACACCCCCCCGTTCGGCTCGCACCAGAACCCGCGAACGGACCTAATGTCCGTGCGAGCTTTAGAACTCTATTAGTTATAATGGATGTGAACGCTCGAAATTAAAAGTGCTAATTTTAAAGGCTAATATGCATGTTAATGTCATAAAAAGTGTTTGGGGACCTGGGTCCTGCCCCAGGGGACATGTATCAATGCAATTTTTTTTTTTTAAAACGGCCGTTTTTTCAGGAGCAGTGATTTTAATAATGCTTAAATTGAAACAATAAAAGTGTAATATTCCTTTAAATTTCGTACCTGGGGGGTGTCTATAGTATGCATGTAAAGGGGTGCATGTTTCCCGTGTTTAGAACTGTCTCTGCAAATAGTGTCATTTTTCCAAGTAAAAAAGCTATTTAAAATCACTCGCGGCTAATGTGTATTGTCGGCTCCCGTAATACAGAGAACAGTCATTCATTGAAACTGAAAGTCATTCATAAAAAAAAAAGTCATTGATAAAAAATAAAAAAAAATAAAAAAAAAAAGCGCAGGGGTCCCCCCAAATTCAATAACCAGGCCCTTCAGGTCTGGGATGGATATTAAGGGGAACCCCAGCCAAAAAAAAAAATGGCGTAGGGTCCCCCTCAAAATCCATCCCAGAACCTTGAGGTCTGGGATGGATTTTAAGGGGAACCCTAGCCAAAAAAAATGGCGTGGGGTCCCCCTCAAAATCCATACCAGACCCATATCTGAGCACGCAACCTGGCAGGCCGCAGGAAAAGAGGGGGGACGAGAGCGGCCCCCCCTCCCGCCTGAACCGTACCAGGCCACATGCCCTCAACATTGGGAGGATGTTTTCGGGGTCTAAGACCCCAAAAGCACCTTGTCCCCATGTTGATGAGGACAAGGGCCTCATCCCCACAACCGTGCCCGGTGGTTGTGGGGGTCTGCGGGCGGGGGGCTTATCGGAATCTGGAAGCCCCCTTTAACAAGGGGACCCCCAGATCCCGGCCCCCCCCCCTGTGTGAAATGGTAAGGGGGTACAAAAGTACCCCTACCATTTCACCAAAAAAGTGTGAAAAATTGTAAAAATGACAGGAGACGGTCTTTGACAATTCCTTTATTAAAATCTTCTTTCTTCTTTCTTCATCCTTCGGTTTCTTCATCTTCTCCTTCCGTCTTCTCCTTCCGTCATCTTCTTCCATCTTCTTCTTCCTCCGATCCGCTTCTTCTTGCGCTGGTCTTCTCATCCTTCTCATTCGGCATCTTCTTCCGTCGGCGTCGGTGTCGGTGTCTCTTCTTGGGCCCCTCCGCGCAATGGGAGGCTCCCGCTGTGTGAGGCTCCGCTCCGTCTGACAGGTCTTTTATAACGGAGGGCACCTGGTGACCCCGCCCCCTCTGACGTCATGGGGAAAGCCATAGGGAATTCCCCATGACGTCCCCGTGCGTCAGAGGGGGCGGGGTCACCAGGTGCCCTCCATTATAAAAGACCTGTCAGCCTGAGCCTCCCATTGCGCGGAGCGGCCCAAGAAGAGACACCGACGCCGACGGAAGAAGATGCCGGACGAGAAGGACGAGAAGACCAGCGCAAGAAGAAGCGGATCGGAGGAAGAAGAAGATGGAAGAAGATGGAAGAAGATGACGGAAGGAGAAGATGAAGAAACCGAAGGATGAAGAAAGAAGAAATAAGATTTTAATAAAGGAATTGTCAAAGACCGTCTCCTGTCATTTTTACCATTTTTCACACTTTTTTGGTGAAATGGTAGGGGTACTTTTGTACCCCCTTACCATTTCACACAGGGGGGGGCGGGATCTGGGGGTCCCCTTGTTAAAGGGGGCTTCCAGATTCCGATAAGCCCCTCCGCCCGCATACCCCCACAACCACCGGGCACGGTTGTGGGGAAGAGGCCCTTGTCCTCATCAACATGGGTTAGACCCCCAAAGCATCCTCCCAATGTTGAGGGCATGTGGCCTGGTACGGTTCAGGCGGGAGGGGGGGGCGCTCTTGTCCCCCCCTCTTTTCCTGCGGCCTGCCAGGTTGCGTGCTCGGATAAGGGTCTGGTATGGATTTTGAGGGGGAACCCCACGCCATTTTTTTTGGCTAGGGTTCCCCTTAAAATCCATACCAGACCTCAAGGGTCTGGTATGGATTTTGAGGGGGACCCTACGCCATTTTTTTTTTGGCTGGGGTTCCCCTTAATATCCATCCCAGACCTGAAGGGCCTGGTTATTGAATTTGGGGGGACCCCCACGCTTTTTTTTTTTGTTTTTTATTAATGAATGACAGTTCTCTGTGTTACAGGAGCCATCAATTCATTAGCCGCGAGTGCTTTTAAATAGCTTTTTTCCTGCAAAAATGACACTTTTTTGCAGGGAAAGTTCTAAGCACAGGAAACCTGCCCCCTTCACAGGCCACCTATAGACACCCCCCAGATGTGATACTGCAATGCTGTTCTAACAGAATGCACACACATATCCCCAGAAATAGAGCACATATTGTCAGCAGTCAGCAACTAACTGACACGCTGACACTGTGACTGAAACATAATATGCGAGGCCGCCGCCATGCGGGGTCACAGTGCATGCTTGGCCAATCATCAGCCAGCATTGCACTGCGACTAGCGCAATGCATTGCGGGGCCGCTCGCATCACACGAATTTGATGCGAGCGGCCCCAATAGTTCTGGGCTCGCCAAGCGAGCGAACGCCCGGTGCTCGATTCGAACATGGGTTCGAATCGAACACCGGGCCCATCCCTAGTCCTCATCTATTAGACTTTAACTATTCTGGAGCTATCCCATGGTCCCCAGCTATGAGAAAATAAAGCCGGAGTGAATGGACTTTTTCTTATGTGACTGGTAGCCTCTGCACTGTTCAAAGGAACTACTTAAATACAGCGGCTTCTTCAAGCTGCACAGAGTAAAAGACGCATTAACCTCATGATGCCACAAGGCATAGACCTGAATAGTTTGTAGACAATTGTCACTGGGACATGTGTCCCCCTCTAGATCTGCTCTGGTGACAAATGTAAAAGTTTTGGTTTCCCATACTTTTCTGTCCCGGTGCTAATGCTCGTCAGAACAAACAGAGAGGGTGATTCTACCTACTGGTGCCACAGACAGGGGTTCTAACCCTTCTAAACTCTACAAATAAAAAGATTTTGGCTATCGACGTATAGTACACTTAAATCTGACCTCCGCCCTGCCTTCTGTCTTGCACAGTTGTACCGGCTCCTCTCCTGTACTGAAACTGCTTACTCTGATTTCACTGCACACTGTGACCTTCTCACAATGTGCATTAGAAGCTGCAGCAAGTATTCAAATCAAATAGAGCCTGCTTCATTTCTTGGCTGGAGGACTTCCAGTGTCATCTAGCCCTTTCCTTCCTAGCCTGACTGTCCCTTGGCCGCCTCTTTCATTCATAGGATTTCAGTTCCTTCAATCATACAGGCTCAGCATCATATGTGGGGGGTACCTAGGGAGGTCTTCATGCACACACAGCCTGCCTAGGAACACCCACTACTCCAGACTAAACCACCATCCATCCATTTAGATTTTTGAATACCTCCTCCGAAGAGCCAGTCCACTGCTTGCATCATGACCAAGTGATCTTGGGGGGAGTACTGCTGTACTACATCACCCTGCTGGTCCCTCCTACCAGCCATGATCTGCCTACAATGCATAAAGAATCACATAGATCCAATTATGACATTACTGGGTCCAAAATAAGGTATGTAATGAAAACAGGAAGATTATATTTATACATTTAATTAGCATGTTGATGAGGGAGGGGAGAAAGGAACCAGGGGATGCCAACTATAATCAGATTAAACTTCAGATTTAACTTGTGATCTTATAATACAGGCAAAGCATTTCCTGGAACTAATGTTGAAACTCCGGGACTGTCCCCGGCAATTACTGTAGACACAGATATCAAGTGCGGTAATTGTGTATTTTATAATGTCTTGCATTGGCTTGTTCTTTATTTTACTTTTAGGATTGAATATAAATGTAAATAATAACAAATACATACATAACATAACAAATAAATAACAAATAATAGACATGTGCACAACAAAAAAATTTGTTTATTTTCGCTTCGTTTTTTTCGTTTCCGAAAAAAAATCATTTTTTTTCGTTTCGTTTTTTTCGTTTCCGTCGATTCGTAACGATTCATAAATTCGTAAGTCGTCGGTGTTCGTATTCGTAACGATTCGTACCTTCGTAAGAGTTATTCTTTCGTTGATTCGTTTTTTCGTTAGTTTAATTTTCGGACGCATTCGTATTTATTCGTACATTCGTAACATTCGTAGATTCGTAATCGGAGCATAATTCATAATTTGATGTAATGTGTATGCTATTATTACATTTTAATAATTTACGAATCGAAAAAAAAAGTTACGAATCGAAAAAAAAAGTTACGAATCGAAAAAAAAGTTACGAATGTACGAATTTTTTTGTTCAATAGAGACACGGAAAATTACAAATCAAAAAAAAAAAAAAAAAATAAGTTACCAATTGAAAAAAAAGTTACGAATCGAAAAAAAAAAAAGTTGCGAATCGAAAAAAAAGTTACGAATGTACGAATTTTTTGGTTCAATAGAGACACGGAAAATTACAAATCGGAAAAAAAAAAAAAAAGTTACGAATTGAAAAAAAAAGTTACGAATGGAAAAAAAAAAAGTTACGAATCGAAAAAAAAAAAGTTACGAATGTACAAATTTTTTGGTTCAATAGAGACACGGAAAATTATAAATCGAAAAAAAAAAAAAAAAAAAAAGTTACGAATCGAAAAAAAAAAGTTACGAATCGAAAAAAAAAAAAGTTACGAATCGAAAAAAAAGTTACGAATGTACGAATTTTTTTGTTCAATCCATTCGAAGCACGTTTAGCAGCACCATTGTAAGGGACACGGAAAATTACCAATTCAACAAAAAAAAAAAAAGTTACGAATGTACGAATTTTTTCGTTCGTTTTCGTTTTTCGGATTTTCTTCATTAGTACATTCGTTGTTTCTAATTAGTTTATTTCGGATTTTCGTTGTTTTTCGGATTCGTTCGATTCGAATGATTCGTTAATCGTATTCGTACGATTCGAATGATTCGTTACGATTCGTTATTCGGATTCGTACGATTCGAATGATTCGTTCATTCGTACGAAAACGAACGAACGAAAATAGCAAAGAAAAATGAAAAACGAAAAAAAACGAAACGAATTGCACATGTCTAACAAATAACGATAAAGTGCTATGAGTGTATATTCAGTATGCTTTTGGAAGAGATTTTAGGCTACATTGCGTTCTCATTTATTCCAAGGATGGGTGCATTTTAATAGAAAGAACACCAAAGACGCCAAATGTTTTTGATTCACTGCAACCCGAATATACTAAGACACAAAACTATGAATGAATGACTTGTATAGCGCTGCAAATGCGAACTGAATCGCCTCAAGGCGTTTGATCCGACCTGCGTTGATTCCTTCTTATGCCGCGTACACACGGTCGGAATTCTCGTCGGAAAAAGCTCTGATGGTTTTCCCATCGGAATTCCGACGGAATTTCGCTCAAACTGTCTTGCCTACACACGGTCACACCAAATTCCGACGGTCAGTAACACACCGGCATAAAACACGTTCGACAGCACTATAAAAGGGAAGTTTAATGTTTCTGAGCATGCGTCGAATTGTTTCCGAGCATGCGTCGGAATTTTGCGTGTCGGAATTGCATACACACGATCGGAAAATCCGATGGAAAGGTTTTCCGTCAGAAAAATTGAGAACAGGTTCTCAATCCAAAGTCCGTCGGAAATTCCGACAGAAAAAGACCGATGGTCGGTCGGAAAATCAGTTGAAAAGCTCCCATCGGACTGTTTCCATCGGAAATTCTGACCGCGTGTACACCGCATTAGAAGAGGTAGGTCTTGAGTTTTTTCCAGAAGGCCTGATGGTTTCCTTCCAAGCGGATGTTCGTGGGTAGAGCGTTCCATAGCCGTGGTCCTTGGACTGCGAATCTTCGTTCTCCCCTTGATTTGTACCGGGACTTGGGGACGAGGAGGAGGTTTTGGTTGGTTGATCGGAGGTTGCGATTGGGAGTGTAGTGTTTTATTTTTTCGCATAATTATTGAGGAGCGTTTCCCTGTGTGCATTTGTGGGTCAGGCAGAGGGTCTTGAATGTGATCCGATCCTTTACGGTTAGCCAGTGTAGGATCCTCAGGGAGGGGGAGATGGATTCCCATGGTTTTTTTCCCGTGACTAGTCTTGCTGCCGTGTTTTGAATGACTTTTAGGCATGCAATCTGGAATTTAGGTAGTCCTATGTAGAGGGAGTTTGCGTAGTCGAGTCGAGAGTTGATGATTGTTCCTACTACTATTGCTTTCTCTTTTTCTGGAATGAAGGGGATGAGTCCACGTAGCAGGCGTAGAAGATAGTAAGATCCGCTGACTACTGATCCTATTTGTACATCCATTGACATTTCTGAATCGAAGATGACTCCGAGACTTTCGGCTTTTGTGCTTAGAGGGATTGTCTGTCCAAGGATGGTGGGTGGAGCCCATGGGGTCGTAGATTTAGTCTTTCGGTTTGCGTTTAGGAGAAGAAGTTCTGTTTTGGATCCACTGAGTTTGAGGGAGCTCGTGGACATCCAGTCATCTATCGATGTGAGGCACTTTTCTAATTCCTGATATTGGTCTTTTTGTCCGGTGATGCGAAAGTAGAGTTGAGTAATATCCGCGTAAGAGTGGAAGCATAGGTCTGATTTTCTGAGGATTTTGAGGAGTGGACGGATGTAAATGTTGAAGAGAATGGGTGACAAAGGTGATCCTTGAGCTACTCCATAGTAAACTGCGCAAGATTCAGAGGTCAAATAAGTTTCTCTACTTGACTCTTCACCTAGGCCTCATGGTCGGCTTCAGCTTTGATTTATACTACTACCTAGGCCATCTTCTACCCCTTGGGTTTTCTGTTTTGGCTTGTTTTGACGTACCCTGAGATGATACTCATTTAATGTCTCTTTTTTCAGGAATAACTGTATGACCCTAGGCACTGTTCTTGCATTTTTCGCCTGCATGTATTCCGCTTACTTTTGCCTTGTTATTCGGGTTACTGCTTAGCCTGTAACCCAAGCATGTTCACATTCTGTACTGACTTGTTTCTTGTTAAACCTTAATAAAAATTATTTGGAAAAAAAAAGATTCAGAGGTCAAGGCTCCAAGTTTCACTGTCTGTGACTAATTTCCTAAGATTTCCTATATGCACCCTTGTAGAAGGACTGTGACATAGCGCCCTCTGCTGGTGGATTAACACACTAGGCATGCAGTAGATTAGCGTAACTTTACTGCATATCGAGGACTTCAAGGGTGGTTCCTGATATCACCATCAACAGCTGTTCTAGGTGCTCTTAGGGCCAGAGACATGAGCGGTTCAATGCGTCCTGAATAAATATTCTGACAAATTTTTTGTTATTCGAAGATTCGGATATATCCGAATACCCAAATTACAGTACAAACAAATTACGTAATTCTCTGAATAATGAAACCAATTTCTGAAATTCAATTTGAAATTCGAATCGAATTTTACATCGAATACCATTCGATTTCGAACTGTAAACATATTGCTGAAATCAAAGACTGTGTTATTAGTGTATCATTTCGAAATAATGCTGTTTTTTTGTTAAGCCAAAGGTGATTTAACCACTTCAGCCCCAGAAGATTTGGCTGCTGAATGACCAGGCCGTTTTTTGCGAAATTCGGCACTGCGTCGCTTTAACTGACAATTGCACGGTCGTGCGACGCTTCACCCGAACAAAATTGACGTCCTTTTTTTCCCCACAAATAGAGCTTTCTTTTGGTGGTATTTGATCGCCTCTGCAGTTTTTATTTTTTGCGCTATAAACAAAAAAAGAGAGAAAATTAAAAAAAAAAAACACAATATTTTGTACTTTCTGCTATAATAAATATCCCCATCCCGCACTGCGTTGATTTAACTGACAATTGCGCGGTCGTGCGACACTTCACCCAAACAAAATTGACGTCCTTTTTTCCCCACAAATAGAGCTTTCTTTGGTGGTATTTGATCGCCTCTGCGGTTTTTATTTTTTGCACTATAAACAAAAAAAGAGCGAAAATAAAAAAAAAAACACAATATTTTGTACTTTCTGCTATAATAAATATCCCCATTTTTTTTTTAAAAAAGCAAATTTTTTCTCAGTTTAGGTTGATACGCATTCTCCTACATATTTTTGGTAAAAAAAAATCGCAATAAGCGTATATTGATTGGTTTGCGCAAAAGTTATAGTGCCTACAAAATAAGGTATAGATTTATTGCATTTTTATTATTTTTATTTTTTTACTAGTAATGGTGGCGATCTGCAATTTTTATTGTGACTGCGACATTATGGTGGACACATCGGACAATTTTGACACATTTTTGGACCATTGGCATTTATACAGCGATCAGTGCTATAATTGCATTGATAACTGTAAAAATGTCACTGACAGGGAAGGGGTTAACACTAGGGGCCGATCAAGGGTTAACTGTGTTCCCTGGGAGGTGATTCTAACTGAAGGGGGAGGGGACTGACTAGAGGAAGTGACGGATCGTGGTTCCTAGCTAATAGGAACACGCAATCTGTCACTCCTGTCAGAACAGAACACAGACTTCCGTGTTCTGTCCCTCATGCTCTCGATCGCTCATGGCTGGCGGTCATCGCGACCATCAGCCACAAGCATCGGCACCCCCGCAGTGTAGCGGGTGCGTGTGCCTGCCCCCCGGTGGCGTGCGCGCCCCCCCTGCTATCAAGATCCTGCGAGTCGACGTATAGCTACGATGGTTCGCAGGATCGTGCTGACCTGCCGCCGTAAAATTACGGTGGCTGGTTGGCAAGCGAAGATTTTTCTTTTGTTCGTTCACTTTGCAAGTATAAAATTGATAAAAAGAAACCAGTAAAATATATACTGGTTTCATCAGTGCATATCAATGAAGCAGAAAAATTACCTGTTTGCAAAATTTTATAACAAACTATTAAACATGATTTTTTTTTTTTTTTTATAAAATTTTCCATCTTTTTTTGTTTGTTTAGCAAAAAATAAAAACCCCAGCTGTGATTAAATACCACCAAAAGAAAGCTCTATTTGTGGGAAAAAAATTATAAAAATGTCATTTGGGTACAGTGTTGTATGACCGCGCAATTGTCATTCAAAATGCGTCAGTGCCGAAAGCTGAAAATTGGTTTGGCCAGGAGGGGGGTTTAACCACTTGCCGACCGGCGCACGACGATATACGTCGGCAGAATGGCACGTACAGGCAGGAGGGCGTATATATAAGTCCCTCCTTTCTGCCTGTCCATGCCATCGGGAGCGCGCCGGGATCGGCGCGCTCCCGCGCCGGTCGGGACCCCCGTGAGTCCGATCGCGGTCCCCGCGGACTCGATCGCCGTGGGGACCCCCGCGATCGTCTCACGGGACGGCTGAACGGGGAGATGCCGAGATAAACAGCATCTCCCCGTTCTGCCTAGCAACTAGTGATGCCGATCTCTGCTCCCTGTGATTGGAGCAGAGATCAGCATTCACTAGCTGACAGCCACGCCCCCCCACAGTAAGAAACACACCCCTAGGCATACTTAACCCTTACACTGCCCCCTTGTGGTTAACCCCTTCACTGCCAGTGTCATTTATACAGGAATCAATGCATTTAAATAGCATTAATTGCTGTAAAAATGACAATGGTCCCAAAAATGTGTCAAAAATGTCCGAAGTGTCCGCCATAATGTCGCAGTCACAAAAAAAATCGCAGATCTCCGCCATTACTAATAAAAAAAAAAAATATTAATAAAAATGCTATAAATCTATCCCCTATCTTGTAAATGCTATAACTTCTGCGCAAACCGATCAATAATCGCTTATTGCGATTTTTTTTTACCAAAAATATGTAGAAGAATACGTATCGGCCTAAACTGAGGGAAAAAAATGTTTTTTTATATATTTTTTGGGGATATTTATTTATTATAGCAAAAAGTAAAAAATAATGCATTTTTTTCAAAATTGTCGCTCTATTTTTGTTTATAGCGCAAAAAATAAAAACCGCAGGGGCGATCAAATACCACCAAAAGAAAGCTCTATTTGTGGGAAAAAAAGGACGTCAATTTTGTTTGGGAGCCACGTCGCACGACCGCGCAATTGTCAGTTAAAGCGACGCAGTGCCGAATCGCAAAAAGGGGCCTGGTCCTTTGGCTGCAAATTGGTCCGGTCTGAAAGTGGTTAAGTGCCCAGTAAGCAGGTGTTTAAGTGCCCTGTATTGAAGTGGTTAATAATCAGACATTTACCTGTCCCAGGGTCCAGCGATGCGGGGGAACGACGCCCGTCCCTTCCCCCGCTCCGCTCGGCGGCGCCGGCATTCTTACTGTGGGCACCCGGCTGTGGCTTTACAGCCGGGCACCCACTGCGCATGCGCGAGCGGCGCTGCACGCTGTTATACGTCGCGCAGTCATCTGGGACCTGTCACATGTCCCAGATGACTGACTGTGCCGAGGGGAAGTGATGTCAGTGCTCGGGCACTGAAGGAGGCAGACTACGAGGGACCCCCTAGCAACAGGCATTAAGAGGTGAGTAAAAATTATTTTCCAATTATTTTTTTTTTTAAATGAATTTTAAGCTATTTTTTTTTTTTTTTTGGTGGATACACCACTTTAAGTGGAACATCAGGTTTGCTTTGCATGTGGATACAAAGACAAAAAAAAAAGAACAGCTGACAAAACAATCTTATATTACTCATATAAAAATGACAACTACACAGGCTAGCTACAACTAGAGGGATGTGTGTTGTTGTTTCTGTACAATCAAAACATAGAATGGAGTTATAGTTACTCACATTGTTATTTGAATGTCATTCGACACACCAAGTCCATTTCCCCACTATGAGGTCTGTTTGTAAATCATTCATTGGATGAATGTCACACATATTATTTGTGCAGGTTTGACACATTTCCCCTTTTGTTTCCTGTATTAGAATTATTCCCATAAACTTCAGCTCCATCTTGTGGCCATATACAATATCGTTTTCTGAACTACCTCAATGGAAAAATATACAGTTTGACCACTAGATGGAGCCGCGAATCATAGGAATAAATCTAATACAGGAAATATGAGAAACATTTGTTTATGTGTGTGACACTCCTGCAATGTATTTGTTAAATTTTATAAATAAATTCCTTTGATTTAAGGTTCGATAATGCAGAGAATTCTGTTTCAATGTTTTTTTTTTTTTTTTGTTATTCAGAGCTGCAGCCCCATACCCCCTTTTGTTAAGTAGCCTTGTTTTAGAATTTTCAATGATATATAAAAACAGTAATAAAAATAAATATCCAAAAAATAGTCTAAAAGAATTCCCCAAAATAACTAGCTTAGTAAACTTTAAATAAATGATTAAATGTATTTTTTTTTAGTGGGAAGCCAGAGTTCTACTTTAATCACTTCAATACCGGGCACTTTTCCCCCCTTCCTGCCCAGGCCAATGTTCAGATTTCAGTGCTGTCACACTTTGAATGACAATTACTCAGTCATGCAACAAAATGAAATAGATAGAGCTTTCTTTTGGTGGTATTTAATCTAATTTAACTACTTCAATACCGGGCACTTACACCCCCTTCCTACCCAAGCCAATTTTCAGCCTTCAGCGCTGTCGCTGTTTAAATGACAATTGCGCGGTTATGCTACACTGTACCCAAACAGAATTTTTATCATTTTGTTCCCACAAATAGAGCTTTCTTTTGGTGGTATTTAATCATCTGTACATTTTCTATTTTTTGCTAAACAAATAAAAAAAAGACCTAAAATTTAGAAAAAAATAAAGTTTTTCTTTTGTTTCTGTTATAACATTTTGTAAATAAGTAAGTTTTCTCCTTCACTGATGGGCACTGATAAGGCGGCACCGATGAGGTGGCACCAATGAGGTGGCACTGATGGGCACTGATGATGGGCACTGATGGGGACTGGTAGGTGGCACTGATGTGTGGCACTGATATGCATTACTGATGGGCACTGATAGGTGGCACTGATGGGCACTCATGGGTGACACTGGTGGGCACTGATGGACACTGATAGGCAACACTGATGGGCACTGAAAGGCTGCACTGATGAGTACTTATGGGTGGCACTGATAGGCTGCACTGATAGGCGCACTGATGGGCACTGATAAGTGGCACTGATGGGCACTGAAAGGCTTCACTGATGGCACTGGCAAGGATTGGGGATGGGCACAGATTGTCAGCTGCCTGGGCCCTGATTGGCATTTCCCTGGTGGTTGAGGGTGGCATACCTGGTGGTCCAGTGTGGAGGCAATTTCTGGTGGTCCTGGTGGTCCTGGGTGGGCATCTGAGGGGGGTCTGCGCTGATAAACAGGAGAGAAGCCGATCGGTTCTCCTCTACTCGTGTCAGTCAGACGCGAGTGAGGAAAAGCCGATCAATGGCTCTTCCTGTTTACATCGTGATCAGCCATGATTGGACACGGCTGATCACGTGGTAAAGAGCCTCCGTCAGAGACTCTTTACCGAGATTGGTGTTGTGGTGTGACTGACTGACACACCGCACCACAGATCGCCGCGATGAGCGCCCCCGCGGGCGCGCGTGAGAGACCGTTCTGGAGGGCCATCGTATGACGTCTACCCAGAACGAGAGTTTTACCGACCTGGTGGGCAGGAGACAAGTGGTTAATTTTAAGTGGAGTGCCTTTTATTTTTTAATTAACAGAAAAAGACTGGTGGACACAGCAGGTGACAGATCAAGCTGCAGCGGGCCAGCCAGAGCGTGCAGGATAGGGTGACCAGACATCCCTGGTTTCCGGGGACAGTCCCCTGATTGAGTCCCCGGACCAAGTCTGTCCCCAGTTTTGTTCCCGGATTGGATTTGAACAGAGACTGGGGCAATTTCAAAAATATAAAAAAAATCTGAATTACACACCCCCGCTCCTACTAGCTAAGGGGGATGTATTTTTTTTCCATTATCTGTGCCCCTTTCTGATGATCCTGTGCTGGTCGGAGCGGAGAGAATATTTTTTCAGTATCGGGTCCATGTTCTTCTGCCTTGGCTCATGTCCCGGCCAGCCGCCTACCTGCTTATCCCCTTGCCTTCCCTGGCGGAGTGATCTTCCTCCGCTCCCCACCAGTGATGTAAGTAACTGAGTTAAAATAAACTGAGTTACTTAACGCAGTTACTTTAGAGGGTAACGAGTAATCTAACTGATTACTTTTCCCCTCATGGTAACTCAGTTCCCATTACTTGGGCGGAGTTACCCCAATTACATCTACTGCCACTAGATGGCAGTAGTGTAATTCCGGTGTCCTGACGAAAAAGTTCCCCTGCGGGATAAGGACCCCCCTGTACTGCGCAAGCGCAGGGCTTGCGCAGTACGAAGGACTACGGAGCTTCCGAAAATTGCCGAACCTAAACAGCTCTGAGTGAACTCTACACCGCGCAGTTAACATGTAATTGTACGAGGCGATGCCGCACGCTCCCGATGCTCGTGCTACTCTGCAAGGGGCGTCTATCGTGTAACTAAGGGGCGGGTCTAGTATTACTGTAACCAAGGGGCGCATTTATTATTATTGTTATATATCGAGCTCTGCCCATTAATTTAACATTCGCCCTCTTCTGTAGCCATCCGCCCCTTACACAATATAATAATAATAGACCCGCCCCTTGCTTACACGCTATAACAGATCTGCCCCTTGGTTAGAGTAATAATAGAGCAGCCCCTTGGTTACACGATATATAACAATAATAATAAATGCGCCCCTTGCTTACAGTAATACTAGACCCGCCCCTTAGTTACACGTATAGAATATTTAAAAAAAAAGTCAGTTACTTTGCTGCGTAACTAATTACTTTTCCAATGTAGTAACTGAGTTACTTTTTGGGAAAAGTAATTTATAACTTAACTAATTACTTTTTTAAAGTAAGATGACCAACACTGCTCCCCACCCAGTAGTAGCCCAGGCCCGGAGAGTGAGACTTAACAGTCTGTGAGGCGGGCAGCAATGGGCAGAGGGTCTCTGATTGCCACCATTACTATTACTATTACCCGGATTTCACTTAAAAAAATCTGGTCACCTTAGTGCAGGAGGCATGACATCCTCCCGCAACCAGGGAGCTCCCACCCAGTCCTTATATTACAATAGGCTGGACAGGAAGCAATTAGGGGAAAAAAATGATGTGGGAAAAACAAAACAAAAAAAAAACTGTCTTTTAAAAATGTGCAGACTAGCCACTAGAGGGCACAAACACCGTTCAATGACTTGGCAGTCTTGCATTGGGATGAGAGGCAAAAATAGGCTTCACGCACATGGAAGGTGAACGGCTGAAAATTTGCGCAAGGTAGCTATGCATTCAGGAGGTATGTTGCCCACACATGCGCAGGTAAACGCCAATGCACAGTAACTTAGGAGCTTGCAAGAGTATGCCCGCATACAATCATTCCAATGTACACTATCACGCACATGAACTTTAATGGCATCCCAGTCTCAGACAGCCTTCCCAGAAGAGGTGAAGCTGTTATAGCTGCCAAGGGTGGGCCAACTCAATATTGAACCCTACGGGCTAAGACTGGGATGCCATTAAAGTTCATGTGCGTGTAAAGGCAAGTGTCCCAATACTTTTGACAATATAGTGTGTCTGTATGTTGCACCTGTGGTTCCCCGGGTGCTGGAAAACACCTGGAATTGTACGCTGAGCATATTTTCAGCCTCTCACCGTCCAAATGCATGAGATCTTATTATTTTGTATAAAGAAATAATGTTGAGGGTCACTCATGCTTTACATTTAACAAATAACTTTGATGTAATATTTGTATGTATGAATGTGATTTAGGGACCCTAGACTGTAAGGGACATGTCGCAGGTCCCAGAAGATTGCCTGTCCACTCGGAAAGCACATCGTGACTCGCACATGCGCACCTGGCCGTGAAGCCGCAAGCTGTCACTGCCGGGTGCCCACGGTTTCTATGACAGCGGTGCAGAGAAGAGAGGGGGGAGAGGAGCGAGGCTCCGCCCCCCCCCCCACATCGCTGGACCGTGGGACAGGTCAGTGTCTGTTTATTAAAAGTCAGCAGTTACACTTTTTGTAGCTGCTGGCTTTCAATAAACGGAAAAAAGCCTGGAACTCCGCTTTAAAGATTTCTAAATTCGCCACCAGAGGGCGCAAACGCATTTCAAAGATTTGGTAATTTTTGAGCTCGAAATTGTGATGAGAGGCAGTAAGGCTGAACTTTCTTGTAGTACTCCATGATAGGTAGATCCTGGTTACATCATGAGGAAATATGAGTGCCTACCAGGGGCGGACTGACCATTCGGCCACTCGGGCACTGCCCGAGGGCCCCGGGCCACTAGGGGGCCCCATCAGGGTTGCCAGCCTCAGTAAAACCAGGGACAGTATGTAAAAATCTGTGTTTTTTTTTACATCTGTCTCTGAAATGTCCCTTACCGACATCCCTTTGGTCTAAAAATCCAGAGATTATAGCTGCCCCACCTCTCCAGTATCTTCTCAGCCAATAGAAACAGGTCTGTGTATACTGTGTGTGTGTGTATACTGTGTGGCCCCATAATCTCTGATTGCCTGTGGGGCCCCATAATCTCCTATTGCCCGGGGGCCCCATGAGTTGTCAGTCCGCCCCTGGTGCCTACATATATCATTACCAAACATACACCTACCAGCCATAACATTATTAATATCAAGTAAAGTGAATATTATTGATTATGTCATAACATCGGTATTTGAAAGTGGGTGGGATATATTAGGCAGCAAGTGAACATGTTGTCACTGAAGTTGATGTGTTGAAGGCATAAAAAATGGGCATGTGTAAGGATTTGCGTGACTTTGACAATGTGCAAATTGTAATGACTAGACAACTGGTTCAGAGCAACTCCAAAAAGGCAGCTCTTGTGGGATGTTCCTGGTCTGCAGTGGTCCAAGGAAAGAAACTTGACAAACCAGCGACAGGGTCATGGGCAGCCATGGCTCATTGATGCACGTGGAGAGCGAAGCCAGTGGCGTTGTTAGCCGGGTGCGGGCCGCACCCGGGTGACACCCGCCAAAGGGGTGACACCCGTGGGTAGTGGCACCGCTAACACCGCCGCCGCCGTGTCTCACCGTCGCCGCGACTGTGTCCCTCAGCGGAGCGGAACGAAGCCTCCTCCCCCTCCTCCGTTTACATCCACCGAGGAGGAGGAGCTCGAGGGACACACACCGCTGTCTGTATCTGAGTTCTGTAAGGGGGGTGTCTGTATTGAGGGATATGTCTGTACTGGGGGGATTTGCACTGGGGGTGTTTCTGCACTGGAGGGTGTCTGTAAAATGGGGGGTCTGCACTGGGGGGTGTCTGTACTTTGGGGGGTCTGCACTGGGGGGGGTGTCTGTATGGGGGTCTGCACTGAGGGGGATATCTGTACTGCTGGGGGGGGCCTGCCCTGGGGGGTGTCTGTACTGAGGGGGGGGGGGTCTGCACTAAGGGGGGGGTGTCTGTACTGAGGGGGGGTCTGCACTAAGGGGGGGTGTCTGTACTGCTGGGGGGGTCTGCACTGGGGGGTCTGCACTGAGGGGAATGTCTGTACTGAGGGGGGGGGGGAGTCAGTACTGCTGGGGGGTCTGCACTGAGGGGGGTGTCTGTAATGCTGGGGGGGGGGTCTGCACTGGGAGGGGTATCTGTACTGCTGGGGGGTGTCTGTACTGAGGGGGGTCTGCACTAAGGGGGGGTGTCTGTACTGATGGAGGGGTCTGCACTGAAGGGGTGTCTGTACTGAGGGAGGAGGGTCTATATTGATGGAGGGTGGTCTGTACTTAGTGGGGGGGGGTCTGTACTGAGGGAGGGGGATCTATACTGCGGGAGGGGGGTCTGTAGTTAGTGGAGGGGGTCTGTACTGAGGGGGGACTATAGTTGGTGGGGGGGGGGTGACACCATTTTTTTTCGCACCGGGTGACACCAACCCTAGTGACGCCACTGAGCGAAGCCTGGCCTGTGTAGTCCGATCCAATAGAAGAGCTACTGTACTACTCAAGTTGCCCAAAAAAGTTCATGCTGGTTCCAATAGAAAGGTGTCAGAACACACAGTGCATTGCAGTTTGTTGTGTATGGGGCTGTGTAGCTGCAGAGCGGTCAGGGTGCCCATGCTGACCCGTGTCCACAGCCAAAAGTGCCTACAATGAACATATGAGCATCAGAACTGGACTAACGGAGCAATGGAAGAAGGTAGCCTGGTCTGGTGAATTCAAGAATGGTTTGAGGAACACAACAAGTTTGAGGTGTTGATAGGGTTGCCACCTTTTCTTCAAGCCAAACCCGAACTCTTTAGCGCCACAGGGCACATTTTGTTTTCCGTAGTTTACACTATAGGATTATAAAAGACCTGGGACACCTTTGGGTGCCCCAAAGAGAGTGGTAATGCAGTGCGCTGCGGCAAACAGTGGGTGTGGCCAAACAACAGCTCTTGCTGACATCATGCCCCCCCCCCCCCCCAATGATGCCAAACCTGCCCCCAGACAGCAGGCCGCAGCTCTTGAATGGCAACCTATTTTTGTGTGACTATCTCAGTTACTTGGGGAGCCACAGCCCAGTCTAAATAATGTGTCCGGGTTTCAGGCAGACTGAAACCCGGACACAATATTCCAAACCTGAACTGTCCGGGTGAATCCTGGTGGGCAGGTGGCAACCCTAGGTGTTGACTTGGCCTCTATCTTCTCCAGATACGAACCCCCCCCCACCCAATTCCATATTAATATCGGGCCAATCTAACAAGGTTCCTTAATCTTCCTTTAGTGCCCATGCTTTTCAGCCCCTTCCTGCCTCATGCTCTTTCCTTTGTCCCATCGGAACACCCCAGCATTCAAATGCAGTGAGGTTCTGAAGAGCTCCCTCTAGAGGCAAACCTGTAAATCTCTATATTTGAAGAATAATAAAAATATAAAAGAGCTGTTCTCCATCTTTCTAAATTGTTGCATTTGTAAATGTCAAAAGCCAATATAAAGGAATAAGTGTTAAAAAAATAGAAACTTGTGGGCTTAACTAAGTTATACTGCGGCAGCTTGGCTCCCCTGGGCGAACCATCGTAGCTGTATGCCGCTTCACCTTTTGACCACTAGGGGGGCGCGCGCACGTGCCCGCGGCACAACGCCAGAGCCGATGCACGTGCCTTGCGGTCGCGATGACCTCCAGGCACCCGCGATCACTTCACACAGAGACAGAACGTAGATCTGTAAATGTAAACAGACAGATCTCCGTGCGGTCAGGGGTGAGGAGAGTGATCTGTTGTTCATACTAAGTATGAACAACGATCGCTCTCCTCACCCAGGCAGTCCCATCCCCCCACCGTTAGAATCACTCCCTAGGAAACACAGTTAACACCTTGATCACCCCCTACTGTTAACCCCTTCCCTGCCTGTGACATTTACACAGTAATCAGTGCATTTTTATAGCACTGATTGCTGTATAAATGACAATGGTCCCAAAAATGTGTCAGTGTCCGATCTGTCTGCCATAATGTTGCAGTCCCGATAAAAATTGCTGATCACCTCCATTACTAGTAATAAAAAAAATCATAAAAATGCCATAAATCTTTCCCCTATGTTGTAGACGCTATAACTTTTGCGCAAATCAATCAATAAATGCTTATTGCAATTTTTATTACCAAAAATATGTAGAAGAATACGTATCGGCCTAAACTGAGGAAAAAAATAAAGTTTTTTAAAAAAAAAATTGGGGATATTTATTATAGCAAAAAGTACAAAATGTGTTTTTTTTTGTAAATTTTCGCTCTTTTTTTTGTTTATAGCGCAAAAAATAAAAACCGCAGATGTGATCAAATACCACCAAAAGAAAGCTCTATTTGTGGGAAAAAAAGGACATCAATTTTGTTTGGGTACAACGTCGCAAGACCGCGCAGTTGTCAGTTAAAGCGACGCAGTGCCGAATCACAAAAAATGGCCTGGTCAGTGAGCAGCCAAATCTTCCGGGGCTCAAGTGGTTAAAGTGGTAGTTATAGGCCAATGACAAGTATTCTTAACCACTTCCGCTCCAGCAGATTTACTCCCCTTCATGACCAGGCCATTTTTTATGATACAGCACTGCATTATTTTAACTGACAATTGCGCGGTCGTGTGCTGTTGTACCAAATAAAATTGATGTCCTTTTTTTCCCCACAAATAGACCTTTCTATTGGTGGTATTTGATCAGCTCTGCGATTTTTTTTTTTTTTGCGCTATAAACAAAAAAGGGCCGACAATTTTTGGAAAAAAAATATATATTTTTTACTTTCTGCTATAAAACACATCCAATAAAAAAATTTTAAAAATCAAATTGCTTCCTCAGTTTAGGCCAACATGTCTTCTGCTACATATTTTTACAAAAAAAAAAATCCCAATAAGCGTATATTGATTGGTTTGCGCAAAAGTTATAGCGTCTACAAACTATGGGATAGATTTATGGAATTTTTATTTATTTATTTATTTTTTACTAGTAATGGCGGTGATGAGCGACTTATAGCGGGATTGCGATATTGTGGCTGACAAATCGGACACCTAACTGACAGTTTTGACACTTTTTAGGGACCAGTGACGCCAATACAGTGATCAGAGCTAAAAATATGCACTGCCACTGTACTAACGATACTGACTGGGAAGGGGTTAATATCAGGGATGATCAAAAATGTATGCCTAGCCAGTGTTTTTGTATTGTGTGGGAGGTACTTTTACTAGGGGAAGACATGGATCCTTGTCCCTGCTTTGCAGGAACACAGGATCCATGCTTTCCCTACTGACAGAATGGCGATCATCCTCTGTAATGAACGATCAGCGGATGCCAGTGGATATTGAGTCCACCGTACCCACCCATCAGTCCCATTGTGGATAATCACAGCAAGAGCAAGCCGCTGGCGGTTTGCATTCGGGCCCGCTACCCAGAAGTGCAGGATCACGTATATATACAGTATCTCACAAAAGTCAGTACACCCCTCACATTTTTGTAAATATTTTATTCTATCTTTTCATGTGACAACACTGAAGAAATGACACTTTGCTACAATGTAAAGTAGTGAGTGTACAGCTTGTATAACAGTGTAAATTTGCTGTCCCCTCAAAATAACTCAACACACAGCCATTAATGTCTAAACCGCTGGCAACAAAAGTGAGTACACCCCTAAGTGAAAATGTCCAAATTGGGCCCAAAGTGTGAATATTTTGTGTGGCCACCATTCTTTTCCAGCACTGCCTTAACCCTCTTGGGCATGGAGTTCACCAGAGCTTCACAGGTTGCCACTGGAGTCCTCTTCCACTCCTCTATGATAACATCACAAAGCTGGTGGATGTTAGAGACGTTGCGCTCCTCCACCTTCCATTTGAGGATGCCCCACAGATGCTCAATAGGGTTTAGGTCTGCAGACATGCTTGGCCAGTCCATCATCTTTACCCTCAACTTCTTTAGCAAGGCAGTGGTAGTCTTGGAGGTGTGTTTGGGGTCGTTATCATGTTGGAATACTGCCCTGCAGCCCAGTCTCTGAAGGGAGGGGATCATGCTCTGCTTCAGTATGTCACAGTACATGTTGGCATTCATGGTTCCCTCAATGAACTGTAGCTCCCCAGTGCCGGCAGCACTCATGAAGCCCCAGACCGTGACACTCCCACCACCAGGACACTCCCACCACCATGACACTCCCACCATGCTTGACTGTAGGCAAGACACACTTGTCTTTGTACTCCTCACCTGGTTGTCGCCACACACGCTTGACACCATCTGAACCAAATAAGTTTATCTTGGTCTCATCAGACCACAGGACATGGTTCCAGTAATCCATGTCTGTAGTTTTTAATGTTGGTGTCCCTTGTCATTTTACATTGTATTTTAAAATGTAACTGCCTAAAACACATAGCCAAGTATTATTCTCCACAATTTTTTTATTGTGCATTAAAAAAAAAAAACAAATACAATTAGACATGTTATCTGCCAATAGAACTTAACCAAAAAGTGCATTCTATGCATCCAAAAATATAGAAAATATACCAAATCAAATCATTATTCAACCAAAAAATAAAAGCCTCAAAGCAGGGGTCCGTCATCCGGAGATAATTCCAAAAATCAACCAGATTATTCTCCTGGAGCCCCCGCAGCAAAGGCATATGACATAATTGGTCACGATTAATAAAGCAACCAATTTTTGGTCCAAGAACTTCTCCTCCTCCTGTTTCTGGACTGGACTTGGGTAAAAGCAATAACTCCAATGCCAATAATAAATAACACGTTATCTCCTCCGATTCAGCAACATGTCTGGTTGACCATTCAGAAACAAACTGAAAAGCACGAAAAGAAAAGCACGAATCAACACTCACCAAGCTTCTACTAACACGAAATTAGCAGAAGGACCCCAAAGTGTGGCGCTAAAGATCTGAAAAACCACGTAGTACGTCACTACGTTCATGTTTGTTGGCCGACAATTCCTTGCTGTTTGTATGCAAGACAAGTTCCTGGCCAATGCCCTTCGGACAAAAGTCTGAGATTTTGTCTGTGGAAAATCCGATCGTGTGTACGAAGGCTTAAGTCTGCTTGCCTTTAGCAAACTGCAGGCTTTCTTGTGCATCATCTTTAGAAGAAGCTTCCTCCTGGGATGACAGCCATGCAGACCAATTTGATGCAGCGTGCGGCGTATGGTCTGAGCACTGACAGGCTGATCCCCCACCCCCTTCAACCTCTGCAGCAATGCTGGCAGCACTCATACGTCTATTTCCCAAAGACAACCTCTGGATATGACGCTGAGCACGTGCACACAACTCCTTTGGTCAACCATGGCAAGGCCTGTTCTGAGTGGAACCTGTCCTGTTAAACCGCTGTATGGTCTTGGCCACTGTGCTGCATCTCAGTTTCAGGGTCTTGGCATTCTTCTAATAGCCTAGACCATCTTTATATAGAACAACAATTCTTTTTTTCAGATCCTCAGAGAGTTCTTTGCCATGAGGTGCCATGATGAACTTCCAGTGACCATTATGTGAGAGTGAGAGCGATAACACCAAATTTAACACACCTGCTCCCCATTCACACCTGAGACCTTGCAACACTAACGAGTCACATGACAACGGGGAGGGAAAATGGCTAATTGGGCCCAATTTGGACATTTTCACTTAGGGATGTACTCCCTTTTGTTGCCAAAGGTTTAGACATTAATGGTTGTGTGTTGAGTTATTTTGAGGGGACAGCAAATTTACACTGTTATACAAGCTGTACACTCACTACTTTACATTGTAGCAAAGTGTCATTTCTTCAGTGTTGTCACATGAAAGATAGAATAAAATATTTACAAAAATGTGAGGGGTGTACTCACTTTTGTGAAATACTGTATGTATATAATATATATATATATATGTATATATATACATATATATATATATATATATATATATATATATATATATATATATATGTGTGTATATATATATATATATATATATATATATATATATATATATAATATATATATGATATATATATATATATATACACACGTATATGTGTGTGTGTATATATATATGTGTGAAAAAAAAATATTATATGTATATATATATATATATATATATATATATATATACACACGTATATGTGTGTGTGTGTATATATAAATATATGTATATATAATAATTTTTTTTTTTACAGACCACAGTCCAGCAAGCGAGTGGTTAATCTCTTCGGAAGAAACTCAGGCCAAGCTGACGCAAAACGGTGACCCACAGCCCAAGTTCAGGATACATGTTTAGAGAAACAACACTAAACAATGGACAAGAAACAGCGGAAGGAATAAATCAAACAAACCATTCATTGTTACAAGGCAGATGTTCAAGAAAACCTGCGATCAGCATTTCCCACATCGTCCACTAGATGGCAGCACCACGAGGCTTCAACTATAATGTTGGGTAAGCGCAAGTAAAATGGAAACCGGTGCCATTGCGTAAGAAAAAAAACAAAACAAAATAAAAATAATAACAATAATAGGTTTTTGCAATTAACGTCAAATAACATTGACTTCAGATTGGAGAGAACTATGACTTTCAATAGGCATTTGATAAATCTGAAATCTGGACTTCAGCTTCAGTCTTGCACAGTTGTACAGACTCCTCTCCTGTACTGAAATTGCTTGCTCTGGTTTCACTGCACACTGTGAGATTCTTACAATGTGCATTGGAAACCACAACAAGTCAGATTAAAGCTGCCTCTTTTCCTGGCTGGACATCCAGCATTTTCCAGCTCTCCCCCCCCCCCCCCAGCCTTAGCCCTGGCCCGCCCCTTAGGCCCCTTTCACACTGGGTCGGGGAGCCGCGGTGACGCTAAAGCATCGATATATTTAGCGCTGCTTTACCGTCGTTTTAACCGCGGTTTTCGGCCGCTCGCGGTGCGGTTTTACCCCCGCGAGCGGCCGAAAAAGGGTAAAGACCCCCCGCAGAGCGCCGCCGTATCGGCGCTTTGCGGCGGTATTGCCGCGGTTTCACCGCGGTGTCCCATTCTAATCAATGGGAAGGAGCGGTATAGGAGCGGTGAACACACCGCTCCTATACCGCTCCAAAGATGCTGCTAGCAGGACTTTTTTTGCCGTCCTGCTAGCGCACCGCTCCAGTGTGAAAGCCCGCCGGCTTTCACACTGGAGTTAAAGGGGCCGGATTTTTTCATGCGGTGAACAGGCGCTATTTTTAGCGATGTACCGCATGAAAAACGCCCCGGTGTGAAAGGGGCCTTAGGGTTGGGTAGGGTGCTGTAATGTTTACAGGAAGCTATGTACAGGCTCCTCCAACCTACCATGATCTGCCTGCTTTGCATAGAGAAGCACAAAGACCTGATGATGACATCACTGGGTATAAAATAAGGCATCTAATGAAAACAGAAAGATTTTATTTATTAACAAACTCATTAGCATGCTGATAATTAAATTTGAGAAAAGGAGGAACCAGGGAAGGTAAAATAAATGAACCGCTTAAGGACCGCCCCACATACATCTACTGTGGCAGGGAGCCCTTAAGTGCAAAACCATGTACCTGTACGCGATTCCTCTCTTCGGCTATGGGGCGCACGCTGCCGGAGACCCACTCCTGCTGTGATTGGACACAGCCAGAGCCAATCAGCGGGTTGCCGGGACCCGCCGATCGTTCACAGGAGAGGCAGAACGGCAGATGGGCCTATGTAAATAAGCTGTTCTGCCAGAGAGGAAATGGAGATCTTGTATTTCTTCTAAGCAGAAACACGGATCTCTGTTTTCCTCCAGTCACAGCACCTCCCCCATACAGCTAGGAAGCACTTATAGGGACACAATTAACCCTTTGATCGCCCCTGATATTAACTCCTTCCCTGCCGGTTTCATTTATACACTTATGCCCCGTACACACGGTCGGATTTTCCGACAGCAAATGTCCTATCGGACCATGTTGTCGGAAGTTCCGACCGTGTGTGGGCTCCATCGGACACTTTTTCTGTCGGAATTTCCGACGGAAAAAGTTTTATCTCCTGCTCTTAAATTTTCCGACAACAAAGTCCTATCGGACTTTTTCCGATCGTGTGTAGCGAATTCCGATGGACAAAGTGCCACGCATGCTCAGATCACATTACAAGACCAAAGCTATTGGCTACTAGCCTCTACGTAGTCCCGTCGTACGCAACGAACGTCACCGCGTTCAGACTGATCGTATTTTCCGACAACTTTGTCCGACCGTGTGTATGCAACACCAGTGTCGGACAAAATCCGTCGGAAAAAATCTGACGGATTTTGTGGTCAGAATTTCCGACCGTGTGTACGGGGCATTAGACATGTGCAGAACGAAAAAATGTGTTTAGTTTAGTTTCGATTCCTTATTTACATAAATTTGTTTAGTTAAATTAGTTTGATTCGTTTGATTCGTTTTCGTGATTTGTTTATTCTTTTTCTAAATCGATTCGAAAAGTTTTCTAGTCAATTTTAATTGTTTTCGAATTTGAAAAGTTTTCCAATTTGAATAGTTTTCCAATTTCCAAAAAGAATAAAATAGAATAGAAAAGAAAGGAATAGAATAGAAAAAAAGAATTCTATTCTATCCCTTTACTTTCTATTCTATTTTCTGAATCATCGATCAATTCTTTATTTCATCAAATTATCAAGGCAGCATAAATCTAGAGAACTAAAACTAAAGGCTGTTAATTTAGGAGGTAAGACCATGAATATACAAAATACAAAAAACCTCTCACAGCCAAGTTCCTAAAGGGTTGAAGTCGATGTTTGTCTACTGGGTCATTCTTAAGTTGAAGGCAACAGTTACTGCAAGAAATACACAACCAAAAAGAAGACCAGATGTATGTGTCTTGGGCCCTAGTGTCTTGCTGTGCCCTTTCTGCTAGACCAGTGTTTCTCAACCTTTTAAACACGGAGGAACCCTTGAAATAACTTTCCGGTTTCAGGGAACCCCCCCGCTGATGGTCAGTGGGAAGAATGCTCCTTATGCGGCGTACACACGACCGGACTTTTCGACAGCAAAGGTCCGACGGAACAAATCCGCTGGACAATTCGATCGTGTGTGGGCTTCATTCGGACCTTTGCAGTCCAAAAATCAGACGGACTTTAGAAATAGAACATATTTCAAATTTTTCCACCGGACCCAGTTCCGCTCGTCTGTATGCTAGTCCGACGGACGAAAACCGACACTAGGGCAGCTATTGGCTACTGGCTATGAACTTCCTTATTCTAGTCCGGTCGTACTCCATCACGTTCGATTCCATCGGACTTTGGTGTGATTTAGACATGTGCAATTCGTTTTTTTTTTTTTTTTCGTTTTTTTTTCTTTTTTTTCGTTCGTTCGTTTTCGTATGAATGAACGAATCGTTCGAATCGAACGAATCCGAATAACGAATCGTTCGAATCGTACGAATCCGATTAACGAATCGTTCGAATCGAACGAATCCGAAAAAACTAATTAGAAACAACGAATGTACGAATGAAGAAAATCCGAAAAACGAAAAAAGGAACAACAAAAATGAACGAAAAAATTCGTACATTCGTAACTTTTTTGTTTGTTGAATTGGTAATTTTCCGTGTTCCTTACAATGGTGCTGCTTAACGTGCTTCGAATAGATTGAACGAAAAAATTCGTACATTCGTAACTGTTTTTTTTCGATTCGTAACTTTTTTTTTTTTCGATTCGTAACTTTTTTTTTTTCGATTCGTAAATTATTAAAATGTAATAATAGCATACACATTACATAAAATTATGAATTATGCTCCGATTACGAATCTACGAATGTTACGAATGTACGAATAAATACGAATGCGTCCGAATTTCGAATAAACGAAAATTAAACTAACGAAAAAACAAATCAACGAAAAATAACTCTTACGAATGTACGAATCGTTAAGAATACGAACACCGACGACTTACGAATGTACGAATCGTTACGAATCAACGGAAACGAAAAAAACGAAACTAAAATAAACAAATTTTTTTCGGGAAACAAAAAAAACGAAACGAAAATAAACAAATTTTTTTGTTGTGCACATGTCTAGTGTGATTGTGTGTGTCCAAGTCCGTTCGTTTGGAAAGTCTGTCGGAAGTCCGCCTTTGCTGTGGAAAAGTCTGGTTGTGTGTACGCGGCATAACACTTGTGGTTATTGGGAAGAATTGCCCCCTTACAGATAGAGAAAAAGATCATTGGTGTCAGTAGGAACTTATCTGAGAGGCAGAAATTGCTCAAGGGACCCCTAGCATCCTCTGGAGGAACCCTTGGATCCCTGGTTAAGAAACCCTGTGCTAGACAGTCACTGCAATGGCCTTCTCCCTATGTAGACAGGTATTGGTGGTCTTTCTTGCTAGAAAGCCTAGAATGTGTTTCCTTGCTGTCTTTACCTCACTGCCCCATCTCTCTTTTACTTTTTGTTTTTCTCTGCCCTTGCTGCTAGACAGTCACTGCAATCAGGGCTGGTGCTACCACTAGGCGAACTAGGCAGCCGCCTAGAGCACACTGCTGCCTAGGGCGTTCCTACTCTCTTCTCTCTGCAGCAAGCAACTAAGTCTCAGCATCAGCAGGCAGCCGCCGCTCCGTTCACACATAGTGTCAGTGGCGCAGCGGCGGCGGCGGAGGACTGTCCCAACTCCTGAATGAATGGAAGCAAGCAAACATTAATTGATGGGTGTTGGTAGGCTGCATTTGATGGGTGCTGGTGAGGTTGCATTGATGGGCGCTGGTAGGCTGCATTTGATGGGCACTTCATTATAAAAAGGTGGGGTATACATGGGCAGGGCAAAGGGGGTGGAGTCAGGAGTGGAGCCAAGGAGGGGGGCGGCAAAATGAGATTTCGCCTAGGGTGTCAAAAATCCTTGCACCAGCCCTGACTGCAATGGACCTCTCTGTATGTAGACATACAGTATCTCACAAAAGTGAGTACACCCCTCACATTTTTGTAAATATTTTATTCTATCTTTTCATGTGACAACACTGAAGAAATTACACTTTGCTACAATGTAAAGTAGTGAGTGTACAGCTTGTATAACAGTGTAAATTTGCTGTCACCTCAAAATAACTCAACACACAGCCATTAATGTCTAAACCGCTGGCAACAAAAGTGAGTACACCCCTAAGTGAAAATGTCCAAATTGGGCCCATTTACCCATTTTCCCTCCCTGGTGTCATGTGACTTATTAGTGTTACAAGGTCTCAGGTGTGAATGGGAAACAGGTGTGTTAAATTTGGTGTTATCGCTCTCACTCTCTCATACTGGTCACTGGAAAGTTCAACATGGCACCTCATGGCAAAGAACTCTCTGAGGATCTGAAAAAAAGAATTGTTGCTCTACATAAAGATGGCCTAGGCTATAAGAAGATTACCAAGACCCTGAAACTGAGCTGCAGCACGGTGGCCAAGACCATACAGCGGTATAACAGGACAGGTTCCACTCAGAACAGGCCACACCCTGGTCGACCAAAGAAGTTGAGTGCACGTGCTCAGCGTCATATTCAGAGGTTGTCTTTGGGAAATAGACGTATGAGTGCTGCCAGCATTGCTGCAGAGGTTGAAGGGGTGGGGGGTCAGCCTGTCAGTGCTCAGACCATACGCCGCACACTGCATCAAATTGGTCTGCATGGCTGTCATCCCAGAAGGAAGCCTCTTCTAAAGATGATGCACAAGAAAGCCTGCAAACAGTTTGCTGAAGACAAGCAGACTAAAGACATGGATTATCTTTCTCTCTCTCCCCCCTCTCCCCCCACTCTCTCATCTCTTACCTTCTCAGCTCCACACCACGTGGGACAGCCAGGGACTACGAACTGCTCTGCTCTGTTGTGGGTGGGACCGGAGAAAGGAATGACTTCACGTTGAGGTGCGCCGCGCTCAGCACCTCATTGGCTGGAAGCACACAGGCCAGGCAACACAGATGACCGTGTCCGTGTGAGGCCTGTATACTTGCACAGTGAGTGACAGACAGTCAGCACTATATTGGCGGAGCTGCGGAGTCTCGCGGTGTGGCACCAGCCGTGGCTACCGATGGGCCCGACGAAAAACATGAATGATCCGTCCAACTGGGCCCTGCCACAGCACACCTGCAATTCTCCCGCGGCACACTAGTTTGAGAGTCACTGATGTGGACACTGAAGGTCTTGGTGGGAAATATGCTACTTTGTCCAGTTGGTGAATTGCTGCATGTCCAGGAGATTGATTTGCCTTCATATAGGCATGCTTGTGTCTGATTGGCTCTCTTCTGTCACCCTATGTGGGTAAGGTTATCTGCATAATTACAATGTATTCACCCGAATAGCTGGCTGGGCATGTTGTTACTTCACTTCTGTTTATAAAAGTAATTATCCAGAAGTTGTGATGAAGTAAATAAATGTACACACGTGGATAGCTTTATTTGTTCTTCAGGATCCTTTTACAAGAGGCCTCTATCAATTCTTCCCTAGAACGCTATATACACTATATTACCAAAAGTATTGGGACACCTGCCTTTACACACACATGAAGTTTAATGGCATCCCAGTCTTAGTCCGTAGGGTTCAATATTAAGTGGCCCACCCTTTGCAGCTACAAGCATTCTCCTGGAATGGATTATGCTCGTAATCCAAGGTTCCACTGTACTGTACTGTGTATTGAGTTGGCCCGCCCTTTGCAGCTATACCAGCTTAAACTCTTTTGGGAAGGCTGTCCACAAAGTTTAGGAGTGCGTCTATGGGTATGTTTGACCATTCTTCCAGAAACGCATTTGTGAGGTCCGGCACTGATGTTGGACAAGAAGGCCTGGCTCGCAGTCTCCGCTTGAATTCATCCCAAACAGGGGCATACCTAGTGCATTTGGCACCCGGGGCGGATCCTATATCTGGCACCCCCCACCTTAAAACATAAAAACACCCCACTGTGCTCCCTGCATACCTCTGCATCTTTAAATATCTCTTTGTCACTACTGTGTACATTACACACCCCCCTGCACCTCCGGACCCCTTTACATTACACAGCACCCTGCACCTCTGGACCCCTTTACATTACACAGTACTCTGGACCCCTTTACATTACACAGCACCCTGCACCCCTTTACATTACACAGCACCCTGCACCTCTGGACCCCTTTACATTACACATCCCCCTGCACCTCTGGACCCCTTTACATTACACATCCCCCTGCACCTCTGGACCCCTTCACATTACACAGCACCCTGTACCTCTGGACCCCTTTACATTACAGATCCCCCTGCACCTCTGGACCCCTTTACATTACACAGCAGCCTGCACCTCTAGACCCCTTTACATTACACAGCACCCTGCACCTCTAGACCCCTTTAAATTACACGGCACCCTGCACCCCTTTACATTACACAGCACCCTGCACCTCTGGACCCTTTACATTACACAGCACCCTGCACCCCTTTACATTACACAGCACCCTGCACCTCTGGACCCCTTTACATTACACAACACCCTGCACCTCTGGACCCCTTTACATTACACAGCACCCTGCACCTCTGAACCCCTTTACATTACACAGCACCCTGCACCTCTAGACCCCTTTACATTACACAGCACCCTGCATCTCTGGACACCTGTATGTTACACAGACACCCCCCCCTAACAGCTCTGGACCCCCTGCATGTTACACAGACCCGCCTACAATACAGACCCCCCCTACAATACAGACCCCCCCCCTGCACAACCCCCCTACAGTGCAGACCCCCCTTCAGTACAGACCCTTCTACAGTGGAGACCCCCCTACAATGCAGAGCCCCCCCTACAGTACAGACCCCCTCCTTCAGTACAGACCCCCCTACAGTGGAGACCCCCCCTACAATGCAGACCCCCCTACTACAATGCAGACCCCCCTACTACAATGCAGACCCCCCTACAATGCAGAGCCCCCCCCTACTACAATGCAGACTCCCCCTTCAGTACAGATCCCCCTACTACAGTACAGACCCCCCTACTACAGTACAGACCCCCCCCTACGACCCATAATGTACCTTAGGTCAGGAGTGTCAGCGCGGGACACACAGCAGACTACAAGGAGGAGGGGGGAGGCGGAGCCGGCGGCTTCACTCTGCTCGGCTGTATGACACAGCCGAGACAGATCAGAGCCGCAGAGAGCGGCGGAGAGCGGCGAACACCCTCCCCCTCCTCTCACCTCACCTGCCGCTGGCTGTCACTCACCGCGCCGCTGCGCAACATATATCAGCGCTTGGCGCGCTTCCATCGCGGAGGGGGGCGCCGGCCTGACACCCCCCCAGTGTGCGGCACCCGGTGCGGCCCGCCCCCCCGCACCCCACTTAGTACGCCACTGATCCCAAAGGTGTTCTATTGGGTTGAGGTCAGGAAAGTTCCTCCACCCCTGAGAAAAAAAGGGCTCTCTATACTCATTCACCAGGGGGGCGGGGGGGGGGGAGAGTTATCTGGAGGTCTATTCTGATGGGGAATTCAAGATTTTGGGGGACAGGATGTGGAGGTTAGGCTTTGCCACCCCTTCTTGCAAAGCACCCTTCCAATGTTTAAGGCATGTGTTGTAATAAAAAAGACATGTGGCCATAAGAGTCAGAAATAACCCTTATCCAGGCATGGGCCCTGGGTAGCCAGAAAAGAAGAGGTGGAAGGCAGCAATCCCAAGCCACCATCGTTTTTCTTTAAAATTGCACGTCAGCTTGGCTGAAACTTGACTCAAGCAGAGAAACACTAGAAAAAAAGTGGAAAGAGAGTGCTAACTACAATACGTTTAAACAAAATCCAAACTAGTGTTTACCTATGACAAAGATAGTGTTAATTATTGATTATCTTGCATATAAATGAATTTAGAAATAGCATTATGAGGAGGAGGACGGGTGTGGCAGGAGAAGTGTTTATAAAACCTTAACACCTTGATTATTTCATTGTAACTTATATTAAATCATTCACGTTCACACATACACTTCAAAGTGAACCCGTGTTTTGTCCATGCAAGCCAGAGACACAGATTCACTTTAAAGTGGAACTCCAGTTACTATTTATTTTATTTTTTGTTTAATTTTAGCTGCCCTGTCCTTTGTTAAAAATAAATTCCAAGTTCTCCATACCCTCTTCACACTCTTGCATTTTCCCCAGCTTCCTCCTCGGTCCAGCGCCAGCATTCCTCTGTAGGCAGTAATGCCACGTACACACGAGTGGATTTTCCATTGGAAAAATCTTGGATGGTTTTTCCAACGGAATTCCGCTCAAGCTTGTCTTGCATACACACGGTCACACAAAAGTTCTCTGAACTTTCGACCGTCAAGAACGTGGTGACGTACAACACAACGACGAGTCGAGAAAATTAAGTTCAATGCTTCCAAGCATGCGTTGAATTGTTTCCAAGCATGCGTAGGATTTATGTGCATCGGAATTGGTACAGACGATCGGAATTTCCGATCAAAACTTTTTCCGACAGAAAAATTGAGAACCTGCTCTCAATCTTTTGCTGGCGGGAATTCGGCCGGCAAAAGTCCGATGGAGCATACACACGGTCGCATTTTCCGACCAAAAGCTCTCATCAGTCTTTTGCTGGCCGAATTTCCAATCGCCTGTACGCGGCATAAGACTCTCGTGTCATTCTGCCCATTTCCTGTGTGCCCAGCCTGTCACTTACAGTGGTGTGAAAAAGTGTTTGCCCCCTTCCTCATTTCCTGTTCCTTTGCATGTTTGTCACACTTAAGTGTTTCGGAACATCAAACCAATTTAAACAATAGTCAAGGACAACACAAGTAAACACAAAATGCAATTTGTAAATGAAGGTGTTTATTATTAAAGGTGAAAAAAAAATCCAAACCATCATGGCCCTGTGTGAAAAAGTGATTGCCCCCTAAACCTAATAACTGGTTGGGCCACCATTAGCAGCAACAACTGCAACCAAGCATTTGCGATAACGTGCAATGAGGCTTTTACAGCGTCCTGGAGGAATTTTGGCCCACTCATCTTTGCAGAATTGTCCTAATTCAGTTACATTAGAGGGTTTTCGAGCATGAACGGCCTTTTTAAGGTCATACCACAACATCTCAATAGGATTCAGGTCTGGACTTTGGCTAGGCCACTCCAAAGTCTTCATTTTGTTTTTCTTCAGCCATTCGGTGGTGGACTTGCTGGTGTGTTTAGGATCATTGTCCTGCTGCAGAACCCAAGTTCCTTTCAGCTTGAGTACACGAACAGATGGTCGGACATTCTCCTTCAGGATCTCTTGGTAGACAGCAGAATTCATAGTTCCTTTTATCACGGCAAGTCTTCCAGGTCCTGAAGCATCAAAACAGCCCCAGACCATCACACTACCACCACCATATTTTACTGTTGGTATAATGTTCTTTTTCTGAAATGCAGTGTTCCTTCTACGCCAGATATACTTGGACACACACCTTCCAAAGAGTTCCACTTTTGTCTCATCGGTCCACAGAATGTTGTCCCAAAAGTCTTGGGGATCATCAAGATGTGTTGTGGAGAAATTGAGACAAGCTTTGATGTTCTTTTTGCTCAGCAGTGGTTTTCTCCTTGGAACTCTGCCATGCAGGCCATTTTTGCCCAGTCTTTTCCTGATGGTGGAGGCATGAACGCTGACCTTAACTGAGGCAAGTGAGGCCTGCAGTTCCTTGGACGTTGTTGTGGGGTCTTTTGTGACCTCTTGGATGAGTCGTCGCTGCGCTCTTGGGGTAATTTTGGGCGGCCGGCCACTCCTGGGAAGGTTCACCACTGTTCCATGTCTTCGCCATTTGTGGATAATGGCTCTCACTGTGGTTCGCTGGATTCCCAAAGCTTTGGAAATGGCTTTATAACCCTTTCCAGACTGATAGATCTCAATTACTTTCTTTCTCAATTGTTCCTGAATTTCTTTGGGTCTCGGCATGATGTGTAGCTTTTAAGGATCTTCTGGTGGACCTTACTGTGTCAAGCAGCTCCTATTTAAGTGATGCCTTGATTGTGAACAGGTGTGGCAACAATCAGGCCTGGGTGTGGCTAGAGAAATTGAACTCAGGTGTGGACAACCACAGTTATAGTATGTTTTAACAAGGGGGGCAATCACTTTTTCACACAGGGCCATGATGGTTTGGATTTTTTTTCACCTTTAATAATAAACACCTTCATTTACAAATTGCATTTTGTGTTTACTTGTGTTGTCCTTGACTATTGTTTAAATTGGTTTGATGTTCCGAAACACTTAAGTGTGACAAACATGCAAAGGAACAGGAAATGAGGAAGGGGGCAAACACTTTTTCACACCACTGTACATGCCCCCTAGGGGGCACATCATCACATTGAATGGGCTCCCAGTACTCCAGGACTCCAATAATCACGTGTGGTGTAATTTGAGTAAACGACACACACATTGCAGATGCTAGATGAGTCCTTCCTTGGAGCTGGCACAAATACACACAAATCTGGGATGTCATCCACATTTCCTTAGTAAAGCTTGTCATAACCCACAATAAGTTGTATGGCCTTGTCCCCTTTATTCTTCATTCGGGAAAATCAAATATTCCTCTTGAGGAACATAGCAATATTTCTGTGTTCCCCAAGATGGGAAAAAAGCTACCTTGCTCGCACATGATGGGCCTGATATAGTCCATCTCACCACACTTGAGAAGATATTAGCTTCTCTGCAACTCTTGACTTACCATCCCACCTCTTGACCACTTGTGCTTTCTACTGACAGGAGGGCAACTTAAAGCAGATGTAAGGTCAAAATTAACAACAGTCGATACTTTTTGGAGACTTTTTACTGAAGGTGAAAGAGCATTGCCACTGTACAAAAACATGGCAATCTGAATACCATAATTATCATTAATAATACTGTAGTTAATATTATTATAAACAGGTATTAACAGGTATTGGATTTCAATCTGAAAAAATAGAAGGCTATGATATACTGACCTATGGGACAATGCCTTGCAACTTTAAGAAATCAGAGAGTGGATAGAGTGTTGCTGCCTAGACCTACATATTTTTATCAAGAGTAATGGAGGCAAATGAAAATTCTTTGTTGCATCATACCATTCCTCTTTATGGGACTTTATCACGGCAAACGTGCAAAGACTTAATTATATAAAAAGTATTCATTTTATTTAAAATATGGTTTAAAAAAAGTCATCATAAACATCACGAACATCCATTACTGTCAACCTCCTTCGAGACCAGATGTCAAACCAACCCTACAACTCAGGGTCTGCTCTCTTTGTTATATTTTTCTATGTTGAATAATATTGGATTGCAAACCCTCTCTTATTGTGACCAGTGGGCGAAAAAACCTTGGCTCCGCTCCACTTCCGGAAGACTGCCGTAAGATGTGGAAGGACTTGTTTAAATCTTCTCGCAATGTCCCGACTCTCGAAAATTCTTTTAAACTTTAAAACACCATTGGTATTTTACACCAGCTAGGATCGTGAAATGTTTACTGTCGTATCCGTCCAAGTGTTTTTGAGGTTGCCCAGGTGTGGGTTATTTGAAACATACAAGTTGTGCTCATAAGTTTACATAGTCTGGCAGAATTTATGATTTCTTGCCATTTTTCAGAGAATATGAATGATAATACAAAAACATTTCTTTCACTCATGGTTAGTCTTTGGCTGAAGCCATTTATTATCAATCAACTGTGTTTACTCTTTTAAATAATAATGGCAACAGACACTACCCAAATGACCCTGATCAAAAGTTTACATACCCTGGTGATTTTGGCCTGATAACATGCACACAAGTTGACACAAAGGGTTTGAATGGCTATTAAAGGTAACCATCCTCACCCGTGATCTGTTTGCTTGTAATTAGTGTGTGTGTATAAAAGGTCAATGAGTTTCTGGACTCCTGACAGACCCTTGCATCTTTCATCCAGTGCTGCACTGACATTTCTGGATTCTGAGTCAGCAAAAGAATTGTCCAAGGATCTGCAGGAAAAGGTAGTTGAACTGTATAAAAATGGAAAGGGATATAAAAATATATCCAAAGAATTGAGAATGCCAATCCGCAGTGTTCAAACTGTAATCAAGAAGTGGAAAATGAGGGGTTCTGTTGAAACCAAACCACGGTCAGGTAGACCAACTAAAATTTCAGCCACAACTGCCAGCAAAATAGTTTGGGATGCAAAGAAAAACCCACATATAACTTGAGGTAAAATACAGGACTCTGAAAACACGTGGTGTGGCTGGTTCAAGATGCACAATAAGGAGGCACTTGAAGAAAGATGGGCTGCATGGTCGAGTCGCCAGAAGAAAACCATTACTATGCAAATTCCACAAAGTATCCCGCTTACAATACATCAAACAGCACAGAGACGAGCCTCAAACCTTCTGGCACAAAGTCATTTGAAGTGATGAGACCAAAATTGAGCTTTTTGGCCACAACCATAAATGCTACATTTGGAGAAGAGTCAACGAGGCCTGTGATGAAAGGTACACCATTCCTACTGTGAAACATGGAGGTGGATCGCTGATGTTTTGGGGATGTGTAAGCTACAAAGGCACAGAAAAAGTGGTCAACATTGTTGGCAAGATGAATGCAGTATTTTATGAAAAAATACTGGAGGAACATTTGAATTCATCAGCCAGGAAGCTGCGCATGGGACGTACTTGGGCATTCCAACATGACAATGATCCAAAACACAAGGCCAAGTCGAACTGTCATTGGCTACAGCAAAATAAACTGAAGGTTCTGGAGTGGCCATCTCAGTCTCCTGACCTCAATATCATTGAGCCACTCTGGGGAGATCTCAAACATGCAGTTCATGCAAGACAGCCCTGGAGGAACTGGAGGCTTTTTGCCAAGAGGAATGGGCAGCTTTACCATCTGAGAAGATAAAGAGCCTCATCCACAAATACCACAAAAAACTTCAAGCTGCCATTGATGCTAAAGGGGGCAACACACGGTATTAAGAACTTGGGTATGTAAACTTTTGATCAGGGTCATTTGGGTAGTTTCTGTTGCCATTATGATTTAAAAAGCATAAACACAGTTGATTGATAATAAATGGCTTCAGCCAAACACTAACCATGAGTGAAAGAAAAGTTTTTGTGTTATCATTCATATTCTCTGATTCGAAGGCTATGGATCAGGGTGTATACACTGGCCAATACGGTCCTCCATATAAATGTCTTATGAAAAGATCCATGGAAAGCACTCTTGCATAAACCTATTGTGGATTTCACCCATCTGGAACAAACCCTAATCACTCACATTTTTATGGAGACAAGGCAAGCCATAGCTCTATCATGGAAAACACCACTTCTTAGTTTTGAAGAGGTTAAAAACCAGGTTCACGGAAAACACTTATCAATAAAAGGTTGACGACGATCATTGAGGACACGTATGCCAAATTTTAACGAAATGTGCAACCCTGGCTAGATCACTTCCCTCCTTCTCAAAGGATGCCCTACATTCAGGGAGGAATATTTGTACACTGTGCATCTATACCTTCTGTTCCCACACTGATTGTGTAATGTTTCTGTTCTTCCTCTTATTGTTTAAAATTTCAATAACATTTTAGTAAAAGAAAAAAAGCCATTAACCCCTTGCCGACCAGCTCACGCCGATATACGTCGGCAGAAGGGCACGTACAGGCATATTAACGTACCTGTATGTTGCCCTTTAAGACGCGGCATTGTGGCCGCACGCACGCTGCGAGCTCCGTGAGTGTGATCGCGGGTCACGTGGACTCGATGTCCGCGGTGGTACCCGCGATTGTGTCACGGAGAGGAAGAACTGATGTAAACAAGCATTTCACCGTTTTGCCTAGTGACACTGACACTGATCACAGCTCCCTGTGATCGGGAGCGGTGATCAGTGTCGTGTCACACGTAGCCCATCCCCCCACAGTTAGAATCATTCCCTAGGCCACACTTAACCCCTGCAGCGCCCCCTAGTGGTTAACCCCTTCACTGCCAGTCACATTTACACAGTAATCAGTGAATTTTTAATCGCACTGGTTTGATTTGGTCCCAAAATAGCGCCAAAAGTGTCCAATCTGTTCGCCATAATGTCGCAGTCATGATAAAAAATCACCACCATTACTAATAAAAAAAAATTATTAATAAAAATGCCATAAACTATCCCCTATTTTGTAGACGCTATAACTTTTTGCGCAAACCAATCAATAAACGCTTATTGAAAATTTTTTTACCAAAAATATGTAGAAGAATATGTATCGGCCTAAACTGAGGAAAAAAATATTTTTTTTATATATTTTTGGGGGATATTTTTTTATAGCAACAAGTAAAAATTATTGCGTTTTTTTCAAAATTGTCGCTCTTTTTTTGTTTATAGAGCAAAAAATATAAACCGCAGAGGTGATCAAATACCACCAAAAGAAAGTTCTATTTGTGGGGAAAAAAAGGACGTCAATTTTGTTTGGGAGCCACGTCGCATGACAATGCAATTGTCAGTTAAAACGACGCAGTGCCGAATCGCAAAAAACGCTCTGGTCTCTGGGCATCCAAATGGTCCGGGGCTGAAGTGGTTAAAGGACTTGGTAATTCCTAAAAGATATATATCAACATTTCAATGTACATAGTTGTTTGCAGGGTGGTACTGCTCAAAAGCCATACATGACTGCACATACCTCAAAGGTTCAGTTACAGCTTGTTTATGGAGTGGGAAATCGAAAGCTTTTCGAACATTTCAAATAATATCTTCATCAGGGATATAGTGCCACCCTGTAATGTGAAGAAAACTGACGATTAATTAGGAAAACAGAAATTAACGATTTCTCACTCCATAAACAAGATGTAACTGAACCTTTGAGATACAGTATGTGCAGTCATGTATGTTTTTTGGGCAGTACCACCCTGCAAACAACTATGTACATTGAAATATTGATATATACCTTTTAGGAATTATCAAGTCTTATGATGTCTTTTTTAAACCATATACGGCCCCATAAAGAGGACTGATAGGATTCAACAATATGTTAAAGGGATGATGGCAACCCCTGCCCAAACACTAACTGAATTATCTATATGTATTAAAATATACTTTAGTTGTTATTTTGTAAGCCCTGAATGTAATACATGAAAAATGTATTGGTGACAAATAGGCCCCTCATAGCCCCCCTTCCCTTCCCCATACCTCTGCATTCCTCCCCCTTCACCCCACACTACTCTCTCCAATGAAACCTTTATTTCCTGTCTTTCCCCTTCTCCCTCTATGCTTTCTCTCCTCTATGTCCCCAACCTTGCCTTTATGACCTTGATGTGATCATGAGCACACAAACTCATGCACTCTATACAAACAGTTGATAGATCCGCTCCTTTACATATACTCATCAATGATCTGAGATCTATCATGCACCTATCTTGGTAAAGTGATGACTCTAAACTGGTCTTCTTAAGACCTGGAACACCATGTATATGTTCTTGATGTTGACACGTGTTGCCCTTGTAATGTACTCCATGTACCCCTGCCCCCTTTTCTGTATTCAGTATCCTCTGTGACAGTGCTAGCTCTGCCACTGTGCGAGAATAGGTAGAAGACACACAGGATTCTCAAGTATTGTGCATGAGCCAAGAAGACTGGGGTTTCAGTTTTTTCTGGGTTTTGTAATCCTGGATTGGGTTCTGGAGCTTGGAGACTTCAAAGGGATCTGGGTGGGAAGAAGTCTCTAATCCTGTGTCCAGTCTTACTGGAGACCTGCAGGTTGTTTGAGTGTGCAGGTGTGCATGCTCGTTATAAACAAGGACCTGACCATAGCTCAGGGCTCCCGCCAGGAGACAGTTGTGTGCTCCATCCAGGAGACAAGTGTACTTACATTAGGAGAGGTGGTCTACTCAGGAGACAGTACTATGTGTTGGAGAGATTCCTTACCCACAGTTCTGGGAGAGTCAAGATAGTTGAGCAAATCTGGAGGACCAAGAGAGCTGAGGCAACTAGGTGACTCCAGGTGAGGAGGAAGTCTGTGAGTCTCAGTGGAGTAAGAGAGAGCCTGGATTGCCAGGAGATCCCACATTGAGAAGTCAGAGAATGGGCCCTTGCAGCTAGATGCTGTAACTAAAGGCCACGAGAGCCCAAAGGGCTGGGAGAGCTGGGTCTGAAGGATCATGACCGTGCTGCCCAAGAGAAAACCAGGTGGCTTGGCATTTTTATTGGCTGTTTTGATAGTGAATATCTCCTGTGTGGGCAACTGTTTTTCTAAATTTTACTTTTGTGGCTGGGCAAGCCCTTAACTACAGTTTAGACTGGTGTGAAGTGAACTCACTGAAATGCATCGACCACTGAGCTTAACAGCCCCCATATCATACGCAGGTTATTCTTAAAACACTATTCAATAAATTTGGATCAACCAAAAAACATCATATTCCCTATTAAATGGGAAGGCAGGTTAATATATACACAATTTTTGCTATCATTGTCATTTCTGGTGTGACTTGTACTTTATGTACTTTCAGCTCATATTTTGCAGTTTTGTGGGCTCCACACTTTTAATCTGAAAAAAGTCAGATGGAGTTCATTCCACACATCAGAGACCTTCTCTGGTAGAGAGTTCCGTTGGCCACCATGTGTCTAGTTATTTGGTAGAAGAAAACAGCATTCAAGTTTTAGATATACTTAAGGTACTTATCATTGGATCTCAGGGTCATTTCCTAGAACAAGGAACATGAGATTATGAGGAAACTGTCAGCAGGTCCCACAGCCCACACAACAAATATGAGCTTATCTCATACTACACTCTGCTTGGTAGTCAAATTACAGAACCCCCAGAGCTATAATGCAAAACAGTTCATTTGGAGGTTAACTGTTTATCTTTCATAACTGCACGTGTTCTATCTATCTATCTATCTATCTATCTATCTATCTATCTATCTATCTATCTATCTTGTCCTCCCCTCTGTAGGTGGCACAGCTGCCCACTGTGCAGAAGGAAATGGAAGTTGATAGGAGCTTTGTTTTCCGGGGAGCAGCTGTCCAATTGGATGCTGCTGCTCTGGCTGACCTCTGTGGCCATCTTTAGTGAGGGCAATGCTAATAAATAATAGGGATGGGCGAACGGTTCGGCCCAAGCATAAGTTCGGGCCGAACCTTGGTAGTTCGGATGTTCTGCGAACACCGAACAATATGCAGTGTTCGGGGCAAATTCGAAAGCCGCCGGAACACCGTTAAGTGTTCATTTTAAAGGCTTATATACAAGTTATTGTAATAAAAAGTGTTTGGGGACTTGGGTCCTGCCCCAGGTCCCCCACGTGTAATGCAAAAAAAAGTTTTAAAAACTGACGTTTTTTTGGGAGCAGTGATTTTAATAATGCTTAAAGCGAAACAATAAAATTGAAATATTCCTTTAAATTTCATACCTGGGGGGTGTCTATAGTATGCCTGTAAAGTGGATGCATTTTTTCCCGTGTTTAGAACAGTCCATGCACAAAATTAAATTTCTAACGGAAATTTTTCGGTCCGTCAGCGGAGCCATAGAAGATGAATGGACTTCGTGGGACATTTTTTATTTTTAATAAAGGACTTGTCCCAAGTTGTGTCTTGTTTTTTTTTTTTTAACATTTTGACTTTTTTTGTAAAATGGTACGGGTACAATGTGCATTCAGTGTAGCCTATATATACAGTGTATTCCAGGGGTGCCCAACCTTTTGAAGAGCGAGGGCCACTTAAGCGAATTGGTAACTGGTCGCGGGCCACAATGAGCGGAGCAGGAGGATGACAGGTCCGTGTCCGCGAACATAGCCCACTCTACTCTATGGGCCCTCTGATCCAATTCGATTCGCCCAGCCGGAAGGGGCAGATCCCTTTCTATTTTTTTTAGGTAGGCGGGTGTAAACAAACACAAGTCCGTTTACATCTGCTGCTCCATAGAGGTGAATAGTAAGTCTGATTGGGTCGGACCAATCATGTGAAAGGGGCCTAAGGCTGCTTTCACACTGATGCGCTGTGATTTGCCTAAACTGTGGGTGCAGCGCAGTGAACCTGTGGATTTTCTGCGGGTTAGCTGCACTTTGCCGTAAACTTCTATTATATCCTGCAGGTGTGGCGCACTGGGATGGCGAGTCGGCAACCTGTGATCTGGGCTTGCCAACCTGCCATCTTAGAGCAGGAGGTCGAGGGCCACATCAGATGGCTCCGCGGGCCACATGTGGCCCCTGGGCCACTGGTTGGGCACCCCTGGTGTATTCGGCGGTGTATAGTCTCTAATACACTTCTGGTGGTGTACACAGTATATAATAGTGTTGGGCAAAACAAAAAATACATCATCTCTGGAAGGCCACAAGGAGAGGCAGATGCTCACAGGCCACTAAAAGAGGGCAAGCAGCCTCTGTGTCTACAGTCTACAGTGGTTGTCATGGACATGGTGCATCCTCTGCAGGTGGCCGTGGGGTACGCTTGTCCTTTTTTTCTGCTGCTTGTAGTTTTATTGAGCCACAACATGCAGAAGAGTTGGTGGAGGGGATAACAAAGCCGTCCTCATCATCCTCATTCTCTGTCATCCAGGCTCAGAGTAGTTTGCCTTCCAACGCAGCTGCCAAAGCAGCCTATTCCACTGGCTCCTTGTCCACAGTCACTCCTTCTGTAGCCCCACCATCATGCATGGAGGTGTCCCCAGAATTATTCGACCACAGTGTCGGTTACATGATGCTGGAGGATGCGCAGCTATTTGAAGGCTCCGATGTTGATTCGCAGGTTGAGGTAGGGAATAACGTGAGCCTAGAGAGTGGGGGTGCTACAAAAGGACAAGAAACTGGCAGTCATGTTCCCCCAGCTGCAGCATACTGCCAAGTTTGCTCCAGTGATGAGGAGGGAGGGGAAGATGAGGTCACTGACCGTACTTGGGTGCCTGAGAGAAGAGAGGAGGAAAGTGAGGAGGAGGCACAACTTCAACAAGGCAGGATGTCCTCTAGGGGGCTGCTTAAGGGCAGCCACCCTATTGCATCACATCACAGAGCTCCGCAGGTGCAGGGCACTGATGATTCCCCACTGACTTGGCGTGGGCCTTTTTCGACACCTGTTCAGCAGATCTGTTTGCAGCTTATGTCTGAAGCGGATCAAGCGAAGCTGCTTGGTCACCACATGCTTAACCAGACATATGACGACCTGCCATGCAGTCCGTTGGCAACAGCACTTGAAAGACCCACATCATAGAAAAAGGCGGACTTCTCCTTGCTCCTCATCTGGGATCTCCCACCCTACTATACCTCCAGTCCTCTCAAAAACCTGTACTGAGAGGAAGGAAGGCATAGCAATAGGTGTCCCAAGTACATGCAGCCAATCTGCTAGCAGTAAACCACCAATTGATTTTAGCATGCAAATTTCCCTATCCTAGTTGAAATTTGGTCCCAGCCATCCACATGCTCAGCGTCTAAATGCTAGCTTGGCCAAATTGCTAGCACTGCAACTGCTGCTGGCCAAATTGCTAGCACTGCAACTGCTGCCTTTTCAGCTGGTAGACTCTACCCCCTTTCGGGAATTTGTGGAATGTGCTGTACCACAGTAGCAGGTTCCAAAACGCCATTTCTTTTCAAAGAAGGCCATTCCGGCTCTCTACCAGCATGTGGAAGCGGATGTTTTGGCCTTGGTGGACAGGGCGATCAGCAATAAGGTCCATATTACCACTGACTCATGGTCCAGCCGGCATGGGCAGGGACGTTACCTTTCCTTCACGGCGCACTGGTTAACTCTGCTAGCAGATGAGAAGGATGCAGGACAGTCTTCAGTGTTGTTGGAGCTTGTTCTACCACCACACCTCTAAAAAACTAGTGGTGATTCTGCGACAGCTCTCCCCTCCACCCTCTCCTCTTCTTCTTCCTCTATGGCATCTTCTGCAGATTTGGCCTCTGAACCAGCAGTGCTTTGTAAGCGTTCAAGGGGCTACGAAAGCACTCAGGCTAAAAGATGACACGCGGTGCTTGAGTTGATCTGCCTAGGGTACAGGAGCCACACTGGGGCAGAGATTCTGTTAGCTCTGCTGGGGCAGGCTCAGAGGTGGTTGACACTATGCCGGCTTCAGCCAGGAATGGTTGTATGCGGCAATGGCACCAACCTTCTCTCCGCCCTCCGGCAGGGACATTTGACCCATGTTCCATGTTTGGCACACGTCCTGATTTTGGTGGTGCAGTGGTTCTTGACCAGGTACCCAGGCTTACAAGATCTCCTGAGGCAGGCAGGAAAAGTCTGTGGTCATTTCCACCGGTCATACAATGCCAGTGCTCAGCTGTCTGACATTCAAAGGGAATGCAACCTGCCCACCAACCGCCTCATTTGTGACATGCCCACCAGGTGGAACCCAACAATGGCAATGTTGCAGCAGCTGCACACACAGCAGAGGTACCTGTGCGGGTATGGCACCAGGACAGGGTCAGGAAAGCTTGGCTTCTTTTCGCTATGCCAGTGGCTACTGACCAAGGATGCATGCACTGTCCTGTCACTATTTGAAGAGGCCACAAGGATGGTGAGCAGCGACAATGCGTGCATCAGTGACACTGTCCTTCTAGTCTTCCTGCTGGAGCACATGCTTTGTGGAATCATGGACAGGGGACCTGATGCAGAACAGCGGAAGGAAGAGGAGGACTTCCTTTCCTCTCAAGGCCCCCTTTATCCAGATAGCATTCCTGCGGGCCCACCAAACACACAGGAAGAAGAGGAGGAGGATTGTGTCAGCATGGATGTAGAGGATAACTCTCAGCAGCAGTCTTCAAGGGATGGTTTTCAGTCCCCAGAATCCCAAGGAATTGTACGTGGCTGGGAGGAGGTAGTTACGGATAATGTGATCCTTAGTGACCCAGAGGACTCAAAATCGAATGCCTCTGCAAACTTACACTGCATGGCCTCCCTGATTCTGGAAAGCCTGCGAAAGGACTCTAGGATTTGTGGTATCAAGGAGAGGGATCATTACTGGCTGGCAACCCTTCTTGATCCACGTTCCAAGGGTAAAGTTGCACAAGCAGAGGATGAAACATCTTCAGGAGGCCTTGAAGAAAGGTTTGTGTAATGCATTTCCAGACCCTGGTGCTGGACAACGAGTTTCTGAGGCTTCGTTCAGTCAGAGGAAGAGCGGTGGAGAAGGTGGCCGGCTGACCGATGCCTTTAAACAATTTTTCAGTCCTCAGCACCAATGTCTGATCACCAGCGTCTGCATTATATGGTGCAGGAATATCTAGGGGCAAGAGCAGACTTGCAGACTTTTCCAACAGAACATCCACTGGGTTACTGGGTCTTGAGGATGGACCACTAGCCAGAACTTGCTCAATATGCAATCGAGCTACTGGCCTGTCCTGCATCCAGCGTGCTTTCTGCAGGAGGGTTTGTAATGGATCAAAGAGTGCGCCTGTCCACAGACTCCGTTGATAGGCTCACATTTTTTTTAAATGAATCAGTCCTGGATCAGCAGCTATCAAGCACCTGATGCTGATGTAACTGATTAAATTAGCTATGGATCTGGGATCCCTTGAAGACTGCCTATGCTGCCTATCCCATTCCTCCTCAATCTTGATGATGCTAGCTTCCAACAATATTTTTGGTTTAGGGCACCACCACCACCACCACACAAGGCCCAATTTTTCAATTTTTGATATAATATTTCACAGCAGGGCCCGTTCCTGTGTCCAACGAGAGTAACTGTGAGGGCTTATAGTACTCTGGCACTACCAAAAACCAAAGGCCAGATTTTTCTGCCCCTGTTTAACAGGGGTATGTAATTAAAATTTTTGAAATAATAGTTAAGCAGGGCCTGTTCCTGCACCCAACAAGAGTAACTGCGAGGGGTTACAGTGTTGTGGCACCACCAACACCTAAGGCCCAATTTTTTCTGCAGAGTATATAGTGCAGTCCGTATAATATATATACTGCTGTTCAGAGTATATAGGGCCTGGGGGACACCACGCCATTTATTTTTTTACATTTTGGTGCGCCATTTTTCACAATGATTAATTTTATCTATATTGTTGGTATCCGACAATACATTATAGCCGCGAGCAGTTTTAAATTAAATTTTTTCCTTTAGAAATTTCATTTTGCTGTGGTACTGCACGATATTTAAAGGAATATTTCATTTTTATTGAAAAATTTTGAGTGAAAACACACTTGACCTGCGCAAATGGTGTCAATTAAGACTAATAAAAAAAACAACAAGATAAGAGCAGCTTGTTATAAGTGAAATAAAATAGTGAAAGTAATTAATAAAAATGTATTAAACCGCACTCTCTGTGAATAATTACAATCCCAATATGTAAAATTTTCAAAGATCGTGACTGCAAAGAATTTATACAAATATATATAGTGTCCCAAGTGGTGCACAAATTACACCAAAATATAAATGCAAAAAACTGCGAAAAAACTGTGATGCAATAAAGTTCATTCAGTTTTCAGTGATCTATGATGTATTCCGGGTCTTGGTTAAAATATTCTACTGCCATCAACATCTGCCACACATCCTACTCACCAGAATCCCATGACACCCATTACAGGTATCATAATAGGTCCAAACGACAATCCCAAACTAAATTCCCAACGGCCACAAAGGTTGTCAGCAACAGGATTCAATCGGCATTCAATCAGCATCGATTGCTGGATGTTTTCAATGGATATACTCCAGATGGATGTAATGTCCTCAGCAGGAAACCAGTGTTATTAGTGGAAAATAAAGAAAGATGGAACTTCCACGGTGAAGTACGTTTAGCAGTTATTCCCAAAAAAGCAGCACAAATGTTTTTTCTTCAGCAGCTGACACTTGCACGAGTTTGAAAAAAATGCCATCAGCGTTCCAGGCTGCGTTACAAACGGAGGTGATCTGTCTCAATCAATACACCCTACATGTTTCATCTGACGTCTTCAGACCACTGCTCCTGAAAAAACAGCCATTTTTAACACTTTTTTTTACATTGATACATATCCCCTGGGGCAGGACCCAGGTCCCCAAACACTTTTTATGGCAATAACTTGCATATAAGCCTTTAAAATTAACACTTTTGATTTTTCATGTTCGTATCTCATAGACTTTAATGATGTTCGCGTGTTCGCACAAATTCTTTGCCTGTTCACATGTTCTGCTCCAAACTGAACCGGGGGGTGTTCTGCTCATCCCTAGAGAGCAGGTGTATCTTAAAAAAAAGTGGCCACTAAACATGTATTGTATGTTCCTGTTAATGAGGATTTATATTTCAATTGTTCATTTTTTGTAATGAAGTAAGGTATGAAAATGTTAAATGCTGCTGTTGTCCTAAAGATGTTAAATAGAACATGTCAGCTGAAGTATAAGATTTCCATACAACAATAAAATAACTATTTCACCAAAATATGAAATATACAGTTGATTGTCCATCTGTGCTTACCACAGTGTTGCCACCACATTTCTCATGCTCAGGATCTCTCCATAAACATAACTCCATCTCTTCATGTGGCTTAGTCATGGGATGGGGTCTTCTTGCCCTGCATGGGGAGGGTACCTTTTCTTGTGTATGCACTCACCAATGCCCAGGACCAGGCAGGGCCACGTTCATGAGAAACTCAACATAAAGGCCAAACCTCGGATTAGAAGTAAGCCATACACCTTTGAAACAGATATGTAACAACATGCACAGTTCTATTGAGAAACACTCTGCCACATATCACTGTACACCTTGCCTTCAGAGTGTAGCATTTAGAAGGGGACACCACTGAGCCTGTGTCCCGCTCAACCAGTCCAGCTTTCGTCTGCCACCTCACTCCCAGTGACAGAATGGGGTCCTGCTGTGCACTAAGCACAGACCTTATGCGTGCACTTAATTACCTTCTTCAGCTCTCCCATACCATACAGATAGGCTCATGGGGTTTCCATCCCAAAGGTTCGATACAATTTACTTTTGGGGAACCAACTGCTAGGGAGTGAGCCAAAGCACCGACCCCCTCGCACCGGAGGACCTGTCACCCATGCCTGATAGCATTCTTTGGCTTCGGCGGCTGGCTTCTCTTACATTTCCACCAGTCCATGATTACCCATAGCATCTACACTCTTCCTGTTAACTCCTCTGATAAATTAACCCTTCATGGTGGCCTTCCATTCCTTCCTCTACATCCCTATGTGCTTTACAGGCACTGTTCTTCGATATGTCATGTACCTCCGTGCAACCCTTTTGAAAAACTTCAGTCCGGGCATGAAACAGTTAATAATGCTTTACTGGCCTACTCTGCAATGCAGTCCAACAATGCAGTGACAGTTCCTTTCTAACTAAAGAGACCCAGGCTGCCCAGTACATACCTTCCCAGAGGTGATAGTTCATAAGAGGTAGAGCCCTGGCTCAGAAAGTCTTTCCTAAAGCGTACTTGAGATGTTGCTGGTGGCTACATCTTTAGGCTTGGCCTCCCAATTCTTCCCATGCAGGTCCTGGAAAAAAAAACCCTCTGAGCAGAGCCATCACCCTTTTTATTTACCACACAGGGTGGAGGGCAGAGCCCAGTAATGCCCAGGAAAATGTAGAGAAATGTTTAACCCTTTCCCACCTGGGAAGCCAATTAATGCCACCTGGGGGTGGCATTAATTTTAGGCACCCCCTGCAATAGGAGTTACATTTTTTGTGAGATAATCCCAAAGGCTAGGTTCACACTGTAGCAGGTCTGGGAACGCATGTATTCGGGTTTGTAAAACCATGGGGTTCTGTGCGACTGCGTGCCTTGAAAAAGGGTCAGGGACTGTTCCCCTGCATTTCCTGCCAGTACAGCAGCCCATTTAAATGAATGACAATACATTCATAGGGAGCGCTATTCCAAGTGGTGTAATACAGGATAAATAAAGTTCAGTTCAAAAACACCATTTATTGGATAAATAACTAAAGTTCATATGCAAAGAATAATTCACAGTAATATTTCCAGGTGATCAAGTGCAGATGTAAGTCAGACTCACTTGTAGCTGATGGTAACATAGGCACCTAGACAAGGGTCCAGAAGGATGACTCAAATCCCTGACACACCAGGATGGTGAATGCAGGGATCGGGTGGGCTTATTTTAAAGCTTTTTTAGTGCTTCTTAAGAAAATGCAACTTTTTCAAAATTTTTATTGCCTGGTCATAGTTCTGCTTCTAGTATCTGACTTGAACTTCCGATTTCATATGTTCCAACGTCTTAGCCAGTAATACTGGGATTATACTGTATACTGCAGAATCAGTTTTTGGGAACTGATTCTGCAGTATACAGTATAATTTTGTTATGTAATTAAACCATAATTGTTATGGTTTAATGTTATGCAATCGGGGATGAGCTTGGCTTCAGTCTTAACTTGGTTCTGTCCAAATGTGGAAGTTAGGTATGCTGCTGGCCCAATGACATCTTTGACCTAATATGGTCACATGGCCATATGAACAAAAAGTCAGTGATGTAATGAAGACCCCTGTCCCCTTGTTACATGTAGCTATAGATCAGGGAATCTCTCACCTGCAGCTTATTGGGCCACTGGGGTTGCCATCATGTGATAACTTCCCATGGGTTTGGCAAACTGGGTTCGAACAGAGTTTAGATCCATACCCAGCTCACCCCTACACGCAGCCTACTTTCTGTGAGCCCAATGTGTCATGGACTTTCCCTCTGTGGTTATGTCACCAAACTGCCCCTGAGAATGATGTCATTATGTAGCACCTTTCTCTGCAGTATTCAGGACCTGCCTACCACCAGAGGAGGAATTGAGAACCAAAAAACAAAACAAAAAATAGCATGTATGTAAAAGAAATAATAAAAAAAAAGTAAAGTCAGTGGGGTGCACTTCAACGAATGGGGGAACTGGAAATGGTAAGGGGGGGCTGCATTTAAGCTTTAAAATGTAGCTATCAGCTTTTTTTCCTACTTTTTCTAGCAGAAGCTCTGGTCATTAGGGATGAGCCGAACACCCCCCGGTTCGCACCAGAACATGTGAACGGACCGAAAGTTCGCACGAACGATAGAACCCTATTAAATACAATGGACGCGAACGTTCGAAATCTAAAGTGCTAATTATAATGGCCAATATGCATGGTATTGTCCTAAAAAGGGTTTGGGGACCCGGGTCCTGCCCCAGGGGACATGTATCAATGCAAAAAGAAGTTTTAAAAACGGACGTTTTTTTCTGGAGCAGTCATTTTAATGATGCATAAAGTGAAAAAAATGTGAAATATTCCTTTAAATATCGTACCTGGGGGGTGTCTAAAGTATGCCTGTGAAGTGGCATGTGTTTCCCATGTTTAGAACTGTCCCTGCACAAAATGACATTTGTAAAGGAAAAAAAGCCATTTAAAACTGCTTGCGGCTTTAATGTCATGTCTTGTCCTGGCAATATGGATGAAAATCTTTGAGAAAAATGGCATGGCTACCCCATGGCTACTGGCGCAGTGCATTGTGGGCCGTTCGTATCACACGAATTTGATGCGAACGGCCCACAAAGTTCTGGTTTTGACGAACGGAAGAACGGCCGATGTTTAATTCGAACATGAGTTTGAATCGAACACCGAGCTCATCCCTACTGGTCATGGTTCATCTAAGTAACAAGGAGCCCAGAGCTGTGAACAGAGGAAAGATGACTTTACCATTATTGTAAAAAAAGGAACTCCTTACGGTAAAGGTGATTTAGCTGTGATAGTCCTTACCGCAAGAGCTGGCAATGACACATCTACTGAACATATCAGAAATAGCTTAGACACCTTAATTCGGAAGATATGCTATCTGCAGCTATAATTAGCCAAGGAAATTATGAGAGAGGTGAGACATTGGTCCAGGGAACAAAGATGATTGCTATTCTTGTTATCAGGAAGGAATTCTACTTTCCCAGTGAGAATAAACTTGCCACTGAGAATAAATGGAATTGTTTTGCTTTCTTTTCCAACAACATGGCTAAAGTGGTGCCGGAATTACAGCTTTTCTTGGAAGAGGTCCATGATACTGAACAGGAAACTGGTGACTCTCCAGGTATATACTACAATTGTAAACACCCGGGCATCAACAGAATTAAAGAGAAACCGTGTGCTGTTTTCAGTAAATGTACATTCTGAGGAATTCATGTAACATTTACCAGAAAGTAATCTTTGACGTGACTTTCAAGCTTTAATTCCCCTGCTTCTTCCCTTCTATTCTGACCCATTGTTTGAGTCCATAGCTTTAAAAAGAGAACACCAGCTTGGACCAATGGAATTATGAATATAGTATACCATACCTATGGGATCCTTCTAGAACAGGCTTTCTCAACCTTTTCAACACAGTGGAACCCTTGAAATAACTTTCTGGTCTCAGGGAACACCTGTTAAAAGTTACAATATCTACAACTCATAATAAATTAGTGTGATGATCGGTGGGTAGAGCCCATCGCATGGACAAAATATAATATTAAATTACTCTCCCAAGTGATCACAGATCGGAAACTATCCACTTTCTCTACACTTACCTTGACTTTTAATAATCCAGGTTCCTATCTATTTAGATATTTTCAGCTTCTCCACACTTATCATGCCCAATTCCCACAGAATAGTTTAGTGATTAGACAATCTATGTTAGAATCAGTGCTTAGATCTGAGTGCCTGGATAAGCCTACTTCAAGACTATATTCACATCTTACATTAATTTCTATCCTGCCACTAGAGGATCTTAGAGCTAAATGGGTGCAAGATATACCAGACTTAGATGTGGAGGATTGGAGGGGTGTGTGGGGTAATCCTTTCCGATCGTTGATATCCTTGAGAGATCGTATGATCCAATATAAACTGGTACATAGAGCGAATATTACGCCATACAGACATAAAAAGATAAATCCTCTTTATTCCTCAGAGTGTTGGCGTTGTGGAGCAATACAGGGGGATTTTACACATATTTTTTGGACTTGCCCATATATAGCTATTTTTTGGGCGGAAGTGGTGGATTTATTGAACTCTATCACTTCCGCTCCTCTACCGGTTTCAATGTCTGTTTGTCTATTGGGTCTGGTAGAGACTATTTTTCCAATAGTGTCTGAGCGAGTGTTTGCTGATATAGCATTATTTTATGCAAGAAAAGCTATAGCATTGCATTGGAAGAAACCTCGTCCCCCCACGCTCTAATTTTGGAAGCAATTAGTAAATAATAATCTTCCACTGTATAGAGATACCTGCATGAATAGGGGTTGCCCTAGCAAGTATTATAAAGTGTGGGCAAAGTGGCTGGATAAGCCGCATACAGTATAGAACACCAATGGGGGCTAGGGTGTATAATGTGCATGCTCCTATGTGAGAAATGTTTGAGGCTATCGGTGAGAGACTTATTGCCTATTGTAATCTGTTTTTTTTTTTATTATTTCTCTAATTTTTTGGGGGGATTAATAATTCAAATATCAGATTTCGGAAAGTGTAATATTATATTTTTATTTTTTTTGGATCAAAGGGTATGATGGTTTGTCGTGTCTTTGTATGTTTTGTTTGTAATTAAGAAACTTAATAAAAAGATTTATAAAAAAAAAAAAAAAAAGAATGCTCCTCACACTTCATTTGGAAGAATTACCCCCCAGATAGCAAAATAGATCAATGATGTCCTTGGGAGCTTATCTGAGAGGCAGAACTTGCTCATTGCTCAAGGAACCCCTAGCAACCTCTGGAGGAACCCTAGGGATCGATGGAATCCTGGTTGGGAAACCCTGGGATAGAAGCTGGAAATGACAGTAGTAGACACGTCTTCACCCTGTTTCTCTACCTTGTCCAATCAAAAAATACCGTGCATTCACTAAGAAACTGCAAAGGGATCTCTAAACAGCACCCATGCCAAACAAGCGACCTTCTGTGTTCGTTGGAAGCTAGTGGAGATTACCGAAGTAGCAGTGTACTACTACAGCATAGCTGATTTCGAACAAAGCCTCTGTCCATCATTCCTCCTCATTTGTCCCTCATTTTGGTCTAATCTTTATAGTTGTATATAAAAAGTGTTCCCAGTGCTAAACATTTCATCCAATTTCTAAATTGCTGCATTTGTGAATTTCAAAAGCCAGTATAAAGGAATAGCATTGGTAAAAAAAAGAACTTGTAGGTTTAACTAACTTTTTTTGTATAATTCTCCTTTAAGGGGGCATGGCACGGGGTGTATACTATGTGTATCCTATGCCTACATACTTTTACTAATAGGTGTCCCTCTTTCCTATCTCAAAAAGTTGGGAGGTATGCTACAATGTATCTCAGTTTCTAGAGCAGGGGTCCGCAACCCCCAATCACCTGCTTGTTAACACGAAAGGTTGGGCATCTCCCACTGTTCCTCCAGATCTGCAGCTCCTCCCACCCCCTGCCCTGCTGATAAGATGACATTGTCAGTTGGGCAGGCAGGGGAGCCAGGAGAGGACACACGGACTGATAACAGCCTCTGCCCTGTCAAAGGTAGAAGTCCTTGTCTAGAGGTTGTGTCAAGAAATTTCATAAAGTGTGGAACATTTGTGTGGAATCTGCTTATACTAATACTGACTCTTCAAATGACTAGTTAACACTTGGATAAGTAATTAACGGTATATATTGTTGTACAACTCTATTTATGAGTTTATCTCTGTAGGATGTTTGAGAGGGAGAGTGGCCAATAAGAATCCTAATATTTCAGCCTGCGCAGGCGGTTAGAGAGTACCAATTGTTCCATGGTTTAGGGTGCCTTGATTTTAGCTAGGTTGTTTTTATTGTGATTTTATTGTGATTTTATTGTGCTTTTGTTTCTGTTTTTTTTTGTTTTTTTGCCCAATAGGTTCTGTTATGTACTGTTAACTTTGAAACCTGCAATAAAAATCATTTAAAAAAAAAAAGGTAGGAGTCCTGTGCAAGGGAGGCAAAGATTGGAATTGGGCAGTGATGTTAGAAAGGAAAGTGGGGGGAGCAAACTACAAGGGCATTGTGATGGAGGTGGCTGTGATTGTATGGGCACCATATTAAATAGGGGCACTGTGATATAAAGGGGACTGCACTGTAAAGGGACACTGTGTTCATTACAGTGCCCTTTTACAGTGCAGTCCACTTTACATCACAGCCCCCTTTTACATTACAGTGCCCCCTTTACAGAGCAGTTCCCCTTACATCACAGCCCCCCTTTACATTACATTGCCCCCCCCCTTTACAGAGCAGTCCCCTTTACATCACAGCACCCCTTTACATTACAGTATCCCTACAGAGCAGTCCCTGTTACATGAATGTAAAGTAGACTGTACTGTAAAGGGGCACTGTAATGTATAGGAAACTGCACTGTAAAGGGGCACTGTATTGTAATGGGGGGCTGTGACTCTGTGAATATCCCAACCCCCTGACCCATCCACCCCAAACCCCCCCCACCTTGGTCCCTGGGAAAATTGGCTGCCATGAAGCCGGTCCCTGGTGCCAAAAAGGTTGGGGACGATTGTTCTAGGGGAGGGATCCCACAGGTATTGTAGCTGGACCAATGAAAAATATCCATACCTGGAATTCTTCTATAACCCTTCCATGATCAGAGGTCAGTGAAAACTAAAAAGATTCCCACTGCTGTAACATAACCGGTCCCACATCCTTTTGCTCAAATAAGTAACCCATAGATGCACAATGTAGATAGGCATGAAGACAAGAAGCTTTAATGCATTTTTCATCCAAAATACTTAGTCCTAAGTCAAATCTTCAAAAAGAGAGAAATGTCCTCACCAGAACAAGCAGTGTCCCTCCTGGGAAGATGTCCTTGCTTTTCATGTTCTGGTGACAGCTCAAAATTTTGTATTGACCCTAAGTTTCAGTTACAGTGGACCATTAGGACAAATAGAGAGGTTTAATCTCTCCTCCAGCTGAGGTTCTAGCCATTCCCCACTCTTTCCAAGACTATAAAAAAGTTTTGACATCAAATACATTTTGACATGTATAGGAATGGTAGGGCATATAGTGTTTTTTCTTCCTTCACTATGGTCAGCATTTAAAAATTAGGATGCACCAAAAAAATTATTTTTTTTCTGGTAAATATGAAATATTGCATATGAATGCTGTACAGTCATAAGAACAGCCAGCAGGTGGAGCATCTTCATATGTTTCTACCCAGTCACTAGTCGTAACACAGTGTGGGGTGAACAACAATATCAAAAACTCCAATCAAAATAGACACACAGGTCAGGTGTATTCAAACTTCTCATCAGTAAATAGTCTTATCAACAGGGAGAGCTGTTGGAGGAATCCCCCCTCCCCCCACATAGACATCCATCCCATAATATACGTTTCTTCCAAAGCAGACAGACACAAATAATGGAATACAACCACAGCCCAAATGATCACCTCAAAGAGTCCACAACAGCATGAGACAACACACAATATATACATATATACAACATTGAGTCTGACTAGGACAGATAATAGTGGGGTTCTCAGGCACCCTGTGCTCCTAATGGACACAGGGTGGTTTACACATAAGGGGGTCCGGGGAAGCTGGACACAGAGTTTCCAAAGCTCTGCAAGGTAAGCTGAGTTGCACAAACCCCCCACCCAAAGTGACTCCTGTCACAGTTTCTATGTTGAACTTGATGCAAACATTCATTAAGTTAGCGCAGTGACTCTTCTCTTTCCTAGCTTCTGCCATCATACATCTCTGTCCCAGATTTCAACAAAAAGACAGCATGTCTAAAAGGAGTGAGTTTCTGCTGTGCTATCTTTATTAAGAAAACACATAATGGTCTGAAATATTTAAAACATGTTCTATTTTTAGGTCCGTCAGAATTTTCGAAAAAAAAAGTCTGACGAGGCCCACACACGATCAGAATATCCGATGAAAAGATTCCGTCTGACTTTTTCTACCGGAAAGTCCGACCGTGTGTACTCGGCATAAGAGTTCGCCATTTTTAAATGAATCCATGTTTTTTTTGTTTACCTGGGCTTTTGTAGTATATAATTATTTTTCATTTATTACTGCCTGTAGGCGGGTGCAGTCTATTTTCTCAACTGCAGGTGACGCTGAATGCAGATGCAACGAAGATAGGGAAGGAAGTAGAGAAGAACCTGGCTCCTCTATGGTTTCCTCAGTCATGGGAAAGCAGCTATCCATTTGTCTGGTGGCACCTCAGGAGACTTTGGTGGCAATCTTGGGTAGGCAAAGTATCAGGGAATTAGTAGACCAGACTGTGTGGACTGCACAGAGGAAAACCCAAAACACATGTAAGTGAAATAATAAGTGTTTATTAAAATAAGTGACAAGAAGTGAAAACAAACAGTGCACTACCAACCACAAACCACAAACAAATAATATATACAATAAATGAGAAATACCAGAATCGTAAACAAAAGGCCAGGCCGAGGTCATACACAGGGGAATTAGTAGATGGGTAAGGATGGGGAACCAGCAGGAGAGGGAGAGGACAGATGGATGGGCTGCAGAGCAGGGATCCAAGGTGAGCAGGAGACAGGAGGGACAGGTCCAGGAGGGGATTGGGAGAGATCAGGTCGGGTCAGATACAGGTTTATGTACAGATAACACGGCCAGGGGCACCTGGAGAGAGCGATACCAAGGCAAGCATGTATGGGCTTGTCGGGTATTTATAAGAGTGAAATAATTGTCCTCAAGTGACACCTGAGCGCAGGAGGTGCTGTCTACCCCACACCGCCAGGTTCCATCCGCTGGTGGATGCCAGTACTGCAGCCCAATGATGACACAGCAGCAGGGAAAGGCTCTCCTGACAGTTCCAAACTGCCAGGAGACACCTGCTGGTGGACCGCAGTACTGCATGCCAAAAGACAGATGTTACCAGCGGATAGAACATTTCCTGACAGTACCCCCCCAAAGGAGCGGCCTCCGGACGCTCCAACTGGTTGTAGTTGTCCAAAGTCTAAGGCATCAAGCAGAACAATGGGTAGGGGTACTTCAGGCTGGGCATCAGGCACTTCAGGGCAGACAGCGGGCTCCGGGTTCTTAAGCTGGGCGGCAGGCAACTTGAACTGGGCAACAGGCACATCAAGCGGGGCATCTGGCATGGGTACATCAAGCGGGGCAGCAGGCGCATCAAGCGGGGCAGCAGGCCCATCAAGCGGGGCAGCAGGCACATCAAGCTAGGCAGCAGGCACATCAAGCTGGGCAGCAGGCACATCAAGCTGGGCAGCAGGCACAGGAACATCAAGCTGGGCGGCAGGCACAGGCACATCAAGCTGGGCGGCAGGCACAGGCACATCAAGCTGGGCGGCAGGCACAGGCACATCAAGCTGGGCGGCAGGCACAGGCACATCAAGCTGGGCAGCAGACAGGAACACATCGGGCTGGGCGGGTCATCAGACTGGAAAGCAGGCAGCGGGTCATCAGACTGGAAGGCTGTGACGTCAGGCTGGAAGATCAGACTGGAAAGCTGGCAGCGGGTCATCAGACTGGAAAGCTGGCAGCGGGTCATCAGACTGGAAAGCTGGGACGTCAGGCTGGAACATCAGGCTGGAAGGCTGGCACCAGGACATCAGACTGGAAGGCTGGGACATCAGACTGGTGGGCTGGAACATCAGGCTGGAAGGCCGACACCAGGACATCAGACTGGAAGGCTGGGACGTCAGGCTGAAGGGCTAGGACATCAGACTGGAAGGCAGGAACGTCAGGCTGGAAGATCAGGCTGGAAGGCTGGCACCAGGACATCAGACTGGAAGGCTGGGATGTCAGGCTGGAAGGCTAGGACATCAGACTGGAGGGCTGGAACATCAGGCTGGAAGGCCGGCAGAGGGACATCAGACCAGAAGGCCGGCACCAGGACATCAGACTGGACGGCTGGGACATCAGGCTTGAAGGCTGGAACATCAGGCTGGAAGGCGGGCACTGGGACGTATAGCTGGGTGGCAGGAACTGCGACGTCAAGCTGGGTGGCAGAGACTGGGACGTCAAGCTGGGTGGCAGAGACTGGGACGTCAAGCTGGGTGGTAGGGACTGGGACGTCAAGCTGGGTGGCAGAGACCGGAGTGTCAAGCTGGGTGGCAGAGACTTGGACGTCAAGCTGGGTGGCAGGAACTGGGATGTCAGGCTGGAACAGGTTGGTTGGGGTGGAGGCAGCTTGGGTTACTGGCAGCATAGTGTGGGTCGGAAAGAACTTCTGTTTCTTTTTTGGCTTAGCCACTGCAGCTTTGTACGTGGGTGCAGGGCTGTAAGAAAAGAAAGTATCTGGGCAAAATGAAGACCAAGGAACAGTGGCTGGAGGAGGGTTTTGTGGGATTGTTACAGGTGGAGGAGAAGAGGCAGGTGGGTTGAAGGCAGGATAGGTGCTACACTTGGCGACTGGGTAATAGTATTTGATAGGAAGCGGAGAAAACTGGGCTGTAGCTGAGGTTGCCATAGGCAATGGGGAGATAGATACTTGGGAGGGCAGGTGATTAATGACAGGGCTGGGATGTTGTGGCTTAGCTAAATACAAGAGATCTGACCATGCCTGTAGCACAGGTTGAACAAACGCTGATTCACACACAGCCTGACTAACCAGAGATTGCACTGAATGGATACAATCAGTCAACACCTGCTGTGAACAAGAGGAATACCATTCAATGAAATAGGCTGGATCATCCTCTAACAACCATACCAGAGATTCAACTTGGCCATAATTGAATGGGGGAGAGAAATCATCACTTCCTTCGGGAACACATGACAGGGCTGGCTTTGCACATAATTGAATTAGGGGCTGAACATCCTCAAATGACATGTAGCCTTGATCCACCAGTGAATGAGCTGATCGGATGGTTTCCATCAGCTGGTCACTAGACCATCCTTTTAAAATCTGACAACAAGATTCACCATCCTCTTCTGCCAGCAGAGAATAATAAATGATTTCATTGAAATCCATATTGGCAGACTAACAAGCCAGGATGGTTCCTCAATGCAGCCACGTCTGGTCAGGGATGGCCTTGGTATACTATCAGGGAATTAGTAGACCAGACTGTGTGGACTGCACAGAGGAAAACCCAAAACACATGTAAGTGAGTGTTTATTAAAATAAGTGACAAGAAGTGAAAACAAACAGTGCACTACCAACCACAAACCACAAACCACAAACAAATAATATATACAATAAATGGGAAATACCAGAATCGTAAACAAAAGGCCAGGCCGAGGTCATACACAAGGGGGTCAGTAGATGGGTAAGGATGGGGAACCAGCAGGAGAGGGAGAGGACGGATGGATGGGCTGCAGAGCAGGGATCCAAGGTAAGCAGGAGACAGGAGGGACAGGTCCAGGATGGGATTGGGAGAGATCAGGTCGGGTCAGATACAGGCTCAGGTACAGATAACACGGCCAGGGGCACCTGGAGAGAGCGATACCAAGGCAAGCATGTATGGGCTTGCCGGGTATTTATAAGAGTGAAATAATTGTCATCAAGTGACACCTGAGCGCAGGAGGTGCTGTCTGCCCCACACCGCCGGGTTCCATCCAATGGTGGATGCCAGTACTGCAGCCCAATGATGACACAGCAGCAGGGAAAGGCTCTCCTGACAGTTCCAAACTGCCAGGAGACACCTGCTGGTGGACCGCAGTACTGCATGCCAAAAGACAGATATTACCAGCGGATGGAACATTTCCTGACACAAAGTCTATTTAAGACCCTGGCTCCTGGGCTTGGTGTGCATTGGGTGCAGTCTATTTTCTTCACGATGACCACAGCTGAAATGCAGATGGGGGAGGTTCCTACTGTATATGGTTTCCTCAGTCATAGGAAGTCAGCTATCTGATTAGATGTTAGCACCCCAAGTGACTTTGTTGACCATCTTAGATAGGCAGAGTCTTTTTATGACCCTGGCTCCTGGGTTTGGCGTGCATTTTGCAAGTGCCTAGAGTAGGGACAGGTCACCCGTCTGTCTGGGACAGTGCTTAGTGTCAAGAAAAGGTTCCGGAGCAGCAGGGAAAGTGCAGGGACATTCAATCCTTTGTGGAATCTCTATTTGGGTAGAGACAGGTCAGGCTGCATTACACTCCTCGAGACAGAGGCTTTTGGCACCCCTAAGTCTTCATTCTTTGGTTTCATTGCCATTACAACTTGTGAATGTCCCTGGTCGGGGTGCCTCCCATCCGGGTCTGTTGTGTATTGCTGGACTGCTGTTACAGTATACAGGTCCTTCTCAAAAAATTAGCATATTGTGATAAAGTTCATTATTTTCTGTAATGTACTGATAAACATTAGACTTTCATATATTTTAGATTCATTACACACAACTGAAGTAGTTCAAGCCTTTTCTTGTTTTAATATTGATGATTTTGGCATACAGCTCATGAAAACCCAAAATTCCTATCTCAAAAAATTAGCATATCATGAAAAGGTTCTCTAAACGAGCTATTAACCTAATCATCTGAATCCACTAATTAACTCTAAACACCTGCAAAAGATTCCTGAGGCTTTTAAAAACTCCCAGCCTGGTTCATTACTCAAAACCGCAATCATGGGTAAGACTGCCGACCTGACTGCTGTCCAGAAGGCCATCATTGACACCCTCAAGCAAGAGGGTAAGACACAGAAAGAAATTTCTGAACGAATAGGCTGTTCCCAGAGTGCTGTATCAAGGCAGCTCAGTGGGAAGTCTGTGGGAAGGAAAAAGTGTGGCAGAAAACGCTGCACAACGAGAAGAGGTGACCGGACCCTGAGGAAGATTGTGGAGAAGGACCGATTCCAGACCTTGGAGGACCTGCGGAAGCAGTGGACTGAGTCTGGAGTAGAAACATCCAGAGCCACCGTGAACAGGCATGTGCAGGAAATGGGCTACAGGTGCCGCATTCCCCAGGTCAAGCCACTTTTGAACCGGAAACAGCGGCAGAAGCGCCTGACCTGGGCTACAGAGAAGCAGCACTGGACTGTTGCTCAGTGGTCCAAAGTACTTTTTTCGGATGAAAGCAAATTTTGCATGTCATTCGGAAATCAAGGTGCCAAAGTCTGGAGGAAGACTGGGGAGAGGGAAATGCCAAAATGCCTGAAGTCCAGTGTCAAGTACCCACAGTCAGTGATGGTCTGGGGTGCCATGTCAGCTGCTGGTGTTGGTCCACTGTGTTTTATCAAGGGCAGGGTCAATGCAGCTAGCTATCAGGAGATTTTGGAGCACTTCATGCTTCCATCTGCTGAAAAGCTTTATGGAGATGAAGATTTCATTTTTCAGCACGACCTGGCACCTGCTCACAGTGCCAAAACCACTGGTAAATGGTTTACTGACCATGGTATTACTGTGCTCAATTGGCCTGCCAACTCGCCTGACCTGAACCCCATAGAGAATCTGTGGGATATTGGGAAGAGAAAGTTGAGAGACGCAAGACCCAACACTCTGGATGAGCTTAAGGCCGCTATCGAAGCATCCTGGGCCTCCATAACACCTCAGCAGTGCCACAGGCTGATTGCCTCCATGCCACGCCGCATTGAAGCAGTCATTTCTGCAAAAGGATTCCCGACCAAGTATTGAGTGCATAACTGAACATAATTATTTGAAGGTTGACTTTTTTTGTATCAAAAACACTTTTCTTTTATTGGTTGGATGAAATATGCTAATTTTTTGAGATAGGAATTTTGGGTTTTCATGAGCTGTATGCCAAAATCATCAATATTAAAACAAGAAAAGGCTTGAACTACTTCAGTTGTGTGTAATGAATCTAAAATATATGAAAGTCTAATGTTTATCAGTACATTACAGAAAATAATGAACTTTATCACAATATGCTAATTTTTTGAGAAGGACCTGTATTTATTTTACTGCACGTGGACTCCATGTGTTTTCTGCTCGCTGCTTCACACTGCACCTACCCATATGCCCATTAATCAGCCTTGGGATTCAACATTCTATATACAATATGTATTGAGAACATCTACTTTTGAATTCCTGGAATATTCAAGATTTCAGTAATGGTGCCTTTATTATTTAAGACGTGTGATCTTATTTATGGAGTTACAGTTATTAAGTAATATTGTTAAACCTAAAATGAAATACCAGGAAGATTATTGTAATACCAGTAAAAGGCATTTGCAAGGATTGGCTTACGTCTGCAATGAATGGATTAAAGCCAAAGTCAGGGCAGATATAAAAGACTCAAAGTAATGGAGCTTTGTATTCATTAATAAATAATTAGATTCTTTATAGGATGCAATTAGAGTTATTATCTAAATTTGACTTTATACAAGCTTATTGAAGTCCCTCTACAGCAACACTTATGCCAAAGGAGGGGGGGGCAGTAATGGAAACCAATCAGGTATGCTAAATACAAATATGTTGACAAGGAACATTTTGATAGGTGGATAGAGCAGAATGAGTAAGTAGATGACCTCACTGGTCTGCTGCTGCTCTTTCAATGTCCAATCAGCAGGCTGGGGGTTGAGAGAGGACACCACTGTATCTTCTTTAGTGTAGATGTTATTATCCACCTGGCTGTGCTGTGTGATGGGGATGTGTGAAATCTCAGAAATGGAATCCTTTGTCAGGTAGTACAGTTCCCTATCCATTCACTAATGCTAGTAGCATTAGGATTAAAAATAATCAATGTTGATTGAAAGAGTGAAGTTCCTATTTAAAATTGATAATATGCTACAAGCTCCAAAACATTTTAGTTTGAGTGTTCAGAGATCTTTGAGACCTTAACAACACCATGGTGTCTGCTATCAGCACTGAGGAAAGAGGCAAGAGGGCCTGTCACAACAAAACTAACTGGACACCATCTACTAAGAGAGGGAGAGAATACAGGACAAATATCAATTCCAGAGACATAAGACAGAGATATATTTAGATCATGACAAATGTCTATTGCTAAATGGTCCTCTGTAATTATATATTTTAAATTCTTGCAGTTATTTTTGTGTATAACGTTTGCCAAACATTTCATTACATCCCAATACTAGGGGATACCATCTGCTAAGACAGGGAGAGAATACAGGACAAATAGCAATCCCATAGACAAAAGACTATATTGTTATAACAACTTAGGGAGTAGAGATTTCTTTGTTGAAATGTTTTACATTTTAGCTTGGATTTTTGTGTAATGTTTGCCAAATGTTTCCTTCCACCCCAACACTAAAGGGACACTATCTGCCAACACAGGGAGAGAATACAGGACAAATAGCAATCCCAGAGACAAAAGATTAGGATTGTTATATGGAGATTTCTTTATTGAAATGTTTTACATTTTAGCATTAAGTTTTGTGTAATGTTTGCAAAATGTTTCATTACATCCCAACACTAAAGGGACACCATCTGCTAAGATAGGGAGTGAATACAGGACAGATAGCAATCCCAAAGACATAAGACAGAGATATATTTAGATCACAAACGTCTATTGCTGATTGGCCCTCTGTAATGATATATTTTCAATTCTAGCATTCATTTTTGTGTATAATGCTTGCCTAATGATTCCTTACATCCCAATGATAGGGGACACCATCTGCTAAGACAGGGAGAGAATACAGGACAAATAGCAACCCCAAAGACAAAAAGACTAGATTGTTATAGCAATCCAGGAGTGAAGATTTAGATTACTACAATTGTCTATTGCTGGCTGTTTCTCTTTATTGAAATGTTTTACATTTTAGCTCTCATTTTTGTGGTTAACATTTGCCAAATGTTTTATTACATCCCACCACTAAGGGCACACCATCTGCTAAGAGAAGAAGAGAATACAGGAAAAATAGCAATCCCAGAGACAAAATACTAGATTGTTCTAACAACTCAGGAGTGGAGGTTTCTTTATTGAAATGTTTTAAATTTTAGCATACATTTTTGTGTAATGTTTGCCAAATGTTTCCTTCCATCCCAACACTAAAGGGACACCATTTGACAACACAGGGAGAAAATACAGGACAAATAACAATCCCAGAGACAAAAGGCTAGATTGTTCTAACAACTCAGGAGTGGAGATTTCTTTATTGGATTTTTTTATATTTTAGCATTAATTTTGTGTAATGTTTGCCAAATGTTTCATCACATCCCAACACTAAAGGGACACCATCTGCTAAGAGAGGGAGAGAATACAGAACAAATAGCAATCCCCGAGACATAAGACTAGATTGTAATAACAACTCAGGAATGGAGATCTGGATTGCTACAAATGTCTAGTGCTGACTGATTCTCTTTATTGAAATGTTCTAAATTCTAGCATTCATTCCTGCCCATAAAGTTTCCTAAAGTATAAGATGCATCCCGGTGGATTAAATCTAATTTTATGCACAAGGTTTTCTTGGGTTTTGTTATTGTTTTGAATTCGGCTAGGTCTATTTTTGTTGCACGCCGATACGCAGTGGCTGTGGGAAACAGGCGGAGGTCCCAGTGTTTTCCCGTACTGTATATCCTCTTCCCCAGTGGATAGGAAACAGCAGGAAGGATGCCCCCTGTGACACTCCACAGTATCTCCGCCTCTCCTGTTGTTCCGTCCATCCGGATATGCATCCTTCTGCCTCACCTCACGTCAAGTTCAATCGTCTCCTTTATCACAAGAAAAAAAATAAATAAATAAATACATCAGCAAAACTTTTTGACAAAAAACAAAAATGAACTCTTCTCTAAATTCCTAGATATTGTCTCAGGGCTCTGGAATAAGAGGGTTCCAATGTGCTATCCAGGAGTTTATCTGTTAAAGAAAACCAGCAAGGGAGGGGTGCCAGTTAAGTGAACCTGTTGCTTTGCTAGTATATGAATGGGGATCTTGGATTGTGGGCCCCTTGAGGGTAGGGACCGATGTGAGTATGCAATGTACAGGGATAGGGACGATTGTAGACAGTCTCACTCAGGTTGAACTGGATGGACTGATGTCTTTATTCAACCTTACTAACTATAAAACTATGAAACTATGAAACTATGAAGTAGAAGTTTGCTTTAAAATTGACCCATTGTTCTATCAATGTTTTCCAGTGGTGGGTACGCCAAAGGTTGCTTATACAAAAATTTTGCAAGTGATGAGGAGCAATTGAGCTCTGAAACCCTTCACTTGTTATCCAGCTTATCCAAACCAGCATTAGGCTTTTTAGGTTGACTGGCAGTAAAAGGATCTTCCAAAAGGGCTACATGGCTTTCTGAATGGGTCTAGCAACCCAACTTTATTGACTAACTAAAGTCCGAAGAAGGGGATCTATATCATGATAGCATGGTATGCCCACAAGGTCACACACCACACCATCAATAAGAGGTACTTTAGCCTAAGGGCCAATACACTCTTCCAATGTTTTCTAGTAGCTGGTAGGACTAAGGTTGCTCATACAAATCCCAATATTTGCAAGCAATGCAGAGCAATTGAACCCAGAATTACTTCACTGGAAATCTATCTTATCCAAACCAGCATTCAGCTTTGTAGGTTGAATTCCGGCAGTGGATTATGGCAATGAAAGATCCTCCCAAATGGGCTCTACTATGGTCTCAATGGTCCTGGGTGCTAAACCCATCTTCAGTGACTAACTAAGTTCCAAAGAAGGGGATCAATGTCATGATTAAAACTAAAATCAAGTTTCATATACAACATGGTATTCCAGTAGCACATTTACTCTTCTAATATTGTCTAGTGGGTGTAGAGACATAGGTTGTCAATATAAATCTCAATATTTGCAAGCAATTAAACTCAAAATCACGTCACGTGTGATCCAGCTTATCCAAACCAATGTTCTTCTATATAGGTTGAATTTTGGCAGTAAGAGGTCTTCCCAAATGGCTTTACCAAGCAACTCTATCAATGGGCTTGGGTGCTCCGACCATCTTCAGTGACTAACAAAGGAACATGTCATGATATGGTATGCCTACAAGGCCACATGCCACATCATCAATAAGAGGCACATTAGCCTAAAGGCCAATACACTCGTTGACATCTGGTCACCAAGGATGGGCAGGGGAGGAGGCAGGGGGTCATCACAAACTCTTCATGTCAAAAGTGACCTGTAAGGAATCCAAAGAACCCTTTTACCAGTTCAAAGGTTATTCAGTTCATCTGACAGGGTGAACCTGGAATTGGATGGGCTCAGTTTCACCCAGGCTTGATTGCCGACATTCAACCATGGTGTTTATAGTTGTTTTATCATTCTGCACAACTGGGTGCAAGAGGCGACTGCCAACTTGGGCTAAATGATAGTAAAATTATCCATCAATATCTGTTATGCAGATGGATTCTACCAATTGTTGAGACTTTCAAACAGTTTTCTTCTTTTTCAACATTTTGCCAAGAAACTATTGCCGCATACACACGGTCGGACTTTCCGACGGGAAATGTTCGATGTAAGCTTGTCGTCGGAAAGTCAGACCGTGTGTACGCTCCATCGAACATTTGCTGTCGGAATTTCCGGCCACAAATGTTTAAAAGCAGGTTCTCAAATTATCCGCCAACTTCACTTTGTCGTCGGAAATTCCGATCGTGTGTACACAAGTCCACCGCACAAATGTTCACGCACGCTCGGAATCAAGCAGAAGGAGCCACACTGGCTATTGAACTTCCTTTTTCTTGGCTCGTCGTACGTCTTGTACGTCACTGCGTTCTCACGTTTAGAATTTTGGGCCAACATTTGTGTGAACGTGCGTATGCAAAACAAGTTTGAGCCAACAGCCTTCGGACAGAAATCCACGGTTTTGTTGGCGAAAAGTCTGATCGCGTGTACGGGGCATAAGGGACTGTACTTTTAGCACAATGCATTACTTTCTACGGATGAAGGTTGGTGGTGGAATTTCTTTTTTTTTTTTTTAGCTGTAATCATTTTTTTTTACATTCTTTTGCCAATATTTGCACTTTTTCAAAGTTAACCTTGAGTTAAGTTAACCATTTGCTGCTTTTACACCATCAAAATGTTTGTCCCTGTACTATGTACACGTTAGGACTATTTGCTGGATTGCTGGATGTATAATGCTACATTAGACATTACTGATCACATTTATACATTTATTGATACTTGTATGTGAGGAAAACAGCCCAAGATCTTAATTTGCATAGACCAGCTTCTGTCCTCTGTAAGAATGATACATATGCAGCGCTTTCACACAATGAACAAAAAGTCAATCACAGTCCGATAATAGCATCCAGAACTTGGTAGACGCACCCCAAGTGCACTAATAACACAAAGGGTGTCAGGATACACATGCCAGCAGACAAGTTAATCCCTTTAGAAGAGCTCCCGGGCGCAAGCTAACACTGGTTCCCTTTGCTCATAAGAATTGGGCATTGGCGCATTGATGTGCGCATGCGCAAACTTGCGGAAAACACAAGCTGTCGTGCATCCCCGTCTGGGGCGGGCTGGGACAGGGGGCAGAGATGCAATCTCCCCCTGGGCTGCTCTCATATGCTCTACAAAGGCTGCTGTGTCGCCAGCTCAGAACCGCACATGCACAGTTTTTGAGCTGGCCGAGTGCGGCATCTACATCCAGTACTGTGAGCCAGCGATGTGTCAGGGCCGACAGTCTGTGTTACACAGCACAGCCCCGCCCAGCCCTGCCCAGCCCCTCCCTCCTCCACACGAATGGCTGGCAGAGGCTGGACCTGCTCTCTCTTTCCCTGCCCACACTCTGGGCAGCCAGTGTGCTGTCTGTGAAGAGGATGTGTGGGCAGGAAAGTTAAACCTCAGCAGTCGGCTCAAATACAGTTTGGCTCCTGGGAGGCGGGGAAAGTCCAAGTAAGTGAACTTCTCCTCCCTCCCCCTCTCTGCAGCTTAAGAGTTTTTTTCCTAGCAGCCTGTGATACTACCTTGCTTGCCCTCCTAGGTGTTGATGTGGGCACACACTGGCATGCTGCGGTTTGTCTGCAGTGCTGGTGTACTGGCAGTCTTCCTGCATGTTGCCCGCGGTCCCATAGAGGGTGCACATTTTGCAAGTACACAAAACGTCCCGCATGCTGCGTCTTTGGTGCACTTCCAGTAAATGCAGCAAAAATGTGCAACCTAAAAGAAGTCTGAGGGACTGTGGCTAAGGAAGACTGCCAGTACACCAGTGTGAGCCCAAAGGCTTGTATTCACTTGCAGCAGGCAGTGCCACTCCACTCAAAAGTGACAAACAGAGGAGGTGATATCACATTTCCTCCCTGCCTGTTTTAACCCCCTAAATGCCAGTCCCTCCAGATAATGGCACGGTCCACTTTGAACTCCACCTTATTTCCATTACTCTCTGTAGGTAATAGATGTGCTCTCACCTTATTGTTTGCACATCTAATACCTAAAGAGTTCTGGAAATAAGGTGGAGTTCAAAGTGAATTTCTACACCTAAGTGGAGCACCCCTTTCAGAAGATTTGAGGATATTATTAAACCCAGAGACTGGTGAACTTAAGCCACCATAGACAGATTAAATTTTCTGCTGAACCAGCAGAATTTCGATCTATCTATGTGCAGACTGGTTGTACAGAATTCAATCTATCAACTGACTTCAGTACAGCCAGCGTGTCTTTCTTTTTTTTTTTTTTGGCGATCACTGCTGGCTGCTAAAGCTGCCGGCAGTGATCACTGTATTCTGATGGCTGGGAAACTTTCACCCCCACAGAGAGCGACCGATTCGCACTGTGGGCAATGTGGAGCGGTCACTCTCTCTGTGCAGGCAGTGTCAAGCGGTCTCTCTCTCCCTCTCTCTCTGTGCAGGCAGTGTCAAATGGTCTCTCTCTCTCTCTCTGCAGGCAGTGTCAAGCGGTCACTCTCTCTCTGTGCAGGCAGTGTCAAGCGGTCTCTCTCTCTCTGTGCAGGCAGTGTCAAGCGGTCTCTCTCTCTGTGCAGGCAGTGTCAAGCGGTCTCTCCCTGTGCAGGCAGTGTCAAGCGGTCTCTCTCTGTGCAGGCAGTGTCAAGTGGTCTCTCTCTCGCTCTCTGTGCAGGCAGTGTCAAGCGGTCTCTTTCTCTGTGCAGGTAGTATCAAGCGGTCTCTCTCTCTCTCTCTGTGCAGGCAGTGTCAAGCTGTACCTCTCTCTCTCTCTCTGCAGGCAGTGTCAAGCGGTCTCTCTCTCTGTGCAGGCAGTGTCAAGCGGTCTCTCTCTCTCTCTGTGCAGGCAGTGTCAAGTGGTCTCACTCTCTCTCTGTGCAAGGAGTGTCAAGCGGTCTCTCTCTCTCTCTGTGCAGGCAGTGTCAAGCGGTCTCTCTCTCTCTGTGTGCAGGCAGTGGCAAGCGGTCTCTCTCTCTCTCTCTGTGCAGGCAGTGTCAAGCGGCCTCTCTCTCTCTCTCTGCAGGCAATGTCAAGCGGTCTTTCTCTCTCTGTGCAGGCAGTGTCAAGCGCTCTCTCTCTCTCTGCAGGCAGTGTCAAGCGGTCTCTCTCTCTCTGTGCAGGCAGTGCCAAGTGGCCTCTCTCTGTGCAGGCAGTGCCAAGTGGCCTCTCTCTCTCTCTGTGCAGGCAGTGCCAAGTGGCCTCTCTCTCTCTGTGCAGGCAGTGTCAAGTGGTCTCTCTCTCTCTGTGCAGACAGTGTCAAGCGGTCTCTCTCTCTCTGTGCAGGCAGTGTCTAGCGGTCTCTCTCTCTCTGTGCAGGCAATGTCAAGCGGTCTCTCTCTCTCTCTGCAGGCAATGTCAAGCGGTCTCTCTCTCTTTGCAGGCAGTGTCAAATGGTCTGTCTCTCTGTGCAGGCAGTGTCAAGAGTTCTCTCTCTCTGTGCAGGCAGTGTCAAACGGTCTCTCTCTCTGTGCAGGCAGTGTCAAGCGGTCTCTCTCTCTGTGCAGGCAGTGCCAAGGGGCATCTCTCTCTCTTTGCAGGCAGTGCCAAGTGGCCTCTCTCTCTGTGCAGGAAGTGCCAAGTGGCCTCTCTCTCTGTGCAGGCAGTGCCAAGTGGCCTCTCTCTCTCTCTGTGCAGGCAGTGCCAAGTGGCCTCTCTCTCTGTGCAGGCAGTGCCAAGTGGCCTCTCTCTCTGTGCAGGCAGTGTCAAGCGGTCTCTCTCTCTGTGCAGGCAGTGTTAAATGGTCTCTCTCTCTCTCTGCACACAGTGCCAAGTGGCCTCTCTCTCTGGGGCAATATGGAGCAGCCCCCCCCCTCTCTCTCTCTCTCTGTCTCTCTCTCCTTGCGGGGAATGTGGTGTAGATGGATGGTGAGCTGATTTGGTGGGCCACTTGACTGGACTTGCCCCCCAGGCCTAAGGCTGCCAGCCTTCCCCTGATCCCCGTGCACGCCAACGCTTGCGTGCACCTGTGATTGACACTGGTGCCAAACAGACTACTTAAACCCAGCCAGAGCTCAGATCCAGTGCTGCCTTGTCTTCAGCTTTTCGTGTGTCCTGCTATCTGTGAACCTGTATCCTGCTTCCAGTTATCTACCAGACTTGTCTTGACCATTCCTTGAACTCCACCTGCACAGACCTCGGCTTAACCCGGTGACCAATCGTCTGTCTGCTCCTTTGGCTCCTGTTCCACTGATTCTTCGGTTCCAGACCCGGCCTGCCTCCTGACTACGTTCCTGCCTGTGTCCTGTACCCGATTCTCCAAGCCTGTGTATGACCCAGCCTGCCTGACCCTGCTATCCTGTCTGCTGTCACCTATACCAGCTGTCTACCTGATAAAGGGTGATAAGATATCCTCCACCGACTTTACATAATTCCAAGCCTCTTACCCTCCATTGTGGACCACCTAAATAAGAGTTCATCTGCGCTCAATTAAATCGGACAGACCCAAACGGTGCATTCAGAGTGACCTCCCTTGTAATTTAAAATCCTCAGGATCGTAATGTTCCACCGGAGATGATATCAAACCATGCAGCCTAGAGAGATAAAACAAAACCTCATTTTGCAGTATATAGAAATAGGTCTATGTTTATTAAAGTGCATCAGGATACTTACAAACATTAATGCATAAAACGCATGTCAATTCAACAGTAACATCCAAGTTTCCAACCAACAAAATGGCTGACTTCCATGTGTGGTGGCGTCATGTGACCAGGCTCCTCTCAACACGTTTCGTCACTCTCAGACGTCATAGGGGCAGGGGTTTTGTTAGGGATGGAGCCTAAACACAGGCATCCAACACAAGTGAACAGATCGATGGGCTGCACTAAAGGAATCAGGCTCCAAAAGGTAGTGATAAAGATATATTTATTAATAATAAAGACACACATAAACACAGCAACCACAAACAAGCAAGAACACAAATAACACTGCAAACCCCCAAGCCCTAATCTAACTAACTAACTATACACTTCAAGGAAATGGAACATGTATATATACAAGGCAGGGAGGAGAGACCAAGGGGGAAACAGGAAGCAAGGGAACATCAAGGCAGGAGACAGGGGACGGGTCTCAGGAACCAGGTAAGGGGGACAACATCCAGGACAGGGCAGGAAGCAGATAACGGGTCAGGTTACAGGTACAGGTTTCAGGTCCAGGATCAGGTTTCAGACAGGCAAGACAGGGCTACAGAGAGGAATACTGAAGCACTGAACCTCAGTGAAGGACAGGCTTATATACCCAGCAAATCCACAACAGGTGTAGCCTGATTCCTGGCATGTCCATCTGCTGGGAGACCCCCGCTGGTGGCCACCAGAACTGCACCCTTTGATGTTGAAGGAAGTAGTGACACCACCAGGCGATCCAGGTAATAACACCATTCCTGACAATGTCCATCAGCTGGGAGACCCCTGCTGGTGGCCACCAGAACTGCACCCTTTGATGCCAAAGGAAACAGTGACACCAGCAGGCGATCCAGGTAATAGCACCGTTCCTGACAGTTCCCCCCCCTAAGGAGTGGCCTCTGGACACTCCATTCTGCCCTAGATCTGGCAGTGCATGTAAAAGTGGAAGAGTCCCAAAAAGTCTTCTCTGTGACGGCAGACCTCCTTGCGCTCTCTGGCCAGAGTCTCTTGACCTACTAGGAGGCGTGCCACCCGAGTCCGACAATGGGACATGTACCCCACCACCAGGGTCTGGAAGTTTAGATCTGGAAATAAAAACAGACAGGGCAGCAGGCTCCGGGTCATCAGGCTGGGCAGCGAGCTTCGGGTCATCAGGCTGGGCAGCGGACAGGAACTCATCAGGCTGGGCAGCGGACAGGAACTCATCAGGCTGGGCAGCAGACAGGAACTCATCAGGCTGGGCAGCAGACAGGAACTCATCAGGCTGGGCAGCAGACAGGAACTCATCAGGCTGGGCAGCAGACAGGAACTCATCAGGCTGGGCAGCAGACAGGAACTCATCAGGCTGGGCAGCAGACAGGAACTCATCAGGCTGGGCAGCAGACAGGAACTCATCAGGCTGGGCAGCAGACAGGAACTCATCAGGCTGGGCAGCAGACAGGAACTCATCAGGCTGGGCAGCAGACAGGAACTCATCAGGCTGGGCAGCAGACAGGAACTCATCAGGCTGGGCAGCAGACAGGAACTCATCAGGCTGGGCAGCAGACAGGAACTCATCAGGCTGGGCAGCAGACAGGAACTCATCAGGCTGGGCAGCAGACAGGAACTCATCAGGCTGGGCAGCAGACAGGAACTCATCAGGCTGGGCAGCAGACAGGAACTCATCAGGCTGGGCAGCAGACAGGAACTCATCAGGCTGGGCAGCAGACAGGAACTCATCAGGCTGGGCAGCAGACAGGAACTCATCAGGCTGGGCAGCAGACAGGAACTCATCAGGCTGGGCAGCAGACAGGAACTCATCAGGCTGGGCAGCAGACAGGAACTCATCAGGCTGGGCAGCAGACAGGAACTCATCAGGCTGGGCAGCAGACAGGAACTCATCAGGCTGGGCAGCAGACAGGAACTCATCAGGCTGGGCAGCAGACAGGAACTCATCAGGCTGGGCAGCAGACAGGAACTCATCAGGCTGGGCAGCAGACAGGAACTCATCAGGCTGGGCAGCAGACAGGAACTCATCAGGCTGGGCAGCAGACAGGAACTCATCAGGCTGGGCAGCAGACAGGAACTCATCAGGCTGGGCAGCAGACAGGAACTCATCAGGCTGGGCAGCAGACAGGAACTCATCAGGCTGGGCAGCAGACAGGAACACCTCAGGCTGGGCAGCAGACAGGAACACCTCAGGCTGGGCAGCAGACAGGAACACCTCAGGCTGGGCAGCAGACAGGAACACCTCAGGCTGGGCCGCAGACAGGAACACCTCAGGCTGGGCAGCAGACAGGAACACCTCAGGCTGGGCAGCAGACAGGAACACCTCAGGCTGGGCAGCAGACAGGAACACATCAGGCTGGGAAGCAGGAACAGGCACATCAAGCTGGGCAGTAGGCACGGGCACTTTAGGCTGGGCAGCAGGAACGGGCACATCAAGCTGGGCAGCAGGTACGGGCACTTTAGGCTGGGCAGCGGGAACAGGCATATCAGGCTTGGCAGCAGGAACAGTCACATCAAACTGGGCAGCAGGAACAGGCACATCAAGCTGGGCAGCAGGAACGGGCACATCAAGCTGGGCAGCAGGAACGGGCACATCAGGCTGGGCAGCAGGAACAGGCACATCAAGCTGGGCAGCAGGAACAGGCACATCAAGCTGGGCAGCAGGAACAGGCACATCAGGCTGGGCAGCAGACAGGAACACTTTGGGCTGGGCAGCAGACAGGAACACCTCAGGCTGGGCAGCAGACAGGAACACCTCAGGCTGGGCAGCAGACAGGAACACCTCAGGCTGGGCAGCAGACAGGAACACCTCAGGCTGGGCAGCAGACAGTGGCTCATCAGGCTGGGCAGCAGGCACGGGCACATCAGGCTGGGCAGCAGGCACGGGCACATCAGGCTGGGCAGCAGGCACGGGCACATCAAGCTGGGCAGCGGGCACATCAAGCTGGGCAGCGGGCACGGGCACATCAAGCTGGGCAGCGGGCACATCAAGCTGGGCAGTGGGCACGGGCACATCAAGCTGGGCAGCGGGCACATCAAGCTGGGCAGCGGGCACATCAAGCTGGGCAGCGGGCACGGGCACATCAAGCTGGGCAGCAGGCACGGGCACATCAAAATGGAGGGCTGGCAGCGGGTCAGCAGACTGGAAAACTGGCAGCGGGTCATCAGATTGGAAAACTGGCAGCGGGTCATCAGACTGGAAAACTGGCAGCGGGTCATCAGACTGGAAAACTGGCAGCGGATCATCAGACTGGAAAACTGGCAGCGGATCATCAGACTGGAAAACTGGCAGCGGGTCATCAGACTGGAAACCTGGCAGCGGGTCATCAGACTGGAAACCTGGCAGCGGGTCATCAGACTGGAAAACTGGCAGCGGGTCATCAGACTGGAAAACTGGCAGCAGGACATCAGACTGGAAGGCCGGCACCAGGACATCAGACTGGAAGGCTAGTACTGGCTCTTCAGGCTGGATTGCTGGCACCTCCGGCTGGAACTCTGGCGCTTCAGGCTGGGACAGATTAGTGGGTGTGGAGGCAGATTGGGTTACTGGCAGGATCGTTTTGGTCGGGAAGAACTTTCGTTTTTTCTTTGACTTGGTCGCTGAAGCTTTGTAGGTTGGGGGTGCAGCAGACAGGAAAGGAGTGTTGGGATTTGGCAGAGAAGAGGTAGGGAAGTTGTATGCAGGGTAGGTACAGGGAGAGGAGACCGGATATGAATATTTGGTTGGGAGCAATGTATACTGGGTGGCAACTGAGTTTGGCATGGGTGATGGGGAAACATACATTTGTGGATTTGTAGGCAGCTGAGAAGAGGCAGGGGGTTAAATGCAGGATAGGTACAGGGAGAAGAGACCGGATATGAATATTTGGTTGGGAGCAGTGTATACTGGGTGGCAACTGGGTTTGGTATGGGTGATGGGGAAACATACATTTGGGTAGGCTGGTGTCTGATGGCAGAAGTGGTTTGTTTGGCTGGGGCTAATTGCATCATGCCAGACCATGCTGAAAGTATGGGTTGTACAAATTGTGAATTCAAGTTTCCCTGTCTAACAAAAGACTGCGCAGACACAATGCATTCAGAAATCACCTGTGGGGAACAGCCAGAGTAGTGCTCAAAAAAGTCGTCGGGATCATCTTCAAAAAGCCATACTAGGGATACAACCTGATTCATATCAAAAGGGGGAGTGAAATCATCACGGCCCTCAGGAATACAGGGCAGGGCCAGCTCGGCACAAATCTGGATCAGGGGCTGCACGTCCTCAAAAAGAAAATGGCCCTGATCAACAAAAGCATGGGCTATACGGTTGCACTCCAGTAGTTGCTCCCTAGTATAGCCACCCAAAGTCTGATAACAAAGATCTCTTTCTTCCAATGCCAGGAGTGAAAGATACAAAATATCTTCCAGCTGCATCTTCCTTGACAAAAGCAAGTGTCCAGACCCAATTCCCAAGTGCAGCCGATCTGTTAGTATGGCTTCAGTATTCTGTTAGGGATGGAGCCTAAACACAGGCATCCAACACAAGTGAACAGATCGATGGGCTGCACTAAAGGAATCAGGCTCCAAAAGGTAGTGATAAAGATATATTTATTAATAATAAAGACACACATAAACACAGCAACCACAAACAAGCAAGAACACAAATAACACTGCAAACCCCCAAGCCCTAATCTAACTAACTAACTATACACTTCAAGGAAATGGAACATGTATATATACAAGGCAGGGAGGAGAGACCAAGGGGGAAACAGGAAGCAAGGGAACATCAAGGCAGGAGACAGGGGACGGGTCTCAGGAACCAGGTAAGGGGGACAACATCCAGGACAGGGCAGGAAGCAGATAACGGGTCAGGTTACAGGTACAGGTACAGGTACAGGTTTCAGGTCCAGGATCAGGTTTCAGACAGGCAAGGCAGGGCTACAGAGAGGAATACTGAAGCACTGAACCTCAGTGAAGGACAGGCTTATATACCCAGCAAATCCACAACAGGTGTAGCCTGATTCCTGGCATGTCCATCGGCTGGGAGACCCCTGCTGGTGGCCACCAGAACTGCACCCTTTGATGCCAAAGGAAACAGTGACACCAGCAGGCGATCCAGGTAATAGCACCGTTCCTGACAGGTTTACCCCTGTGCCCAGGGTAAGTTTTGGCGAGCAGCCAGGAAAAAGTGAACCTCTAGATATGCTAACGTACCCAGATGTAAGCCCACTGTAATGCAAAAAATAAAAAAGTTTTATTTTTTTAGAATGCTACATATTATTCAGTCATTTTTAAAATATTGGCCTTCTAACATCATTCCCTGCACCCAAAGAGCTCACAATCTAATGCCACCCACATACACAAAATATCTATTTTTACTCACAACATCATTCTGGTAAAGTCTTTAAAACTCCAGTTTAATACAATTACAGCCTAACCCTATGTCCCCTCAAAAGCCCCATTACATCCCTTTCCCCGCATCTCGTTCTTCAGGGTATGTTCACACATGTGGCGGGACTGCATTGGGTGGCTATTCCAGAATTGTCCTGCTGTATGGCAAGTCAAACTGCTTTGTCTTCCTATCCTCCCATTTCACACCACTGCATTGTGGCGGCGTGCAGTAAAAAAAAGTACTGCGTGCTGGAAAAAAATATATACAGTATACATCAACCTCCAAACATCTTCCAACTGGTCATGTGATGAACAGAATTCTTGCTCTTCTTGTCTGTCTTTGACATTAGGTGGTGCCAGGGCTGGTGCAAGGATTTTTGACACCCTAGGCGAAACCTAATTTTGCCGCCACCCTTGACTCCACCCCTGCCCTGCCTTTTCCCTGCCCATGTAAACCCCACCTTTTTAACGAAGCACCCATAAAATGCAGCCCACCAGCACCCATCAATGCAACCTACCAGCACCCATCAAATGCAGCCTACCAGCGCCCATCAATGCAGCCTACCAGCACCCATCAATGCAGCCTACCAGCGCCCATCAATGCAGCCTACCAGCGCCCATCAAATGCAGCCCACCAGCGCACATCAATGCAGCCTCACCAAAGCCCATCACATTTAGCCTCACCAGGACCCATCAAATGCAGCCTACCAGTGCCCATCAATGAATGTTTGCTTGCTTCCATTAATTCAGGAGTCGGGACACAGACACAGTCCTTCACTGCCGCTGCGCCTGTGACACTATCTGTGAACAGAGGGGTGGCTTCCTGCTGATGCTGAGACTTAGTTGCTTGCTGCAGAGAGAAGAGAGTAGGAAAACCAGTGGCTGGGCGCCCCCTAGGCAGCATGGCGCCCTAGGCGGCTGCCTAGTTTGCCTAGTGGTAGCACCGGCCCTGGGTGGTGCTTACTTATTGCTAATGACTTGTGACCAGCATTCTGTAGAGCAATAAGCTAAGATCTCAAGCCAGCATGGTGACTTACCTGCAGGGGTTGTGTCCATGATAGTCTGAGCTCACGGGAAGTGAGTTTAATGACACTGGGCTTCATTCCACCCAGAAGAAGACTGACACTGGACCACGGAGCGGTGAATCTATGGGGGCAGCCCTAGGGAGAAGGTGAGTATTGCAGCCATATTTTGATTTTTTTTCTTTAAACCTTCTTGGCAATTTATTTCTTATTATAAAAAAAAAAAAAAAAAAAAAAACCTGGAGATGAAGTCTTCATTAAAAAAAAAAAATGTAAATGTATTTTAATTTTTATTTAACATCTAGCTACCCTAATATATCTTTTTATTGTCGTCTTGTACGCTTCTGCACAGTGGAACTGAAAGAGTGAAGCACCCCAGGCCATCCAGCTGTACTGCTTTTCCTAATGGTGTTCATCTAACTGTGAGAGCTTGCTGTGCTTTGATACTCCTTTATTGCCCAATCATGAGCCTTGGGGGCTGGTCAGTGACCAAGCTGCCTCTCTCAACTGTGACAGACCTAAGTGAGGTCATTGACCTGCCTGTACCGCATGGCAGGTGTTTCTGGACCACAAGATAAGACTTTCTAAACTGAATTATAATTCACATTTATGAACTGCAGCTGTACAGGGGGTCCCCGACTTACGAACACCCGACCTACGAACAACCCCTACTTACGAACGGGGTGCTGCGGGGACCCTCCGCCACTTTTCGGTGGTTTTCGGCGTCTTTCGGCCGTTCTGCGCATGCGCGGCCATACGGAGCGTCGAAAAATGCCGGAAATGTCCGTAATTTGCCGCGCATGCGCAGAACGGCAACAGACGGAACATCGGAAATGTCTGGAAATCTCCGTATTTGTCGGTCTGCGCATGCGCGCCGACTTACGAACATTTCCGACTTCCGTACACGGGGCCAGTCCCTAACGAGTTCGTAACTCGGGGACCCCCTGTATATTAAGAAAGAAATAGCCTGCTATTGCTGAGCTCTCCTTCTGAGAGTGTTAGCTGCCTGGCTGATGAGTTACTGACCTTAAAGTGTAACACCACATTAGTTGAGAAAAAAAGCACTCCCCTCTAGGTGATCTATGTACATTACAAGGATTTTAACAAACTTTGTTCCTACTTTTGTTCTTACCTTTTTCAAACGCATTTTTTTTGGAAAAAAAAAAAAAAAACACTTTCATGAATAAAAAAAAAGTAAATAGATACCTAACATAGCACGCTTTAAAATTGCGCACACTCGTGGAATGGTGCCAAACTTCGGTATTTAAAAATCTCCATAGGCGACACTTCAAAAATGTTTACAGGTTACCAGTTTAGAGTTCCAGAGGAGGTCTTGCACTAGCATTATTGCTCTTGCTCTATCGTGCACGGCGATACCTCACATGTGTGATTTGAACGTCGTTTACATATGCGGGCATGACATACGTATGCGTTCGCTTCTGCGTGTGAGCTCGCAGGGACGGGTGCAGTTTAATTTTTTTTTTTATTGTATATTTTATTTGTATTTTTTTATTTTTACACTTCCCCTTTAATATTTTTTTTTTTTGATCACAGAAATGTAACCATCCCTTGTAATAGGAATAGTGCATGATAGGTCCTCTTTACAGAGAGATCTGGGGTCTATAAGTCCCCACATCTCTACTTCATGCTGGAGAGCCTGAGATAAAAAAAAAAAAAACATCTCAGGCTATCCAGCTAACTGCAAGGGTCATAGAGATGGCCGGGGACCATCTGGTCCCCGGTCAGCTCTATGGTAAACGCCCACCGCTGGTCGATTCATTCTCCGACTCCCCGATCACACGGGCGAGCCAGAAGAAGCACTGGAGGGCGGCAGGCGTTCTGAACAGCCGATATGATTGCTTTTACATGTGAGGGAATCGCTTTAAAAATGTTTACAGGTTACCAGTTTATAGTTCCAGAGGAGGTCTTGCACTAGAATTATTGCTCTTGCTCTAGTTCACGGTGATACCTCACATGTGTGACTTGAACGCCGTTTACATATGCGGGCATGACATACGTATGCGTTCGCTTCTGCATGCGAGCTCGCGGGGACGGGAGCTGTTTAATTATTATTATTTTTTTTTACACTTTCCCTTTAAATTATTATTTTTTTTGATCACTTTTATTCCTATTACAAGAAATGTAAACATCCCTTTATAGGGCATAGGGCATGATAGATCCTCTTTACAGAGACATCTGGGGTCTATAAGTCCCCACATCTCTACTCTTTGCTGGAAAGCCTGAGATTAAAAAAAAAAAAAAGATCTCTAACTGCCAGCGCCGGAAGTGACGTCATGACGTCGCTTGCAGTCCCCAAGGGTCACAGAGATGGTCGGGGACCATCTGCTCCACGGTCAGCTCTATGGTAAACAACCACCGCTGGTCGATTCATTCTCCAGCTCCCCCGATCACACGGGCGAGCCAGGAGAAGCACTGGAGGGCGGCGGGAGGGGGGCGTCCTGAACAGCCGATATGATTGCTTTTAGACATGTGCAATTCGTTTCGTTTTAATTTGTTTTCCGTTAAAATTAGTTATATTCGCTCATTCGTTATCGTACAAATGAACGAATGATTCGCTAAAAATTTTAACGAATAACGAATTATCGAATCGAACGAATATGAAAAACGATGAAAATCGAAATAACCAAATTAGAAACAACGGAACTACGAAAGAAGAAAATCCGAAAAACGAAAACAGGAACAACGAAAAATCAAAATGAACGAAAAAATTCGTACATTAGTAACTTTTTTTTTTTTGTTGAATTGGTAATTTTCCGTGTCCCTTACAATGGCGCTGCTTAACGTGCTTCGAATGGATTGAACGAAAAAATTCGTACATTCGTAACTTTTTTTTTTTCGATTCGTAATTTTCCGTGTCTCTTACAATGGCGCTGCTTAACGTGCTTCGAATGGATTGAACGAAAAAATTCGTACATTCGTAACTTTTTTTTTTTTTTTTTCGATTCGTAATTTTCTGTGTCTCTTACAATGGCGCTGCTTAACGTGCTTCGAATGGATTGAACGAAAAAATTCGTACATTCGGACCTTTTTTTTTTTTTTTTTAGATTCGTAATTTTCTGTGTCTCTTACAATGGCGCTGCTTAACGTGCTTCGAATGGATTGAACGAAAAAATTCGTACATTCGGAACTTTTTTTTTTTGATTCGTAATTTTCCGTGTCTCTTACAATGTAATAATAGCATACACATTACATAAAATTATGAATTATGCTCCGATTACGAATCTACAAAAACAATGTTAGGAAAGTACGAATAAATCAATCTTATGAAAGTACAAATGTAACTAAATCTACGAAAATACGAATGCGTCCGAATTTCGAATAAACGAAAATTAAACTAACGGAAAAACGAATCAACGAAAAAAATAACTCTTACGAAAATACGAATCGTTACGAATACGAACACCGACGACTTACGAATTTACGAATACGAACAACGACGACTTACGAAATTACAAATCGTTACGAATCAACGAAAACGAACAGAAACAAAACGAAAATAAACAAATTTTTCTATTGTGCACATGTCTAATTGCTTTTACATGTGAGGGAATCGCCAGCTGAAAAAAAATGATATCTGAAGGATGCCTGCAGCTGCAGTCATTCTTCAGATATCTCCACTTCAACCTAAAGCCCCATACACACGGTCGGACAATCCGCGGACCAGGTCGGTCGGATCCTGTCCGTCATACTTTGTCCGATGTTGGTTTTGCGTACACACGGTCGGACAAAGTTGTCGGAAAATCCGATCATTCTGAACGTGGTGACGTTTGTTGCCTACGACGGGACTACGTAGAGGCTAGTAGCCAATAGCTTTGGTCTTGTAATGTGATCTGAGCATGCGTAGCACTTTGTCCGGTCGGACAACCGTACACACGATCGGATTTGGTGTGATCGGACCGGGTTGTCGGCAAATCTATCCAGCAGGAAATAAGACTTTGTCCGTCGGACAATCCGACGTACACTGTCCGATGGTGCATACACACGGTCTGATTTTTCAACATTTTTCAACATTGTCCGATCGGACAGAATCCATGAAAAAGTCCGACCGTGTGTATGGGGCTTAAGGATGTCATATGATGGCTACCTATGGTTAAGTGGCTAAACACTGCAAGTTTAGAAGATATACCTACAGGTAAACTTTATGATAGGCTTACTGGTAGGTACAAGTTAAAAAAATGACTTTACTACCACTTTAAAGGGCCACGGCGAGTGGGTGGGAAGGGGTTAAAAACCACCAAAATCCACCTTCATTTCACCGCAATGCATTTCAAAATTTCACCGAAAGCTCACGTTTTTCAAAAACGTTTTGGGTAAATGAAACCTCTGAGATGCGCTCATCCCTGTTCATGACAGGTGCCCTTTAAAATTCTGGCAGCCATGCATGTCTCCTAAACCTTAAATGGCCCCTACAATTTCAGCACGCCGCGCAGTGTGCGCACATGAGCACGTGACCGCCGCTAGAAGTGACACCTGTCAGTGGGTAGGATGTCTGAAAGCTTCGATTGGTCACGAGGTGGCACAGCTGGGTGAGATTCAGAGTTGACTTTCCAGCAGAAGAACATATGGCGGGGTTAGACATGGGACAGCGGTAGATTGCAGGGTCCCAGGACGATGAATTATAGGGTGTGGACCACTCACAGCTCAGATTACAGCTGCATTATTCTTTTTTCCTCTGCAGCTATCTCCCTTTCCTCTCCTTCCTTCCAGAGTCTGTCTCACCCTTTCCCCCCCCTCCCCTCCTTCATCATACACCGCTGTTGTCAGCTCCACCTCCTCTTCCTCTCCCTTTAACTTTCTCTGCTCTTGCAAAGTTTCAAGTCACTCCAGAGAGGGCTGCAGGCGAGAGCTGTAGGTGACAGAGACTCAAGGACGCAAGCGAGTGCCAAGAGCAGGGTGGACGTCCTCTCTCCTAGAACCAGATATAGACCAGGTTAACGTCCAAGTCGTGGGTTCCCTTCGCCTGCTGCTGCTGAAAAGATGCATCTCACCCCCGGCGGAGCTCCAGATTGGTGCCCTGACCCCAGGGTCCTCAAGGTGACGGTGGGGGGCCACTGCGTCCGCGGAGAGTCCAAGAGCAAAGCCTCCAGGGGGTCCAAGAAGTGGCTGGTATTGTTGGACCTGCTGTGCCTCTTCGCGGGTAAGTTGGCGTCTATGCCAAGACAATCTGAGCATTTTTTGTAAAGGTTTGATTTGATATTGGATTTGTATTGCGCCGAATGCGCTCCATTAGGAGCACGTCTAGGCGCACCGAGACCCTAAAAACCATAAATCTAAAAGTTGAGATTTCAATTACATTGTTTAAAGAACAGAGCCTAGGATACCCAATATGAAAGAGGTAAAGTAAAACAGAAAGAAACCTGGGGGGGGGGGGTCACTGGAGTGGTAGGATTAGGAGTAGAAGGTTCACATAGTCTGGTCAAGCTTTGTCCTATCGCATGCGAGGGGGGATTCCATTTTATTTGAATTCTCCTACATGTGGTTGAGCATTAATCGGAAACTCAAGTTTGTTGATGTAAAGACATGTGGACGGGCATGCACCATTTGACAACCTACCAATATCTTCTTGGGCTAAAAAGGGGCGCTGTAGTCACCCAAGCAGCAATGGAGGAAAAAGGGGAGCCACCAGTATGGGGAGCCAACTGCAGACAGTGCTGGGGAGAATAATAACGATTGGACGAGGTGTACTAACCTGCCCAATGGCTTTTCCCCCCAATCTCCTAGGTCTGTAGTGTGCTGTCCCATAGACACTGTGGGGTTGATTTAGGCCCCTTTCACACTGGGGCGGGGAGCCGCGGTGACGGTAAAGCAGCGCTATATTTAGCGCTGCTTTACCGTCGTTTTAGCCGCGGTATTCGGCTGCTCGCGGTGCAGTTTTACCCCCCGCAGAGCGCCGCCGTAGCGGTATTGCAGCGGTATTACCGCGGTGTCCCATTCAAATCAATGGGAAGGAGCGGTATAGGAGCCTTGAACACACCGCTCCTATCCCGCTCCAAAGATGCTGCTAGCAGGACTTTTTTTGCCGTCCTGCTAGCGCACCGCTCCAGTGTGAAAGCCCGCCGGCTTTCACACTGGAGTGAATGGGGCCGGTTTTTTCAGGCGGTGTACAGGCGCTATTTTTAGCGCTGTACCGCCTGAAAACCGCCCCAGTGTGAAAGGGGCCTTAGTAAAACTGGAGCAGACAGAATCTGGTGCAGGTGTGTATGGTAGCTTCTAACTTCAGCTTGTTCGGTTAAGCTTTGACAATAAATCCTGGAAGCTGATTGGTTTCTATGCAGAGCTGCACCAGAATTTGTTCTCTCTAGTTTTAGTAAATCAGACCCATAGGTGTGCGCAGGGGGTGTGCCGGATGTGCCTGGGCACACCCTAATCACTCGGTGTGGCACAGATTCCCCCTGCTGATAGTTCATTAAAGCCCCATAACAGGGCTCCTAAAAAAATTGTAAAAAATAAAATAATAAAAATAAATCCTAATGACAACGTCCACTGCCCTACTGAAACCAACCTCTGCCCTACGGACAAGTCCACTGCTCTACTAACACTCTCCATGTTTTAATACATTTGGGGTGCACACCCTAATGCAATAGACTCAGATACCACTGAGACATCTTATTCCACCAATGTAGGACCATCCATGGAAACCTTTAGTGACATTTCTACTTCTTTAGTAAATCAACCCCAGTTATACAGAGCAAGGTGCACAGCGCTAAAGATGGCCATACACATTACAATCTGATTGTGCAATCTGTTGTTTAGGTTTACCAATACTATAATGTGAAGACCTTCCTAAGGCCCCTTTCACACTGGGGCTGGAGCGGCGTCGGCGGTAAAGCAGCGCTATATTTAGCGCTGCTTTACCGTTGTTTTAGCCGCGGTATTCGGCCGCTAGCAGTGTAGTTTTAACCCCTGCTAGCGGCCGAAAAAGGGTTAAAACCCCCCGCAAATCGCCGCGCGGTATTGCCGCGGTATTACCGCGGTGTCCCATTGATTTCAATGGGTAGGAGCGGTATAGGAGCGGTGAATACAACGCTCCTTCACCGCTCCAAAGATGCTGCTAGCAGGACTTTTTTGACCGTTCTGCTAGCGCACCGCTCCAGTGTGAAAGCCCTCCGGCTTTCACACTGGTGTGAATGGGGCTGGATTTTTTCAGGCGCTGTACAGGCGCTATTTTTAGCGCCGTAGCGCCTGAAAAACGCCCCAGTGTGAAAAGGGCCTTAGTAATACAGCTTGCATAGAACAAGGCACGTCATTACACTACGTAGTTGTTAGTAGATCCACATTAGATTGTATCATCAGATTGTAACATGTATGCTAAAAATAATCTACAGCAACCAGCTTTGATATTGTTACAGCCTACCCAGTGCAAAACTGATAGATAATGGCTATTATGGATATGGGTTTAGTGAAAAAGGCCATTTACCCTGTTGCGTTTTAACCGCTTCAGCCCAAGAAGATTTTACCCCCTTCCTGACCACTTTTTGCGATTCGGCACTGCGTCGCTTTAACTGACAATTGCGCAGTCGCGGGACGATGTACCCAAACAAAATTTATGTCCTTTTTTTCCCCACAAATAGAGCTTTCTTTTGGTGGTATTTGATCACCTCTGCGTTTTTTTTTTTTTGCGCTATAAACAAAAAAAGAGCGTCAATTTTGAAAAAAAAAGCAATATTTTTTGCTTTTTGCTATAATAAATATCCCCAAAAATATATAAAATTTTTTTTTTTTCCTCAGTTTAGGCCGATACGTATTCTTCTACATATTTTTGGTATAAAAATCGCAATAAGCGTTTATTGATTGGTTTGTGCAAAAGTTATAGCGTCTACAAAATAAGGTATAGTTTTATGGCATTTTTATTATTATTATTTTTTTATTAGTAATGTCGGCGATCTGCGATTTTTATCGTGACTGTGACATTATGGCGGACACATCGGACACTTTTGACACTATTTTGGGACCATTGTCATTTATACAGAGATCAGTGTTATAAAAATGCACTGATTACTATGTAAATGACACTGGGGTTAAACACTAGGGGGCGATCAAGGGGTTAAGTGTGTCCTAGGGAGTGATTCTAACTGTGGGGGGGGAGGGGCCACCTAGGACATGACAGCGATCACTGCTCCTGATGACAGGGAGCAGTGGACCTCTGTCATGACACAAAGCAGAATGGGGAAATGCCTTGTTTACATAGGCATCTCTCCGTTCTACCTCTCCACACCGCAATCGTGGGCCGCCGGCGAACATCGAGTTCCCGGGACCAGCGAGCACGCTCCCGCGGCGTGCGGTGGGCATGTGCCCGATAGGCGTCAAATTTAAAGGGACGCCGATTTGCCTGCCTGTGCCATTCTGCCGACGTACATCTGTGTGCGGCGGTCGGCAAGCGGTTAAAGCATGCATTGCAATGCATGGGTCCAACATTCCCATAATAAGGATATAGGGCAGGGATCTGCAATTAGCGGGCCTCCAGCTGTTGCAAAACTACAAGTCCCATCATGCCTCTGCCTCTGGGTGTCATGCTTGTGGCTGTCAGAGTCTTGCTATGCCTCATGGGATTTGTAGTTCTGCAACAGCTGGAGGTCCGCTAATTGCATATCCCTGATATAGGGGTTGATTTACTAAAGGCAAATAGCGTTACAAAGTGTAGTTGCTCCAGAGCTTAGTAAATGAGGTAAAGCTTCACTTTACAAAGAATACCCAATCACATACAAGGGGGGAAAAAAAAAAACAGCATTTTGCTTGCATATGATTGGATGATGGAGTTTCTGCTCATTTACTAAGCACTGGAGCAGGGTCAGGACAAGGGGTGGGCATAAGAGACGGCTGCCCTGGGCGCAATGGTTTACCGTAGGGACGGGGGTGCCTTCCTTCTATTACACTGCTGGGAGGATTGGCATTTTTGCCCCGGGCACTGGATGACCTTGTCCCAGCACTGCTCTTGCAAAGTGCAGTCTATTTGCCTTTAGTAAGTCAAATGGTCTGTTCGCATCTAAGCACTGCGTTTTGAAAAACACAACATGTCTGTTTCTTTCTGCGCTTTATTTTGCTGGAAGTCCACCAAAGTCAATGTCAGCGCATCAAAAATGCTTACAGAATGCGTTTCGATTGCATTGCCAACAGGCATTGGTCAATGGTTGTTTAACCACTGATGGACTGCCCCACGCAGATATACTGCGGCAGGGCGGCCCTCCTGTGCCAAATCATGTACAGGTACTTGGTTTTGTGCAGTGGGTCTGGGGGTGCGCACGCCGCCGGCAGCCCGCTCCCGCTGTGATTGGACACAGCAGGAGCCAATCAGCGGGTCCGGGGGCCACCAGCATCCCGCGATCATTCAAAGGAGGGAGGAAGATGGAGATCTTGTGTTTCACAGTCACAGCATCCCCCCCCCACACACACAATTAGAAAGCACTCCCATGGAACACATTTAACCCTTTGATCACCCCTGGTGTTAACCCCTTCCCTACCTATCACTGATCACTGTGTTAGTTTCACTGCGCCCCAAAAAGTGTCAGTTAGGTGATGCGATTTGTCCGCCGCATTGTCACAGTCCCGCTCAAAATTGCTGATCGGTGCCATTACTAGTAAAAATAAATAAAAATTCCATAAATATTATTATAAATTATAAATAGTTTGTAGACACTATAACTTTTGCGCAAACCAATCAATATACGATTATTGTGATTTATTTTATTTATTTTTTTACCAAAAAGCAGAATATGTACTGGCCTAAATTGATGAATAAATTCGATTTTTAAATTTTTTTTTATTGGATGTGACTTATAACAGAAAGTAATAAATATGTTTTTTTTTGTTTTTTTTTAGTTGTCACTCTTTACTGAGGAAAAAAACGAGTTTGTTTTATATATTTTTGGGGATATTTATTATAGCAAAAAATAAAAAGACATTGCTTTTTTTTTCAAAATTGACGCTGTTTTTAGTTTATAGCGCAAAAAATAAAAACCGCAGAGGTGATCAAATACCACCAAAAGAAAGCTCTACTTGTGGGGAAAAAAGGACGTCAATTTTATTTGGGTACAGCATCGCACAACCTCGCAATTGTCAGTTAAAGTAACGCAGTGCCGTATCGCAAAAAATGGCCTGGTCATTTAAAACTATTCATTCAAAATGTTAAATGGCATTGTGAGTCAGTGAGCATTCTAATGTCTAGAAGGCTGCCATGGTTGATAAGTTTGTCAGACTGAATATGTAAAGCTCAACTCCAGGAATGATCTGTATTGTGCAGATTTATTGGTTCAGCTTGGCACAAAGTATGCATACCCATACCTCCCAACTGTCCCTGATTTCGAGGGACTGTCCCTGATTTTGAACAATGTCCCTCTGTCCCTCTTTCCTCCTTATTTGTCCCTCATTTGGGTCTGATCTATATAAATGTATATAAAATGCACTTTTTATCTATCAAAAAGTGTTTCCCAGCGCTAAACCTTTCATCTGATTTCTAACTTGCTGCAATTGTAAATTCCAAAAGCCAATATAAAGGAATAGTAGTGGTAAAAAAAGCACTTGTGGGTTTAACCAATCTTGTTTTTTTTGTAGAATTCTCCTTTAAGGGGGTGTGACAGGGGGTGTGTCCTATGCCTGCATGCTTTTGCTGATAGGTGTCCCTCATTCCCATCTCAAAAAGTTGGGAGTTATGTGCATATCTGATACCCAATGGACAACTGGGGAAGCTGGAAATCACTGTAGTAGTCAGTGCTACTACAGTGATAGCCATGATTTTCCGGGTCCTGCTCAGGTTCTGTACAAGGCTTCCCTTCTGCACGCTGGGTATAGTGGTTTGCTTGCACTGCCGCCATTCATAAAATGAATACCAACGATATTCAATGAATACCAGGTGTTCTGTAACTGGATGAGGTGGAGATCATAATATCAGCACCCTCCTCCTCCAGAGAATGCCTTGTATTCACTAAAAAGAAAAAATATGAGGCGGAACCCCCCTGTGTTCTTTGTGCAGAGGGGAAGCCTCTCGCAGAGAGCCCCAGGAAGATGGCAGCTATCCCTGTAAGAGTGCCAACCAGGGCCGGGACAAGGGGCCGCCCTGTGTGCAATGGTTTATTGCAGGGATGGGGGCGCCCTGTGCCAGATGCTTCTGTTACAAGGCTAACAGGAGGGGGCACAGTCCTGCATCTAAGGGAAGGAAGGGGCACAGTTTGGCATATTTGCCCTGGGCACTGGATGATTTTGTCCTGGCACTTGTGCCAACAAGTGATTTTTAGCCTCCACAGGGGCCAATAAAGTTGATATATACATACTTATGGTGCCCCAAGCTGGACCAATGGAAAGCTGGCCATAGGGGGATCCAAATTCGGCCAGTTCAGTAAGGACCGCCCAAATTTCAGTTCATGTACGGCCTTTCCCTTTTTGAGAGAAGTCAAGCATTAGATCGAATTCTATCAAATGGAAATGTTGGAAATCTTTCCTCGATCAGCAACTTCAACCAATCGGTGTATTCTGACAGCAGACGAGTCCCGGCTATCAGACTACAAAGCAGGGAGGATTCCTATATCCAGCTCTCTTGTGTGGATAGGGGAATCCGTACGTTTTTCGCTGCCTGACCGAAAATAAAAAAGTTATCTATGGCCACCTTAACCTGGAGTTAAAGAAACAGCCAATAAATGGACTGCCCGGCCAAGTTTATCATTAACGAAGGTCCAACATTTAGTTTGCAAAAGCAGATTGTTTAAATATATTTCATCCTGCTGCTGGCAGGCAAAGTTCAAGTCATTATTACTGCCAGGTTTGGTATTTAGGGATATTTTCTTTACAAATTAGTCAGCATGCCAAGTATGAGCCATCAGAAAAAAGATATGTAAACTCCACTAATGAATGGGGGAAGTAAGAACCTTGATTGGCCAACACAGCCATTTGAGAATGCCAGCTTTAAAGGTGTGCCAGTTTTGCTTGCCAGGCATGATTGCCATTTTAATGTGAAATTGTAAAATATTCGAATAGCAATAGGTGTTGTTCTGTTTCAAATGCCACTTTGTGCATTGACAGACCTCCTTAGACCCAGTCTATCCTGGCATTATGGTCACCCGCTGAATTGGCACCATCCACAGGTATTTTAACTCTTCAATAAGACAAAGATGTTGAATCCAACAATGTTTTTCCAGTCTTTTGAAGTGTAAAAAGACAATGACTTTTCTGAGCCCTGTCTCTGCAAATAACTAACACTGGATGAGGGAACGTGGAAGAAGTGGGGAGGATCTAGCTAGTAGTAAACCAACTAGAACTAAACAGGAAGGGGAGGAGTATACAAAGATCACATTAGTAAACAAGTTGTAGTGGCCCAAAACCACCATTAGATGTCAGCTTAGTACAAAACAAAAAAATAAATCACCTAATGTAGCTCAGTTCTTTCTTAGGCTAGAGCTAAGATATCAGTGTTTGCAGGGGCATAATTATAGTTTTAGCAACTAATGCTGCAGCTATGGGGGTGGAAGGGTCTGCTGAGGCAACTAAAATATAGAAAACCAGTGTGCATGTGAAAATAACACAAATCCAGCTCTATGTTATTAGGGATTGTGAGGGTTACTGTTGGCACTGACCCTGCACCCTCATAACATTTCCAGTCAAGAAGATTGGATGTCAGAGAGCAGGAGGAAACTTCTAGGTCATTGTCATTGCTAATCATTGTAGGCCAGCCCTTCTTAATCTTTTCACCCTAGAGCAGTGGTCTCCAAACTGAGGCCCGGGGGCAAGATGCCACCCAGTGCTGCCTTTTATCTGGCCCTTGGGGACCTTTTTTTCATCCACTGATACCAACAATTGGACATAATTCCCTCTACTGACACTAATGAAGGGGCAGAATTCCTCCCAATGATACCAACAATGGGGCCCAATAACACCAAACATGGGGCACAATTCCTCCCAATGACACCAACAATGGGGCCCAATAACACCAAAGATGGGGCACAATTCCTCCCAATGACACCAACAATGGGGCCCAATAACACCAAAGATGGGGCACAATTCCTCCCAATGAAACCAACAATGGGGCTCAATAACACCAAAGATGGGGCACAATTCCTCCCAATGATACCAACAATAGGGCCCAATAACACCAAAGATGGGGCACAATTCATCCCAATGACACCAACAATGGGGCCCAAAAACACCAAAGATGGGGTACAATTCCTCCCAATGGGTTCAGTTCTAAAGAGCTGGCCAGTGGCCTTTGGTGCAATTCAGGGAATAAGTAAAGATGAAGGTGGGAAAGCTCTTATAGTGAAGTAAATTGCTTCAAAAAGGATAACGGAATTGAAAAGCGGTTACATAGTTACATGGTTAGTGTAAGGTTGAATAAAGACACCAGAGCTGACACTGCCAGATGCCATAGAGGTGTTGAGGGGGCTCACCAAAAAGTCATTTTTATGCCCTGTTTCTCCCTTGCAGTGCTCACACCTTTCCTGGTCTTTGAGTTTGGATTGATCGCACCGGTTCGTCGAGGATTCTTCTGTGATGACAACAGCATCCGCTTCCCATTGATCCGAGAGGAGACAGTGAGCGACACCATGCTTGTCAGTGTGGGTTTCATCGTGGGAGTCATGGTAAGTGTGTTCAATGTTTGGAGCTCCATTTTTAAATACAAGCACAGTGGGCAGTTGCCTTTGGCACCACCGATGGACAGTAGGGTTAGAATATTACGTTATGTGATAGTTACCCTTTACTTAATGTTTCTCAATTTTCTATCTATTTCCTATTTACTCTCACTCTTATTTCTTTCTTTCTCTCTATCTCTCTCCCTACCCCCCTCTCCCTCTCTTTCTCTCTATATCTCTCTCTCGCCCCCTCTCCCCCCTCTCCCTCTCTCTCTTCTCTCCCTTCTCTCTCTCCTCCCCCTCTCTCGCTCCCCCCTCTTCTCTCTCTCCCTTTCTTTCTCCCTTCTCCCTCCCTCTCTCTCCCTCTCTCTCTCTCTCTCTCTCTCCTCTCTCTCCCCTCTCTCTCCCCCTCCTCTCTCTCCTCCACTCCCTCTCCCCTCCCCCCTCTCTCTCTCACCCCCCGCTCCTCTATCTCACTTTCTCCCCCTCCCTTTATCCCTCTACCCCCTCTCTCTCATTTCTCTCTCTCTCTCCCTCTCCCCCCTCTCTCCCCCTCTCTCCTCTCACTTTCTCACTTTTCCTCTCTCCCTCCCTCCTCTCTCTCCCTTTCTCCCCTCCCTTTCTCCCCCTCTCTCTCCCTTTCCCTCTCCCCTTTCTCTTTTCCTCCTCCTCTCTTTCTCCACCTCCCTCCCCCCTCCCTCCCTCTCTCTCCCCATTCTTTCCCCCTCTCTCCCCCCTCTCTCTCTCTCTCTTGCCTCCCTCTCTCCTCTCCCCTTCTCCCCCCTCTCCTCTCTCTACATTTATCCCCTCCCTTTATCCCTCTCCCCCTCTCTCTCACCTCTCGCTCCCTTTTTCCCCTCTCTCTCTCCCCCTCTGTCCATTTCTCTCTCTCCCCCTCTCCCTCTCCCGCTCTCCCTTTCTCCCTCTCCCTCCCTCTCACCCTCCTTTTCCCCCCCCCCTCTCTCTTTCTCTCTCTCTGGCCCTCTCCCCCCCTCTCTCTCTCTCCTCTTTTTCTTTTCTCTTTTCCCATGGGGGACACTAGTTCTGGTGACCTGGGGGTCCCCAATTAATACCCTTAATTTCCAGGGATTTTCTCTCACTTCCTGTTTGGCTATGGAACAGGAAGTGAGGGGAAATCTCTGCAATGGGACACAGACGGTGAAAACAAATCTAACAGGGGTTATAACCCTCCCTTGCTCTATCCAAAATGAAAAAAAAAGTTTTGCCTATAGTTCTACTTTAAGGAACAATTCCAGGCATAGTATATCTTTGCATTGGTTTAGCTTGGAGCAATGTAACTTTGTACCTGGCTGATGCCCTTGGAAGCTGAAAATCACTGTATTTTACATTGCTACCTCTGTGGTCTCCACTAGCTTCTGGGTCCTATGCTGAGTGGCGGGCCTGATGCATTGTCAATACAGTAGTGAAAACTTGAAGAGCAAAAATGAGGCTTGTTATGTACATGTGGTCGAGACATTAATTGAGCTGCTAACTGTTCAACCCCTACACATATAGAAGAAAACGGTGGTTTCCAAAGATAGGAAACAAAAAAATGGGGCTCATTGAATGGTTGCATGCATCTTATTTCATAATATATATAAATAAATATAAATACCAGAAGTTTCTAAGAAAAATTTCCTTGGTATATTTATTGAAAAAATTTATTTCACCATATATATAGAGAAAGTTGGTTAAAGCACAGTAGGTTGGCTGCTTGGCACGGGCATCATTCAGGGAATGCTTTGCATCCTCTGAATGAATTCAAAGTGTTCCCTGATTGGACAAAATGCACAGGCGAGGCATGTTCCAAAATAACAGAAATTAATGTTTCTAGTAAGCACTGATGTTCAGCTTGTGCAAATTCCTGTTAACATGTAAG